>JAJEOU010002263.1:0-20915 GCA_021534815.1 Acrocephalus arundinaceus | reverse complement strand
AGGAAAAAGATGGGAAGAAACTGGTGTCCTTTGGGTTGGGTAGCCCAAGAGATTTGTTATCATCTGTTTTAAAAGCAGATATTTTCTTAGCTCTTGTAACTCAGTGGGGAGGGGGCCAATGCCTCTGATCATTGGCCCACTGTTAAACCACGGTCGCAGTGTTCTTACTCCTCACCACTGTCCATCCTCCAGAGATACTTCTGCTTAATGGCCATCTAAGGCTCATCAACGGACATGACACATTACATCACATCCATTGAATACTGCACCCCGTAGGGGGCCAATCCCTCACTCCTACCTGGATCAAAACTGAAACAAGGAAAAGCAAGGCATTGTTTTTTTTCACCAAGGAAGACCAGACTCCTCTGCTACCATACTTTTCCTACCCCAACTAATCTTACCCGCACAGAACCCTCACAGATTATTTGGACTGCTTCCAACACCCCGCCCCTACAAACAAGTTTCAGGTCTTATCCATGACTGTCAGATTTTTCCCAGGATTCTGTTTCTTACTTCTTGTCCTTGTACTCACTGGCATGTAATTTGGTGTGTGTTGTTGTTGTTAATCGGTTTGTTGTTTATTCTATTGCCCATATCTTGCCTAAAAGCCCCTAATTGCAAAATAATAATAATTTGGAGGAGGGGGTGACATTCTCCATTCCATGGGGGCAAGCTCAGCCCCTGGCAGACAACTGCTTCAAAAACCAAGACAGCTTTCTTAAAGCCCCGCCTTGTTGGTCTCCTGCTATCACTGCCCCTTAAAAGGGCAACACCACTCCTGCTAATTCCCTGTCAACAGAGCCCTGGGTATTTGGTCCAACAGGTGGTTTTGGAGTCCTGGAGGGTTTAGGTGCCTAGAGGGTTTGTAGTCCCAGAAGCGTAGAGTTACCTGTGATCTGAATGTTGAAGTGGACACGTGCTGGCTCTCAATAGTGTGAGGGATCCGGGAGTTTTCGATCCCGAGATTTGGGGCATTATGCATTTGGAAGTCTCTCATGGGGGTTTTCAGGGGTCTAAAGGGGGGATTAGATTATCCCAGGATCCCAAGGGCTGTTTTGGGCTAACCTGCTGTGACAGAGATGGGGGCCCGTGGCCAGTATGAACCTTCTCAAGGGGTGTTGACAGGGGTGTTGTAGTCTGTGGAATTTTGATGTTCCTGAGAGGTTTGGAGGATTTGTATGTCTTTTGCATTCTTGGGATTTTTGAGGGTCCCAGATTTTTTGTTGATCCTCGGGGCTGTGGTGTCCCAGAAAGATTTCTGAGGATTCCTGGGAGGTTTTGGGGATACCTGGGCCATGCTGGTGACAGAGCTGGGGACCCCGTGCCAGGTCTGACCCTTCTCACTGTGCACGGGCAGTCAGCGTGTTCAGGGAGATCCTGGAGGCCTGAGGGGTCACCCCAAATCCCAGGGACACCAAATGCTCAGGGACCCCCTGAACTCCCCTCACTGCTGCATCTGCTGCAGGCAGGGGGCACCAGCACTCGGCCCCACCCCCACCATCACAGGGGGACAGAAACAGGGGAGGGGCCGAGTGCTGGTGCCCCCCTGCCTGCACAGATGGAAAGGTCAGGGGGACCCCAAAGTCATGGGAAAGGGACACAGGGGACTCCCAACAATCCCTGTGGGGGGATGAGGGGGACCCAAAAGGAATTTGGGGGACTGGGTGGGTCATTGAAGGGCCCTCAGGAGTCTTGTGGGGGGTGAGGACAGCAAAGAACAGGGCAACCCCCAGGAGGGGTTTGGGGGGAAGAGGATTGGAGTTTCCATGGCAGTGGGATGGGGATGAGATCTGCCCATGGAATTCCATGGGAATGGCATGGCAGTGAAATCCATCTAGAGAATTCCCATGGGAATGGGACAGCAGTGGCATCCATCTATGGAGGTCATGGGAATTCCCATGTTCCCAAATTTTGCCTCCCAAATCCCACATTTCCAAATCCCACATTCCCATGGAATTCTACCCTCCCCACCTTTACTCTCCAGCACTTCCCACCCATATCTGACATATTTCTGGAACATTCCAGGCAGGTGTGCCCCAGGGGATTTGTTCATTCCTCAGCCTCCATCTCATCCTGTTCCCAGCGCCTCTTGTGACCTGGGCAGCGCCGTCGGCCACCAGGAATCCCCAGATCCCAGCTGGAAGAGAGGAATTCCCGCCTGTCGAAGCCGAGCTGATCAGGATCCGGACACTCCCGTGGGACAGGAGGTCACAGAAACCTCCTGCAGTGTGGAGACCTGGGGAGGGATTGGACCCACGAGACCCGGAATTGTGTCCCAGCCCCACGGAGCCCATTCCAGCCCCACGGAGCCCCAGAGTCTGATGGAGACCCACAGAGCCTCATCCCAGCCCCTTGGATCCGCATGGATGCACATCCCAGCGCCCCAGATCCCGGCCCAGCCCCACGGATCCCCACTGCAGTCCCACAGGTGCCATGGCAGCCCCACAGATCCCCCAGCCCCGGCTCCCCGCCCTGAGCCCCGCTCTGGCTGTGCCGCTCCTGCAGCATCTGCAGCTCCCTGCTGGCCCCGTGCCGGTGCCGCTCCTTGTGCCGGCTCCGGCCATCCCAATATCCCGGCTCGGCTCCGGCCGCCATCCCCGGCGGCTGCGGCTCCGCCCGGCCCCGCTGGCTGTGGCGGCGCTGGAAGGGGATCCCATCCAGGGACCCCATGGACAGGAACTGGGGGAACCCCGGGCCGGGCTCCGACAGCGCCACGGGCAGGGACCGCAGGAGAGGAGAACTGGGGGGACACGGAGATTTGGGTCTGGGGGTCACGGGTGAAGGAAAGGGGGAACAGGGGAGCTGGGAGAGCAGGGAAGGGGGTTTGGGGGTTCCAGGATTAAGAAAAGGGGATGGTAGGGTGGGTAGATGTGGGATAGGGGGTTAAAAGGCTCCATTTAGTCAGGAAAGGGAGCTCCAAGGTTCCCCGGTGTCCCCATTCCCATCAAAAGGTGGGAAAACCCAGGATGGCTGGGAATAGGGGTCCCAAGTGTCCTCAGTGATATGGGAAGGAGGGGCTGGGTGCTGGGAAAGGCAGGAGTAGGAGTCCAGGGCTCTCAGGGCCAAAGAAAATGGTGGGCCTGGGAGAGGTGGGGTGGCCAGGAAAAGGGTTTGGGGTCCCAGTGACAGAAGTGGCTGCTCCCAGTATCAGCCCAGTTGCCCCCCGGTGTGGTTCCAGTTTCCTCGCACTCCCATTATGAGCCCAGTCACTGCCAGTCCTTCCCCATTATGATGCAGTTTGCCCCAGCATGGTCCAGGTTCCTCCCACTTTCATCCACTTGCTCCCAGTTTCCCCATGTCTAGTCCCAGTCACTCCCAGTATGATGCCAGTCTCTCCCAGCACGGTCCCAGTCATGCCCAGTTGCCCACAGTGTAGACCAGTCACTCCAACCTGCTCACAGCAGTTCCCAGCATGGTCCCACTTCTCCCCAGTGTGCCAGTTTGAAAACAAAACCAACAGGAGATCCCAAGTAAGAACTGTTCCATGACCCATTTCTCATAACTCTGGGGGATATCTTCTGTTAATGGGCCAGCTGTTCAAACCAGGTGGGGCAGTGTTCTTTATCTCTTCCACCACCCACACTCCCTCCAGGGAGATATCTTATCTTAATGGGCCATTGAGCCTCACTGCATCACTGATCAAATACCATCATCCCATTGTGAGATGCTCCACCCAGGGAGGAGCCAAGCATTCCTACCTGGATATAACCTGAGATTTAACACCACCAGAAGCAGCCTGTTTCCACTGGATTCCCAGAGGAACACCAGACCCATTACACCACTGGACCTTCAGAGGAAAACTACACCCTTCTACAGGATCATTGCTTCAACAAAACCACATCTGTGACTCCAGGAGGACTGCAGCCACGATTTGATTGGACTGCTACAACCTGCCTAACCAGGTGTCAGGTTGTATTCTGACTCTGTCAGTTTCTTTTTTTACTACTGCATTTTTAGTTTAATTTTCTAAAAACTGTTATTCCCATATCTTGCATGAGAGCCCACAATTTAGGAGGGGGTTTATCCATTTCAAGGGAGGCTCCTGCCTTCCTCAGCAGACACCTGTCTTTCCAAACCAAGACAGGGAGTTGACCCAGATATCTTGGGAGGTCCCTGAGTTGGGGTTTTCTTTGGGGGGGATTTTTGGAGAATGAAGAACTGCAAAGTTGAGTGGAAAATGCCCCTTGGGGGACATTGGGGGTCCCTGTGGCAGCTGCCAGCAGAGGCATGGAGGAGCAGAGCCCTGTGTCCCCAGGACCCCAAAGTGGGGAGCCCAGAGAGGGGGGAGCCACGATTTGTCAGACTTAAGAGCCTGGATTAGGGCAGGGGGAATCCTTGGACCCCCTTCACCCCAAAGCAGAGAATGAGGGGAAGGGACCCCATAACCCAAAATCCCACCATCACAAGTGGGAGGTGGAAAAGGGGGGAACTTTTTGTATTCCTGCTCCCAGCAGCCTGGGAGGGCAGGGACTGTAGATGCAGACCCGTGGCAGCTGGGACAGGGGGAATCCCTGAACACCAAAGGGAGAGACCAGGGATGGGGAATCGGAGGCATTTCAGGGAATCTTGGTGTGTTGGAGGTTTATATGACCAATGTCTTAGAGATGGACTTGGGCAGAGGAACATTCAAACTCAATGTGCTCCTTGTTTTTCCCCAAACCAGGATTTCCCATTCCCAAACCTTGGCTGGATGGAGAAGGAGACTGTCAAGGAAGAGGAAGATGCCTGGACAGCCAGGCAGGTGAGGAGGAAGTCACTGCCCCTTTCCCCTCTCTCCTGTCCATCTCCCAGCCCAGCATGGCCCCGGCTGCAGGGAAACCCGCTGCCACGGTTCCTACAGGGATTCACTGGGGGATCTCCTTCCCCTTCCCTCTGCATGGAGGAAATTCCATCTCCTCTTTGTTCTTTCTCCCCCAGACAAGGAGCTGAGCATGGAGATCAAGGAGGGCAAATCTCCACAGAAGAACTTATGGAAGAGGCCGTTTTGAGTGGCTCCCTGGCACAGGACCCAACAGGAGGAAAAGCCCAGAGATCCACAGGAGAGGGGCTCCAAACCCATCCCAGGCTTCTCTGAGGAGGAAAGACCCACCCTGTGCCAGGAACGTGGCCAGAGATCGAGCCAGAGCTCAGACCTGGTGGTCCATGAGCAGCTTCATGACAGGGAGCAGTCCTATGAGTGCTTGGAGTGTGGGAAGAGCTTCAGCAACAACTCCACCTGATCCGCCACAGAGGATCCACACTGGGGAACGGCCCTACGTGTGTGGGGAATGTGGGCAGGGCTCACAGACAGCTCCAACCTGATGTCCACCTCAGGACCCACACTGGGGAGAGGCCCTATGAGTGTGGGGAATGTGGGAAAGCTTCAGCAAAGCTCCACTTGATCCGCCACCAGAACATCCACGCTGAGGAAAGGCCGTACAAATGTGGGGAATGTGGAAGGGCTTCAACCAGAGATCCAAACTGATCATCCATGAAATGATCCACACTGGGAGAGGCCCTATGGAGTCCCCAGTGTGGGAAGGGTTTCACCAGCTCAATCTCCTCAAGCACGAGCGCATTCACACAGAGGAGAGGCCCTTCCGCTGCCCTGACTGCGGGAAGGGCTTCAAGGCACAACTCCCACCTCATCACCACCGGCGCATCCACACTGGGGAGAGGCCCTACGAGTGTCCCCAGTGTGGGAAGAGCTTCACCCACAGCTCTACCTGACCAGACACCAACGGAGTCACCAGTAAGGGAAGCCCTGCAAGTGCCCCGACTGTGGAAAGGCTTCATGTGTTCTCAACCTCATCCCCATCAGAAGATGCACATGGAAGAGCCCTACTGACCACAGTTCCCTGTATTCATTCTGGGAGGACACCTGTCCCTTTCCCTGCCCCTGCAATGATGTGAGGTGGGATTTAAAATGTGAGGTCTGGCCATGGCCCCATCATTGTATTTGATCCCATCTCAGGTCATTACCAGGGCTAGGAAAGGACTCTATCTCTCCCCAAGGTGAAGGGTGTCCTTTCCAGGCAGGATGGGATGAGCCAGTTGATGTTTTGTAGTTTTCCCTTTATATTGTTAGTTTTATCCTTTGTTATCATATTTTTCTGTTCCTATTTGTTCCTTATTTGTTTCTGTTCCCATTAAATTGTTCTTATCCCAGCTGGATCTTTGCCTTTTGTACTTTCAATGGGAGGCTGGAGGGCAGCGAGCAGTGACACGGTTTTAGTGGGAGCAAAAATTGGGAATCCCATTCCTAAACCCCGGCCCTGGAAACCGAGCATCCCAGCTGGTGCCAGCCCTGGCTGCCCTGGAACAGCCTTGGGAGCGCGTCCCTGGCTGGGGCTGTGGGAACCTCTTCCCTCTGGTGCCCAGGGACAGGACTGGAGGGAAGGGCTGGAGCTGAGTCGGGCAGGTTTGGGTTGGATCTGAGGAAAAGGTTTTTCCCCCAGAGGCTGCTGGGGCACTGACAGGCTCCCAGGGAAGGGTCCCAGCTCCAGGGCTCTGGGAGCTCCAGCAGCGTTTGGACAGCGCTGCCAGGCCCAGGCTGGCATTGTTGGGGTGTCCTGTGCAGGGCCAGGAGTTGGACTCGAGGATCCTGGAGACCTCCCAGGGCTTTCTGGGGATGCTAAAGAGCCCTGTGCTCAGAGGCAGTCACAGCCATTCCATGGGGACATCCCAGGGCACCTTGGGCTGCAAAGGCACCCATCTGTCCCAGACACTCCCAGGGTTCCTGTAATGGGCAGAGTGGGAGCTTCAGGCAAAAGCTTGATTTCTTCATTGAGAAGCTCCTCCTGAGTCATGAGGTGAAGAAATGACATCCAACAGCCACCATGGATCCTCAAAACCCTTGAGGAAACCTAAACTTTTTAATTCCATCTAGGATAGGAGATTGGGAGACACTGGACCTAAACCTAGCCCCAGATTTTGTCTAAGGTTTTTGTGTAAAGGATTGGACAGGTGGAATTGAACCACAATGCAGTTTGTCCCACAGGATTAATGGTGGAACACCAGATACATTTCTAGAAATACCGCTATGCTTGTTCTGATAAGGATTAGAGAAAAAGATTTATGTACACCACAGAGTAAAATAAAAAAGAATAATTTACATCACAGTATAGGAGAGAAAACAATTCCTGCTGCAGCAGGAACTGCCTTTCCTGTGCCAGGACCAGGGCAGATCTCGCTGCAGGAAAAGCCCCAGGCCAGCCCCAAGACAGTGAAGGCCTCGGGCACAAGTGCAGAGTGCCGTGCTGGCAGCTGTGCCAGGGAGAGCCTGAGGCACCAAAGGCACCTTGGCAGCAGCAGCTGCTCCCAGGCCATGGCCACAAGCCTCCCTTGGCAGCCCGGCCTGGTGGCCAGCACTGCAGAGCTGCTGCTGCTGCTTCAGGGCTCCTTTCTGCCTGGGCTCTGCCCCAGCCCACAGAGTGTGACCTCAGCCCTGAGCCTGGCACAGCCGCTGCGCCTGAGCCCTGCAAAGCCTCAAGGTCACCTGGGCCAGCCTGGCTCTGTCAGCCCCTGGGAAGGCAGGGCCAGCAAAGGCCACAGAAGGGGCTGCCTTTGCCTGCTGCATGTGGGCTCCAGCAGAGACAAGGAGGAGTCAAGGCAGTGCATGGAGTCCAGGGAGCAGCCCCTTCTCCCCATGCAATCCTGGAATGGTTTGCATGGGAAGAGCTCTGCAGGGCACATCTCCTCCAAAGCCCCTGCCATGAGCAGGGACACCTTTGAGCAGCTCAGGTTGTTCAGAGCCCTGTCCCAGCTGGACTGGAATGTTTCCAGGGATGGGGCATTGACCACCTCCCTGGGAACCTGTCCTGCTGGATCACCAACCTCACCAGCAAAAATTTTTTCCTTATCTCTCCTTATCTGAACCTCCCTTCCTTTAGTTCCAAACCACCACCCTCTGTCCTTTTAGGACAGGCCCTACTAAAACCTCTGTTCCACCCCTGCATTTCCCATGAGCCGGGTTTCCATGGCAATTGCCA
Source organism: Acrocephalus arundinaceus (assembly GCA_021534815.1). Taxonomy (NCBI): domain Eukaryota; kingdom Metazoa; phylum Chordata; class Aves; order Passeriformes; family Sylviidae; genus Acrocephalus; species Acrocephalus arundinaceus. Next base: position 12,945 of record JAJEOU010002263.1, on the reverse strand, counting down.
TGCCAGGTGACCCAGGGGTGGTGTCCCAGTGAGGGCTGCCATGGAAACAGTGCCCAGCCCTGCCCCTTTCTGTCTGCCTGAGCTGGCCTTTGGCCCTGGCAGTGGCGTTTGCTGCTGGTTCCGCGGGGCCTGAGCAGCCAGCGCGGCACAGGGCAGGTGGCCATGGCACAAGCCCCCAGCAAGGGATCCCCTCTGCCTCTGGGCACTGACACCAGCCCTGAGCAAGGCGCTGCCACAGTGGGCTCAGTGCAGTGTCCATGGCCACAGCCCTTGCAATGGCCCAGGGCAGCTTGGATGATGATCCAGCCTCACTCCTGGCCCAGGCCAGGCCTGCAGTGCCCTTCCCCACAGCCTGGCTGCACAGAAGCACTTCCAGGGCTCTCTGCATTTCCCTTCCCCTCACTCTTGGCTCACTCACATACCTCCCAACAACCCAGCTGGAGTTTGAGCTGCAAGGAGTTCAAAGCTTGTCTGTCCTTAAGCAGTTGGTCTAATTCTGCCTTCAGCCAACTCTGGATTTGGGTTTATTGCAGAAGTTCCTGTGTGTCTCAAACATTCCTGGCATGGTTCTGCCTTGGGGAAGGGGAACCTCCTTGGTGGCACCTTGGGCTTGGCACACACTTGAGGAGAATGTTCTGAAACTCAGGAGTTTTAGATTGCTGAAAAACAAGAAAAAAACCACCTTTTTTGGTTTATTGCAGCCAGTTCTCTAAGCAAGACAGGTCCAGGGGAGTGAGGCGAGACAGGATGGAGTTGGGGAATGTGGAGCAAGGTTGTCCACACTGGCTCAGGCCTCAAGGCAAAGCTTCTCTGAGCAGGCCAGACCTCCTTGGGAGACACCCTGAATCAATATCAATCCCAGAATGCTGCAATCACCTCTGCTAAAAAGAGAAAAATACACCATTGAAAAAAGGAATGTAGATTTATTAGATGTTGTTTTAAATAGTTCTCCACAACTCTAGGAAAAAAAAAAACTTCTGAATGAACTGCACCAGGCCAGAGGGAAATCAAGGCACAGCCATGGTTTGTCAGGACTTGCTTTATTCCAGTGACCCCTGTGGTGCATTTGGTGCTGAGCCCTGGAACCTCAGGGCCTGAGAGGAGATTGCACAAACCTTTTCCAGGAGTCAAAGTCAGAGGAAACACCCAAAGTGTCTTGAGGCATTATAGGGTTGCACTGAGATCCATCCCGAACACAGGATCCTCATGGAATCCTTGGAAAGAGAAATGGAGGCCATGATGGCACAAAAACCTCTCAGAAACTCAGTGTAGGAGGGAAAATCCAAAGTACCTTAAACATCTTGAGTATCTCAAAATATTAATAAGCCCCACTGAGTGTTGTTACTGACAAAGCCTCTCAAGGGACTCATTAAAGCAGAGAATTGGAGACCAGGATTGCACAAACCTCTCAGAGACTCCAAGGCAAAAGCCAAACCCAAAGGCCTTGGAAAAACCTGCAGTCCCTGGCAGCATGAAGGAGCCCCCAGGGCCATTGCTGACCAAGGCTCCTTCCCCAGGGACTCCTTCCAGCACATCCTGGAGGCCACTGGCATGGGAGGGGGATTCTGAGGGCAGCACAAGGGGCTGACAGTGCCCAGCCTTGCTGGGGCTGTGCCAGGAGGCCCCAGGGCCTCAGGACAAGGTGTCTCCTCAGTGTCCTTGGTGGCACAGAGGCTGCTGTGGCCCAGGGCACCAAGCCTTGGCTTCTCTTTGTCCCCACCTGTCATCGCTGCCTGCAGTTCTCTGCTCTGCCTGGGGCCTGGGGACACTTTCTGTGTCGTGTCCCTCAGTGGGACCCATTAAAACTTCCTGAAACTTTGGATTTTAATCTCACTTTGAGTTGTGGAGTTTTTGATCACCCTGAGGGACTGAGTCTGACGCAAACAGCACGAAAGCCTGAGAGGGTCATTAAAGTCCTTGGCTGTGTCTGTGCTGATGAGCTGGGCTGAGCTCATCACATAGAGACAACCCTGGCAACCAAGAAGAGCTTAAAAACACATTTCTGTGGATGAGCAGCTTTTCTGCCAGCCCAGCAGGGCTGGGGCACTGCCTGCAGCCACCCCGGGCACAGCACAGAGGCACAGAGAGCTTCAATCACTCAGGGCTGGGAAGGCTGAGAAGGGACTGGGGGAGAATCACTGCCAGCCCTTGGCACAGGAACCTCTGGCTGCAGGACAATGCAGCTGCAGCTCCTGCAGTGATCTCCTCAAGCTGCAACATCCCAATGCCTACAGACTGTGTGAGTACAACTCCCTGAATATTTCTGGTGTAGGGGAGGTGAAATGTTCATGAAGCTCTGACACACTGAGCTTCTTGTCCTCCCAAAATATTTCCAAGACAAGGATTTATTTTAAACAAGGACATTTCTTATCTATTCTTAAGACTATTTCTTAAGACTATTAATATTAACTAATTACCTTTTCTAAAAATTATCTAATATTTCACTAATATTAGATAATGGTGGAGAGGGAGAAAAAATCATAAATGTATCAGTAATTCTGACAAGTCCCTGGGACATTTGAACTCTCAGAGATCAGGCTTAGTCTGAGCTGTCCTTTCTCCAGGCTGCAAACAGAACCTGCCCCCAGCCAGTGCCCTGCAAACAGGCAGGGTTCTGTAGGGCCAAGGAGAGTGCACAGAGATTTGGGCTCTGGGAGAGCTGACAGGGAGAGCTCAGGCACAGGGAAACACCTGCAGGAGGAAAATCTCCAGGAAGCAGAGAGAAGATGAGGCAATGAGAGAAAACAAAAGCCAGAAATGTTGTGGCAGGGAGAGTTCAGAGATCTCCATAGGAGCCCCTGCAGTGCAGCCCCTCCCTCTGAACAAGCCCCCTCCCTCCTGTCCCCCAGCCAAGCCTCTGCCCTCAGGGCCGGGGCTCCAAGGCGTGCAGCCCCTCCTGTGCAGGCAGAGCTGCAGCAGAGCCGTGGGGCAGCTGTGCAGCCCCGGGCCCAGTTCCCTCTGCAGAGCACAGGGCTGGGAGCAGCTGCCCGGCACTGGGGGGCTCTGGCAGGGGGCACAGCTGGCTCAGGTGACGCTGTCCCCGTGCCCGGCTGTGGGCAATGCTGTCAGTGCAGCCAGGGAAGGAGCTGCATCTCCCTGAGTCCAATGCCACCATAAGGACATTTGGAATTCTCCCAGAGATTTCAGTGCAAGCTGGGGGCTTCACTCCAGGATGCAAACCTGTCCTGGATAATCTTTGTGTTATCTAAAATACCCATGGGGAAAGGCAGAGGTGTTGTGACACTGAAAATGCTGTTGGGTTGGTGAAATGAGCAACGTGAGTCCTTGGGTACAAATGTGCAGCTGGGCTGTGGTGGATCCATCTGCTCTAGCAGTACCTTATGATTTTTTAGGGGAAAATTGGGAAGCTGATCACGCTACACCTAAGAAAGGGTTAAGCCCAGAGAAACTGTGAACAGGTCAGAATTACAGACCATGTCCCCTCACTCTCCACTCATCTCTTTGCTATAAAGAACTTCCTCTGTTCTCCCTGGGGCAACAGAAATGCTGAGGGTTTGATATCCAAGAATACCGGAAGACATATATGGGGATCTTAAAAAGAAAACTGCAGATCTTCAAACACAAAAAGCTTTCTGTGTGTCCCAGGGGTGGGTGTATGGGAAATGGCTTTGGTTTTCATTTCAGGCACCACGTCTAACTCCTCCTTGTCCTTTTCTCCATGGCAGTACCAAAAACCCAGCTAAAGCAAATGTCCAACAGCAGCTCCATCAGCCACTTCCTCCTGCTGCATTGGCAGACACGCGGCAGCTGCAGCTCCTGCACTTCTGCCTCTTCCTGGGCATCTCCCTGGCTGCCCTCCTGGGCAACGGCCTCATCATCAGTGCCGTAGCCTGCGGCCACCTCCTGCACAGCCCCATGTTCTTCTTCCTGCTCAACCTGGCCCTCACCGACCTGGGCTGCATCTGCACCACTGTCCCCAAAGCCATGCACAATTCCCTCTGGGACACCAGACCATCTCCTACTCAGGATGTGCTGCTCAGCTCTTTTCTTTATGTTCTTCATCTCAGCAGAGTATTTCTCCTGACCATCATGTGCTACGACCGCTACGTGTCCATCTGCAAACCCCTGCACTACGGGACCCTCCTGGGCAGCAGAGCTTGTGCCCACATGGCAGCAGCTGCCTGGGCCAGTGCCTTTCTCAATGCTCTCATGCACACAGCCAATACATTTTCCCTGCCCCTGTGCCATGGCAATGCCCTGGGCCAGTTCTTCTGTGAAATCCCACAGATCCTCAAGCTCTCCTGCTCCAAATCCTACTTCAGGGAATTTAGGCTCATTGCATTTTCCATCTCAATAGTGTTTAGTTGTTTTGTGTTCATTGTTTTCTCCTATGTGCAGATCTTCAGGGCTGTGCTGAGGATCCCCTCTGAGCAGGGACAGCACAAAGCCTTTTCCACCTGCCTCCCTCACCTGGCCGTGGTCTCCCTGTTTGTCAGCACTGGACCATTTTCTCACCTTAAGCCCCTCTCCATCTCCTCCCCATCCCTGGATCTGGCCCTGTCAGTTCTGTACTCGGTGGTGCCTCCAGCCCTGAACCCCCTCATCTACAGCCTGAGGAACCAGGAGCTCAAGGCTGCAGTACAGACACTGATGACTGGATGGTTAAGGAAACATTAAACTGCTGGTCAATTTCTGCAAGTCACTTGTAATAACTGTCATCTCTCAAAGATCTTATTGGTTTGGTTGTGGGTTTTTTTCCTGTGTTTAATTTTTAATGCTGTCCACAAAGAAAGGTTGTTATTTCTGCCATTTCTCATTTTCTTTCTCTCCACCTTCCAGGTGGCCAGAGACTGTGTCAATGAGGGGCTGTGCTCTTGGTGGCTTTAAAGAACTCAAGGATCTCCCAGCCAAGTTTTCTGCAGAGATCCCCTTTGGTTCCCTTCTCTGCAGCTGCAGCAGCAATGTCTGTGTGCAGAGCTGGGGGCAGATCAGTGCTGGCACAGCAGCTGTGCCCAGCAGCAGCAGCAGCAGCCCTTGGTGTTGCCAGTGCTGCTGCCGTGGCCCTGCCCCGCTGCCCTGCTGGCCCTGGTGTTGCTGTAGGGCCTGAGTGCTCTCGGGGCCGGGCACAGTGCTGGGGGTGGCAGTGCCGGGGCTGCAGCAGGGACAGGCCATGGGCACTGCTGGGGCAGCGCTGACGCCTCAGGCCAGGGCCTGGGGGCTGCAGGCTCCTTGCCCAGGCTCTCTCCAGAACACTTTGCCCAGGCCAATGCTGAGCACAGAAAAGCCCCGGGAGCAGCCCCAGGCTGGCCGTGGGCAGGCTGGGGGCAACAGCATGGCTGGGGCTCTGCAAGGTGCCTGGGGGCAACTGGGATCCTACTGGGTCACAGTGGGAGAGGCTGGGCCCGTGCTGGAGGAGACTGGGATCATACTGGATCATACTGGCAGTAACTCGGACTGCACTGAGGGTGACTGGGAGTGGCTGTGAGAACTGGAGTAAGGCTAAAAGTAACTGAGACAACTGGAGTGACTGGGAACATGCTGGGAGCAACTGGGATACACTGGGAGAGACTGAAACCACAGTGGGGGTAAATGGGATCAGCTGTGCCCATGCTGGGGTCATACTGGGATCCTACTGGAACCAGACTGGGAGTGACTGGAACCATGCTGGAGGTAACTGGGAGCAAATGGGCCAAACTGGGAGTGACAGGCAGTCTCTCAGGGCATGACTGGAATAATACTGGGAGTATCTGGAAGTGACTGGGGTCGTACTGGGGGTGACTGGAACAAACTGGAGGTGACTGGGTCCTACTGGGTTCATCCTGGGAGCCACTGGGATTACAATGGGTGAACAGATCCTGACTGGGGGTTACTGGGAGCTGCTGTTGGGAGAAAAATGTGGACACATTGGGAGCAACTGGGATCAACTGGAAGGGACTGGGAATGATGAGGGGACTGAGACCAGAAGTGTGGAAACTGGAATACTGGGAGTATACTGGGACCACACTTTGGGCAACTGCCAGAAACTGGGATCATGCTGGAGGCAACTAGAAGGAATGGGAAAGACTGGGATCATTCTGAGGTAATCAGAACCCTACTGGGATATACTGGCAGTGTCTGTAACCATACTGGGGAGACTGGAACCACATTGGGAACAGCTGGGACCGTGCTGGGGAAAACTGGGAGTGCATGTGACCATGCTGAGAGGGACTGGGACTATTCTAGGGACAACTGGGATCATACTGGGAGGAACTGGGAACAACTGGAACTATTCTGGCAGCAACTGGGATCATAGTGGGAGCAGCTGAGTTGAAGCTGGTAGAGACTGGAGTCACACTGAGGGTGACTGGACTCCTACTGGGATTGACTGGGAGTGGCTCTGAGCAACTGGAATCACACTGAAAGCAACAGGGAAGAAGTGGGAATGACTGGTAACATGCTGGGAGTGACTGGGATATATGGGGGAGACTGGGAGCAATAAGGATCATACTGGAGGCTGCTGGGGTCATGCTGGAATTGACAGGGATCAACTGGGATCACACTGGAGGCCATTGGCTTCATACTGGGAGTGACTGGAATCATTAGGGATTATAGTGGGTGTCAATGGACCATGACTGGGAGTTACTGGGACCTACCAGGCCCATGCTGAGAGCCTACTGGGGCTGCCCTGGGAGCAACTGGGAATGACAGGATGCATGCTGGTGACAACTGGGATGTACTGGCAGTGACTGGGATAAAACTGGGGACAACTGAACCATGCTGGGGTAACTGGGAGTGCCTGGCAATGACTACGAGAGTGTTCAGGGAAACTGGGATATACTGGGAGTGTCTGAGACCATGCAAGTGGTGACTGGGACCACACTATGAGCAACTGGGAATGCGCTGGGGGGAACTGGGACCTGCTGAAGGAAACTGGGGACAAGTGTGTGACTGGGGCCCTTCTCAGAGAGACTGGCATCATACTGGGATTGACTGGGACTATACTGGGGGCAACTGGAAGAACTGGGAGCACACTGGATAATAGTGGGTGAAACTGGGAACGACTGGGACTGTGCTGGGGCCAAATTGCATCATAACAGAGAAATTACTGGGAGTGACTGGGCTCATATTGGGAGCAAGATGGATCCTCAAGGGAGTGAGGGGAAGTGACCAGGATCATTCTGGGAGTGACTGGGCTCATACTGGGAGTGCTGAGGAAACTGGAACCACACGGACAGAGCAAGTGGGCTCATCCTGGGAGCAGCCACTTCCAGCACCAGGACCCCCAGTTCCCTCCACACCCTCCTGAGTGGGGGCTCAGCCCAGGACCCCTCATCATCCTGGGGGAGGGGACATGGTCCCCGTGTGCAGACCCAGGAGGAGTTTAGGGGGGTGGGTGGGTTGGGGGGACCCCCAGCAGTCTTGGGAGGGAGAGGAGAACAGGGAGACCCCCAGGCTGGGTTTGAGGGGGGACCAGATTGGAGCCTCCAGATACCGAATCTGATGAGGAGAATGATGATGATGGCAGCGATGAAGGACACAGCAACCACCAGGGTGAGATTCCCACTGGATTCCAGCTCTGGGAAGCACAGGATGGTGAGGAGAGTTGGGGAACCCCATCCTGCTACTCCACATTCCCAAATTCCCAATTCCCACATTCCACATTCCCAGCCTCACCCCAGGAGAAGATCCTGGGCTCTGGCATTCCGGGATGCTCCACCCGGCACCGGTGCTGCTCCCGCTCCTCCGGCAGCGCCTCAATCCTGGCCCAGGTGTGGAAGGTGCTGTTGCTGCTGGGAACGATCCCGGATTTCATCCCCCTTCATCCAGCTGATCCCGATGGTGCTGGGGTAGAATCCTGTAAGCAGGAAAAATGTCAGGGTCCCGTGTTCCATATTTCCAGACACATGGATATCAGGGGGTTCTGGAATGGGATAACGGTGAGATGCATCAATGGAATTCCATGACAATGGGACAGGGGTGAGGTCTGCCCATGGAATTCCATGGGAATGGGATGGCAGTGAGATCCATCTAGAGAATTCCCATGGGAATGGGACAGCAGTGGGATCCATCCATGGAGGTGCCATGGGAATTCCTATGTTCCCAAATTTTTCCTCCCAAATCCCACATTTCCAAATTTCACATTCCCATGGGAATTCTACCGTCCCCACCTCTACACTCCAGTGCCTCCCACCCATGTCTGACATATTTCCAGAGACATTCCAGGCAGGTGTGCCCCAGGGGATTTGTTCATTCCTCAGCCTCCATCTCATCCTGTTCCCAGCGCCTCTTGGTGACCTGGGCAGCGCCGTCGGCCACCACGAATCCCCCAGATCCCAGCTGGAAGGAGAGGAATTCCCGCCTGTCAGAGCCGAGCCATCGGATCCACGGACGCTCCCATGGGACAGGAGGTCACAGCTGGAAACCTCCTTAAAGTGTGGAGACCTGGGGAGGGATTGGACCCACGAGACCCTTGGAATTGTGTCCCAGCCCCACGGAGCCCCATTCCAGCCCTACGAGCCCCAGAGTCTGATGGAGACCCACAGAGCCTCATCCCAGCCCCTTGGATCCGCATGGATGCACATCCCAGCGCCCCAGATCCCGGCCCAGCCCCACGGATCCCCACTGCAGTCCCACAGGTGCCATGGCAGCCCCACAGATCCCCCAGCCCCGGCTCCCCGCCCTGAGCCCCGCTCTGGCTGTGCCGCTCCTGCAGCATCTGCAGCTCCCTGCTGGCCCCGTGCCGGTGCCGCTCCTTGTGCCGGCTCCGGCCATCCCAATATCCCGGCTCGGCTCCGGCCGCCATCCCCGGCGGCTGCGGCTCCGCCCGGCCCCGCTGGCTGTGGCGGCGCTGGAAGGGGATCCCATCCAGGGACCCCATGGACAGGAACTGGGGGAACCCCGGGCCGGGCTCTGACAGCGCCACGGGCAGGGACCGCAGGGAGAGGAGAACTGGGGGACACGGAGATTTGGGGTCTGGGGGGTCACAGGTGAAGGAAAGGGGGAACGGGAGAGCTGGGAGAGCAGGGAAGGGGGTTTGGGGGTTCCAGGATTAGAAAAGGGGAGGTAGGGGTGGGTAGATGTGGGATAGGTGGGGTTAAAAGGCTCCATTAGTCAGGAAAGGGAGCTCCATGGTTCCCCATTGTCCATCTCAAAAGGTGGGAAAACCCGGATGGCTGGGAATAGGGGTCCCAAGTGTCCTCAGTGATATGGGAAAGGAGGGGCTGGGTGTGGGAAAGGCAGGAGTAGGAGTCCAGGGCTCCCAGGGCAAAGAAAATGGTGGGCCTGGGAGAGGTGGGGTAGCCAAAAAGGGTTTGGGGGTCCCAGTGACAGAAGTGGCTGCTCCCAGTATCAGCCCAGTTGCCCCCCCCGTGGTTCCAGTTTCCTCAGCATCCCATTATGAGCCCAGTCACTGCCAGTCATTCCCCATTATGATGCAGTTTGCCCCCAGCATGGTCCAGGTTCCTCCCACTTTCATCCACTTGCTCCCAGTTTCCCCATGTCTAGTCCCAGTCACCCCCAGTATGATGCCAGTCTCTCCCAGAATGGTCCCAGTCATGCCCAGTTGCCCACAGTGTAGACCAGTCACTCCAACCTGCTCACAGCAGTTCCCAGCATGGTCCCACTTCTCCCCAGTGTGCCAGTTTGAAAACAAAACCAACAGCAGATCCCAAGTAAGAACTGTTCCATGACCCATTTCTCATAACTCTGGGGGGATATCTTCTGTTAATGGGCCAGCTGTTCAAACCAGGTGGAGCAGTGTTCTTTATCTCTTCCACCACCCACACTCCCTCCAGGGAGATATCTTCTGTTAATGGGCCATTGAGTCTCACTGCATCACTGATCAAATTCCATCATCCCATTGTGAGATGCTCCACCCAGGGGAGGAGCCAAGCATTGTACCTGGATATAATCTGAGATTTAACACACCAGAAGCAGCCTGTTTCCACTGGATTCCCAGAGGAACACGACCCATCTACACCACCACTGGACCTTCAGAGGAAAACTACACCCTTCTACAGGATCATTGCTTCAACAAAACCACATCTGTGACTCCAGGAGGACTGCAGCCACGATTTGATCACTGCTACCAACACCCTGCCTAACTGGGTATCAGGTATTCTGACTCTGTCAGCTTATTTTTTTTACTACTGCATTTTTATTTTCTTTTCCTACTAAAGCACTGTTATTCCTATTCCCATATCTTTGCTTGAGAGCCCATTCATTTCAAATTATAATTCAGAGGGAGGGGGTTTATATTTTCCATTTCAAGGGAGGCTCCTGCCTTCCTTAGCAGACACCTGTCTTTCAAAACAAAGCTTGGCCCAGATATCTTGGGGGTCCCTGGGCTTGGTTTCTTAGGAGGGATATTTGAAGAATGAAGAACTTCAAAGATCAGTGGAAAATGCCCCTTGGGGGGACATTGAGGGTCCTGGTGGTGGCTGACGGTAGAGGCAGCCTGGGAGCAGGGGGGACTCCCTTGACCCCCTGCACTCCACAGCCGAGAAAAAGGGGAGAAGGACCCCAGAGACCCCAAAATCCCCTTGCATCCCTAAATGGGGAGATGGATAAGGGGGGAACTTTTCCAATTGCTGGGACTCCCAGCAGCCTGGGGAGGGCTGGGACTGAGTAGATGGGGGACCCTAAATACAAGCATGACCCCCAGCAGCTGGGAAAGGGGGAACCCCTGAAAACCAAAGGAAGAGACCAGGGATGGGGAATTCCTTGGAGGCATTTTCAGGGCAGAATATTGGTGTTTGGAGGTTTTATGGACCCCAGATTCCAGGTGACTTTTAGAGATGGACTTGGTCAGGCAAACCTTCAAACTCAATGTGCTCATCTGTTGTTTTTCCCCAAACCAGGATTTCCCATTCCCAAACCTTGTCCAGATGGAGGTGGAAGCTGTGAGGAAGAGGAAGATGCCCTGGGACAGCCAGGCAGGTGAGGAGGAAGTCACTGCCCCTTTCCCCCTCCTCCTGCTCCATCTCCCAGCCCAGCATGGCCCCCAGCTGCAGGACAACCCTGCTGCTGACGCCGTCCTGCCAGGGATTCCCTGGGGAGATCTCCTTCCCCTTCCCTCTTGCACAGAGGAAATTCCATCCTTCCTTGTCTTTCTCCCCCAGACAAGGAGCTGAGGATGGAGCCAGGGAGGAAAAATCCCCAGAGCAGAACCTCATGGAAGACGACATTTTGAGTGGCTCCCTGGCAAAGGAATCCAATGGAGAGGAAAAGCCCCAGAGATCCCACAGGAGAGGGGCTCCAAACCCATCCAGGGTGCTCAGAGGTGGAAATACCTGCCCTGTGCCAGGAACGTGGCCGGAGATCAAGCAGAGCTCAGACCTGGTGGCCCATGAGCAGCTTCATGACAGGGAGCAGTCCTATGAGTGCTTGGAGTGTGGGAAGAGCTTTAGCAACAACTCCAACCTGATCCGCCACCAGAGATCCACACTGGGGAACGGCCCTACGTGTGTGGGGAATGTGGGCAGGGCATCAGAGACAGAACCAGCCTGACTGTCCACCTCAGGACCCACACGGGGAGAGGCCATATGAGTGTGTGGGAATGTGGGAAGAGCTTCAGCCAGCGTCCCACTTGATCCGCCACCAGAACATCCACGCTGAGGAAAGGCCGTACAAATGTGGGAATGCAGGAAGGCTTCAACCAGAGGTCCACCTTATCATCCACCAAATGTTCCACACTGAAGAAGGCCCTACGGATGTTCCCAGTGTGAGAAGAGGTTTCTGACCAGCTCCAAGCTCCTCGTGCACCAGTGCATTCACACAAGGAGAGGCCGTTCTGATGCCCTGACTGCGGGAAGGGCTTCAGGCACAACTCCCACCTCATTGGGCACCGGTGCATCCACACTGGGGAGAGGCCCTACGAGTGTCCCCAGTGTGGGAAGAGCTTCACCCACAGCTCTGACTTGACCCGACACCAACGGAGCCACCAGTAGGGGAAGCCCTGTGAGTGCCCCAACTCTGGAAGGGCTTCATGTGCATCTCCAACCTCATCAGAAGATGCACATTGGAAGAGCCCTGCCGACCACAGTTTCCTGTGATTCATTTGGGAGGACACCTGTCCCTCTCCCTGCCCTGGCAATGATGTGAGGTGGGATTGAAGAATGTGAAGGTCTGGCCATGGCCCCATCATTGTATTTGATCCCACCTCAGGTCATTACCAGGGCCAGGAAAGGGACTCTCTCTCCCCATGAAAGGGTGTCCTTTCCAGGCAGGAGGAAATACATGGCCTGGAAGAGCCAGTTTTCTTGTTTAATTTGTCCTTTATATCGTTTGTCTTATCCCTTCTACTCCTATGTTGGTTTTAATTGTTATAGTATTATATTTTTTATATTATAGTTCTTTAATATTGTTATGTTCCTTAATATTGTTTCTGGTCCTATTTGTTGCTGTAACTTGTTGCTGTTCCCAGTCAATTGTTCTTATCCCTGCCTGGGATCTTTGCCTTTTATACATTTAGTGGGAGGCTGGAGGGCAGCGGGTGGTAGCAGAATGGTTTTAGTGGAGCACAAAATTTGGGAATCCTGTTCCTAAAGCCCAGCCCGAGCATAGGAAACCAAGCATCCCAGCTGGTGCCAGCCCTGGCTGCCCTGGAACAGCCTTGGGAGTGGGTCCCTGCTGGGGCTGTGGAACCTCTTCCCTCTGGTGCCCAGGGACAGGACTGGAGGGATGGGCTGGAGCTGAGTCGGGAGAGATTTGGATTGGATAAACAACAACAGGGGGCTGGTGATGTTGCCATGGAAACTGACTATAGCAACAGGCCCTGGTGATGTTTGCCAGCTAAGGAACCGAGTTGTCTCAGCCCCTCAGAGTGGTTCCATAGGGACACTCCAAGAGTGTCCAGGCTTTTCCAGAGCTGGAATGTCACAGGCAGAGGCAGGGGCTGCATGGAGACCTCCCAGGGCTTTCTGGGGATGCTAAAGAGCCTGTGCTCAGAGGCAGTCACAGCCATTCATGGGGACATCCCAGGCACCTTGGGCTGCAAAGGCACCC
>JAJEOU010001894.1:16642245-16917245 GCA_021534815.1 Acrocephalus arundinaceus | reverse complement strand
GGAGCAAGGAGCAAACACCCCCAGGACAGCAGGGTCTGTGGCTGAGGGAGGGTCACACACGATTCCCCAGCCAGGCTGAGCATACCACTGTTCCTGTCCCTGAGGTGGTCAACTTCCCGCACAGTATTAATTGAGAGATTGTTTATGACACTGCCAGGAGTGACGTAAGGGTCAGTTTCGGGGTCGATGTTTGGATAACCTTTCCATGGCTCACCAGGGCGAAACTCTAGGAATACAGATGCAGGAAAGAAGCTTATTTGCACTATATTTAAAAAAAGGAAACAGCTGTTTAAACACTACACCTCCTAATACCAAAAATCCAAAACCCTTTAAGCATTTCATTTACTTGATTCAACCTTCACTTTAATCATTTCATTTCTGGTTTCTCTGGCAGATACACCTCTCTCTGTACGACAAAACTCCCATTCTCCATTTCCACCTGCTAAGAACACATTTTTCCAGGACAAAGGCAGGGCAGGGGGGAGGCTGGGGCAGTACCTGGGGGCCAGTTAACACTGCTAGAGCCATTAGGCGATTTGGCACGGGGCCAGCCGTCCCCAATGGATCCGGGAGGACTGGCTGGGGAATTACTGCTGTTCATAAAGTCGTAAGGAACAAACGGAGAATCTTCCAGCCTAAAACCACTTGAAATAGCACCTGATTAAAAAAAAAAAAATAGCAGTCAAATAGGTTTCACGGCCGGTTTTTATATCCCTATATAAATATATTTATAAAATCATGCCCTTGTAAATCATTGATGAAATATATAGCAGCACACTGTCCTCTTGTGATGCCAAGTTATACTGGAGATCATACAGGAGTGTGTAACTCAAAATGAAATATGTCTGAGTAATTCAGGAGGAAACTATAAGAATAATCTCCCATGAAATCCCTTCACTAAAACAGTACATATATTCAAAGTAACATGCATTCAACTCAAGTAAAGTATTAATTCCAGAGGGTAAGAGCATTCTGTGGGACCCCACTCAACTACAGGGGTTCTGTGGTGGGAGAACTCATGAAAGAAACATTGAAGGGTCTTTAGCTACTGCAAAGCTCTGTAGATTCTATTCCTATTTTTGGGAGGCAAAAAAAAAAAAATTAAAAATCCCTGGAGACAGACCAAGGAATGGTTTAAAAGTTATCAGACAGCAAAGCCAGCTCTGCTACAGTTCTGAGGGACCAAGGGATTCCATGAGATACAGAAATTCCTATCTGGTCAGAAAACATCACCTACAGGTAAAACAACACCACCACTGCCTGTGGCAGCAGTGGGATGGGTTCAGCAGGGCAGCTGCAGGGAATGGCCACTACAGGCTCAGAGCAGCAAAGCAGCTGATGCACCTAAAAATACCCTGACAATCCGAGACTGAACAGTAACAGGAGACTGGGGACATTTATAACTATCTTTAGACACAATCTCGGGCTATAGACTCGAATTTTAACTGGATGAGATTTCAAGCAACTGAAACAGCTGAAATGTCATATGAATCCTGATTACTGGAATGAAACACGAAGCAACCAAGTTCACCTCCTCTAAAACTAAGGACAGCAATGGTTCCAAGTCCAGCCCTTCTAGGCTGTCCCCAGTTTTAGAGTGCAAACATAGACATTCATAACCAAAACCTGTCAGTAAAAATGTCAGCCATGCCCAGAATGTGGTAAATCCCCCAAAATCACCTTAGGACAGAAGGGTGGTGGGAGAGAAAACCTGAAAACCAAGCTTTGGGCTTAAAAATATATGAAGCATTCCACTGGAGATTAAGGTAAAGCTCGTAGCAACACTTACAGAAAAGTCTGGTTAAAAAATGAATTCTGTAGACTGTTTCTACTAATCTCATCACAAGATCATTCTGTGAGCACAGTCAGCAGAGCTGTGGCTGCTGTGGCAGACAAGCAGCAAGTTGGCCCAGACAACACAAAACAAACTGTGACAGGCACAGTGACACAGGAGTGACAACCACAGCCCAAACACTGCAAACCTGACACCAGAGCCTCCCAGGCTGATGTGCCACAGGGGCTGCTCAGGCACCTGCACATACCATGTTTGCTGGAGTTTTGATCTAAGGATGTGTTCATAGAAATGCTGTCGACTGTAGTCCATTTCCTCAGCCGAGATTGTGGCTCTTTAATACTGCTCATATCCAGGTTTACATTCAAGTTTGAGTTCATTCCTGAAAGCACACACAGCTTATGAGACACAGGCTAAACTTCTCCTTCAGCTCATCACCACTGCTGTCCCAGAAAGCACTGAGGAGCACATTACCATGGTTATGTCATGCTTCCAGGTCTCTGGTTCTGAGGAACATTCTAGCACTTAAACCAGGGAACTCTCTGCACACAGAAGCTAAGCTGAGCAATGCAAAGCACTCCCAAGTTCTCAGCTCATGTCCTCATGCAAAAATGTCAGTGGAAAAAGACATTAGGAAGTTAAGAGAAACTAAAATGTAAATACCTAAAATATGGGCCAAACAGAACTAGTCTTGACCTGCTGGAGCTGTGGTCTGAATTTCCAGATGTTTCTCTGCCAGAGGATCAAGACAATGCCAACCCAAATCAACTCAATACCTGGGAGAACCAGCTCTTCTGGGGTTGGACAACGTGCCCACATTTTTGACCTTGGCATGCCTGCTCCCTTTCCAAGTCTCTAAGAATCCTGAACTCACAACTCTACCTGGGTACTTTTCCAGCCTTTCAGATTTATTTACTTCTTTTCTGAAAACAAACCACTACAATGGTTTAACTTGAGGCCAGAGACACACAGGGAACTTCTCAAATGTCTCCTATAAATACTTTCCTTCAGCACTGGAAACAAGGGGTCCCCTTGCTCCTAAGTGGACATTTGCAGCCATAAACAAACTGGTTTATTTTTGAGGAGTTTTTGTTTGTTTTTCTTAAAGGCATGAGCAAGTTGGTGCCAGAGAAGCCTCCCCTTGAAAAGCCTCAGAAAAAGTGCTTGGAACAGGATGGAGTTCTAAGAAATACAACAACTATCCATAGCTCAAACAGAAAAAAAGGGAAAGTCCAGCTGATCCTGTTTCTGACTCCTCCCCCTGGCATTTTGCTGTTGTCAGAGCAGTAACTCTGCACCACAGAAACCTTCCTTCCACCTTTGGGGAAGCTGCACAGACCAGACCTCTGAGAGGAGGGTTACACAGACCCCAAGCTGGCAGAGGGGCACATCTGTGACCAGGCCAGTGCCAGCCCCAGCAGGCACAGCTCTGTCACAGCTCTGTCACAGCTCTGTCACAGCTCTGTATGGGAGATGTGTGGGCTGAGTGATGGATACCTGTCCTTGGACATAATCCATAATTTAAACACTTCCCAGATGTAATTTTTCATATCCCACTGTGGAAGACTTTATATTAGTTGTATCAGTTATACTATTAGTTATAGTATACTCAATATTGGTTATTAATTTATCAGTTAGACTCATTACTTGCCAGATAAAGTTTGTTTTCATTAATAGAAATACTTAATTCTATAATGAATTGGGATGGGACTGCAGAACTGGTCAGGGAGAGAAAAGGATGCTCTGGCCCCCAATCTCTGCTTTGGGTGAGTATCTGGTGAATGCTGACAAATTCCTTCCCAGAATGGGATCAGGACCTCCTTGCTTTCCTGGCTGGGTCTCCTGACACTGTTGTGAGAACACAGAGAGAACAACAAACCCACAGGATTTTCCAGAGACAGCTGGGCAAAGTGAGCTCCCTCTCACACAACTACACCACCACACTGAGCACTGTGCAGTGACACCACCACACTGAGCACTGTGCAGTGACACCACCACACTGAGCACTGTGCAGTGACACCACCACACTGAGCACTGTGCAGTGACACCACCACACTGAGCACTGTGCAGTGACACCAGCTTCCCTCTGGACTCAATTCTTCACTACAGGAGAAGAAATTCCAGGAAAATCCTTTTCCTATCCTTAAGCCTTTCTGTGAGTGTGGCTCTGAGTGCTTGTATCACTGGACAGAGGGACCCCAAACAATCCTGTGTATCCTGTGGCAGACTCCTGAGGGATCTCAAGGCATCCCTACACATCCTGCAGGCTCCTGAGATGTGATTCCTGTGAGAAAGCAGCCATGGAGCACTGTACAACAATTCCAGCTCAAGGAATGAGACACAAGGGAGCCTGACCTGGGCAGGATGCAATCCCTCAGCACAGTTTAGTAAGAAAGTGAGATATGCCTTTCCTTAGAACTAACACAGTGTCTGCAGCAGCTAAAAAACTTCCTCTGCATGCCTTGCCCTTTGGATGAAAGCAGAACTGGACACTGATGCCAACCAGCAGCTCTGAAGCAGCAGCCTGGACTTGGGGCTGGCCACAAGGCACCCCCAGTGTGGCACTGTCCCTGCCACCCTGCAAGCACAGGGACCTCAGCTGCACGTCCAGGAAACAAACTTCTCTGCAGAGGCCAATGGGAATGCAATCAGCCCAACAGAAATGACCCAATTAGAATAAAAGAGAAGAAAAGCAAAAATGAAGGGGAGGAAAGAAATGGGGGTAAGGAACGGAGGTAAATGGTGAACAGTTGTAGTAAGATAGCATTAAAAAGGGACCTAAAGTAAGAAGAAAATATACAAGCCTGGAATTTCTGAAGTAGAAATTGGACAGAAGCCTGAAAATGTAGGGAGAAAGAAACAGGAGATGTTTGTATTTATAAATGTTCAGACATTTTGCCTAATGAGACAACAATTCTTTAAAAATGCAAAGCCAAAAGCTTTCTTTCCTGAACAAAACCACTAACAAACAAAATGACAGTTAGTTCTACCTTTGTAATTCCAGAGCCATTGAAAGCATTTTTGAAATCCCAAGAAATGTGTCTACATCAATGGATTCTTTGCATGAATTCTACTTCTTAAAGTCCTTTAGCTCCAGGAATCAGGACTTTGTATCACCCTGAGGATCCAGGGGACAAAAGGAGCACTAAAAGGAGCCTGTCACTCCTCAGGACTGTAAATTATTCTGCACTGAGACACGGACACTCACTGAGAATGAGTGTACGTGGGGAAAAGTTATTTGGTGAACAAGAGTAACCCCACACAGAGTTACTACTTCCACCAAAATGGGAAGCACTGACAGGGTCACAGCCATTTCCCAGGGGAGGCAAGGGGAGCAGCAGGGCTGTGTGTCACACAAACACTGACTGCAGGGCACCCACCTATGGGGAAGCTGCTGAATGCATTGATTGGTGACGGCCCTTTCTGCAGCTCAGGAGTAGTGTGGGGTATGACATTCTCAAGGAAGGATTTCATGGAGGGCTGATGGAGTGACTGCTGTTGAGAGGGTGGAGTTTGCTGCTTCATTAACAGGTTTGGATCAAGCTGACGGGACTGTTGCATCATCTGTTGCTGCATACTAAGAGATCGACCCTTAAAACAAACAGAGCAGTTACAACATCAATGAGCAGAAGCTTTTCCATGTTTTGAGGAAGAGAATGAAATGCACCTTTGTACCCTGTGCATCCTGCACAGCCAAACCCCAGCACTCGGTCCCTCAAACTCCCTCCACCCCTGCACACCTCAGTGCGAGTCACAGCAAGAAATGCAGCTCAGGAGGAAAAGCAGTTCTCAGGAGAGCTTGGGAAGTGGAAATGAAGAAGTTTCCTTACCTGCTGCTCCTGCTGCTGCCGACCCCCAGAAGGCACACTCCTCTGAGGCTGCGCCTTCTGCTGCTGAGCCAACAGCCGCTGTGGGACAGGGTCAGGGGTTTAGAACAGGACACTGACACCAAACACTCATTTTCACACACCACAGCCAGCAACCAGCCTGGCTAGCTTACCTGTAACTGGGAGATCTGGGAAAGCTGGTTTAACTGGGACAGTTGATTCAACATGGCTACCTGTTGTGGGCCAAAAAGTGGGCTCAGGCCACCGCTGTTTGGTGCATACTTCAGTAATGATACTGGAACCTGCAACACACACAGGGCCAAAGGTAAGGGTTAATTAGTCCAGAATATGCAGAATACTAAAACCTCTGGTCAACAGAAGCTTGGTTTCATCAAGCCAAATGTGTTCCCAAATATTTACAGAATAAATATCAGCAGCACCAACAAAGAAGGAACAATTTTCTGAAGCAGCTGTTAGACAGTTCATACACTGAGTGTTTTCTGTATCACTTACCTGAGGGGATAGTAATGGAGGAGGCACTTGAGCACGTGGATTAGGCTGAGATGAATTAAGAGGTTGTGCTGGAGGCTGCTGCATGCTCCTGGGCTGTGCTGCTATATTCCCAACACCAAACACACTGGGATTGCCATTCTGGGGAAAGGATGGGCAGTCAGTGACAACAAACCTCCCCTGCTGCTTCTCCCACCCCACACATTTCAATGACAAGTTAAACAGCTATCAGTCACACAAGCAGCTACAGAGTTATATCAAAAGGCATTAAATGCTGTCAAGTAACACGCCCAGGATATGCACACAGCCTTACCTGTCTAACAGAATTCAAGCTTTGCATACCCAGCCCTGCTAGGGAGCCCAGGGCTTGGTTAGGTAGTGCATTATTTGAAGGGGGAAGCTTCATGTTTTGATTGGACATAAACTGCATGTTTTGGGACTCGTCTGCTACAATGCCATCCTGATGGGACAGACAAACCGAGGCGCAACAACCAGCCAGCAAGCAAGCAGAAGGGAGAAACCATTGCAGGAGCAGAAGGGAAGAGTCACAGGACAGTCCAGCACCAGCAGGAAATAGGCAGAAAACAAAAGAGATCAGGTTAGTCATTGGCACCACGAAGGGCTACAGAAAGTGCTTAGTACTGTGTATCAGTGAGTTAAAAAGAACAGATCTATCTCCTGGATTAACCAGCCAGCCCTCAGCCCCCCTGCACCGCTGCAGAAAGCTCAGGAGCACACAGGTCACTGCTGGAAGGCAGAGTGGCAGGAGCTCAGCAGTGCCCCAGTGACACACAGCCCCACTGACCTTATCGAAGTAAGGACCGCGATCCATGGAAGACTCTTTGGGAATTTGGGGACGAGCACCGGGGCCCTTTCCAACCACACGATTGTAATCTCCCACGCCCAGGCCGTGCTTGTCCATGTCCATCCGCTTGTCCTGCAGTAACCCTGGGGGCACAGAGAGGCAGCTGAGCACCCTCAGCACCCGGGGGAGCTGGCCTGACACTGCCCTCGGGCAGGACAGCCAGCAAACAAACATCACCTCAGCCTGGGACTCGCTGGGCTTCACCAAAAAGGGAAAGGGAACCCCAGGTACCAATGGCTACAGACAACTGAGGTGTGGGATCAGCACCAACACATCTTGCAATGTTTCACACAAATATTACTCTCAGCTTTCTCTTAAAACCAAGAATGTATAATTGTTTAAATTTGGAGTAATTTAAATATCAGGCTTGCCATTAATACTGGAATCTAAAACTCAAAGAACAATTCCTTTACCCAAAAGAGCCCCAAAGCGAAAATATCCAATTTTGAAGTGGAATAAGGAGAGAGTAACTACACTAAGAACTACAATGCTGCAATTAGTTTTAGTTGAACATTCTATCATAGTGTAGTGTTATTAATGTATTAAGAATTATACTATCTTTTATTTGCTAAAGAAATCCCAACAGTGAATGGAGTCAAATAAACTATAACTTCTCTCAAGTAATTTTACACTCAGGTTTAAAAGTTTCCAAAATTATCATTCAGTATTGATTTAGTTCTTAGAACTGAACACGTGTTTCCAAGAAGGAACCCAATGAGCCAGTGTGGGATTTGGTATGTCTCTGTTTATACTCAGCAGAGGTGCCCGGAGGGCAATCAAGATATTTATATTACAAGAAACAAACTCACCACGCCCTGGAAACATTCTCTCATGTCAGTTTAACAACTATAAATATGAATAAGCTCAGTTTGATACGTGGCCAATATTCCTATAGCAACCAGGTGATTCTGTGTGCAGCATTACTCACACACAAATACTTTTCTCTACAAGGGCATTCCTTTTCTTTAGGGAAATATATACTTAACTATATATAGCTACATATACACTACATCTCATTTTAAAAATGTAATTTACAGAAGGATATAAGGTAAAAGAAACTATGGAAGGAAAAGCAATAAAGCCCAGCTCAGTTCTGTTCTTACCTCCAGACATGTCCATCTTATTGCTCTGTATGGTTTCTTCTGGTGATTCTCTCTGGAGTAGTAAAATAAATCACTATTACTTAATATTTTTAAGATAAAACAAAGAGATTCCTGCACACTGTTACAATTCAAAACTGCAAGAAAGAAAAATCAAGACAATCAGATGCTATTTTAAAGCATTTCCTCCCTTCAGCTGCTATCCAGTCAAGAACAGGTTCCCTCAGCAGAACTCCTAGGTAGATGCAGTAAAGCATCAGGCTATGGGATGAATACCTGGGTATTCATCAATAAAGAGGCTTTTTTGTAATGAGAATGCACAGAAAAGAGATTGGTGACAAGGGAGACAAACACAAGTAAAAAGAAAACCACAACAAAAATGAACACTTGGCAATTGAGCATTTCAATGTCTGTGCACTGTAACAAGCCCTGTGGAAAGGCAGCAAAGCCAGACAGAGACAAATACTTACTGAAAAACTGAGATTTGTGAATTGCTTAATGAATGGATTGATCCATGTTTCATCTTGCTTATTTCCACCTTTCATTATTCCCTTAAAAACAGAAAGGAATTCCTGTGATACTCAGATCCTGCTTTAATTACATCACAAAGCCTTACAAATGAAAATTAAAGAGTGCTGTGTAAGTGCAGTAATCCCTTCTGACTCAGCTCTCAGAACTGACAGCACGAGCTGCTCCTCACCTTTGTGGGCATTTTCTTCATGTAGGGTGGCCAGTTCAACGATGGGTTAGCTTCTTGTGAGGAACTGCTGTTCCACATTCCAATCTCCACATCCTCCTCCTCCTCCCAGCTGGTCTGACGACTGCCAGTCAATGGCATATCATCTCCACACCAACTATCTTGCATAGATTTAGGCCCTGGTGGTGCAAACAACCCGGCAGTGAACGTTTCAGCAGCAGCTTCACCAAACAGATCAATGCCTACTGCAAGGCAATGAAAAACACGAGGCTTCCACACTTTTGACCCTTGTCAGGCACTCTGAGGGCACTCACCAGGTTTATTTGGAGGCTGCTGCCCAAGAGAAGCGTTTCCCCAGCCAGAGGTGCCTCCTGCATCGCTGACAGGCTCTCCCCAGCTCGTACCAGTGTCCATGGGCTTTCCCCACGCCGAGGTCCCGTTATCTACAGTAGTGGCTGGAGCAGAAGGCTCTCCCCAACCTTTGCAAAGCAGGGGGAGTTATTGGCATCGTTTGAACAGGATTTTAAGCCTATCTAAAGAGACTCAAGCCTTTTTTATCCTTAACATACAGTAAAAACATGTGAACACATATTTCTGTTTTGTGTGAGGGTCATTGTTACAACTGCTGTTCCATTAATAAAAATAATCACAAAAATACAAATCTTGTATTTACAGAATTACATTCTGATAATACAAATTTCTAAGATATTAAGCTAAGAGCTGCTTGTTACATGTAAGTGACCCCATCTGGCACTTGAAAAAGAGGCACAGCACAAAATACTTCCTATATCCCATTAAGTTCCTCTCCAAAATTGTTATTCATTGTTCATGAAGCTACAAGACTAGAAAGTCTGATACCAAATCCTTATAAACCCACCACCCTTAATTCTGTCCTGCAGAAGCTCAACATATTTCTTTTTTTTTTTTTTTGAAGGCTCATAGCCAAAACTAATTTTCGCTGGTTTAGAATCATTTAGGAAAACATTTCAATCCTCAGACACTATTTTAAGTATTTTCCCTGTGTTCCCACTCCCCAGAACTCAAGCAGAGCTGTTTAGCCCTTATTACTGAGTTATTTAAAACTAGAGCAGATCTCCCAATCTGTAAAAAACCATCAATGCTCTGTGACAATGGTGTTAATTACTTTAATAAATAGAAGCTGTACTTCATTGCCACTTCGCCCTTTCACTTTGAAAATAAAATATCATTCTAAGAAGCAAGACTAAAGAAGTGCTTTATAATGAACAGAAAACAGAAATTTGGGTAAAAGCCAGGCTTACCAGAACCCGAGCTGCTCTCCTTGCTAGACATGGCACTTGAAGACAGTAGCTGCGGATGTACCTGTGCTTGCTGGTCTGAACTGCTGCTACTGTTAGGGACATTTTTATTCCACATATTCACATTCTTGTAGTTGTACTTGCTCGGATCACCCCAAGCAGAAGTTCCATCATCAATCTCCATCTTCCGGCGTATGGATTCGGGGGATGGCTCCTCCCAGCCCGTGGGCTCTTCCTCCTTTGCTGGGGCTGGCATTGGCCCCCCCAGCCAGCCGGACCCCGGGGGTTTGTTCGTGGCAGACGGGGCTCCCCACGAGCCAACATCTTGTTTGTTCCACTCAGGAGAGTTGACTGGCTTTGATGAGTCCCCCCAGACTTGAGGCTGATTGGATTTCGGAGGGTCTCCCCAGCCCTGGTTCTGATTAGGCTTTGCAGGCTCATCCCATCCTGAAGAGCTGTTTGGGGTGCATTATTGCCTCCCCAGGTAACAGAATTTGATTTACCCGGCTCATTCCAACCAGACACCGACCTGTCGCTGCTGCTGCCTCCGAACTGGATTTCTTTGCCTCACCCCAGTGGTTACTTCTGGAGTTTTCACCCCAGCTATCACCAGCAGACACCGCCCAACCCTGGCTGGCCTTCTGTCCATCTCCCCATCCCTGCTTCATCTTCGGTGTGTCATTCCAGGATGACTTCTCCTCTTTGCCACTTCCCCATGATTGATTGCTCTTGACCATTACTGTAGCAGCAGAATCTTCTTCCCACCCCCCTTGGCTGTTTGACCCTTTGGAGTCGCCCCACCTTGTAGCAGACTTTGGATCTCCCCACCCCATACAGATGAGGTATCGTTATTATTAGGGCTAGGTCTATCCACACACCCCCCTGAGCTGGAAGTCTGTGTCACAGAGCCCCCCCAGGCCTCTGTCCCATTGTCAGTTTTTCTTTCACCCCTCGGTGATGTTTCGGTATCCCAGGCAGTGTTCTGTTTGATTGGAGTCTGTCCCCACCCAGAGTTGGAAAGGACACGCGGATCTAAGTCAGTTCTGTTCACTATGCTTTGGAGTAACGTGTGCTGGTCAACTTTCCTCCTCTCTCGGTTCTGGCCTTCGGTAGCTGCTCTGTCCTCATGGCACCCGGTGCTCTCCGAGCTCCCCTCGCTGTCCCCTGTACCTGTTTTGGCCCATGTGCTGTTCTGCTCAGCCAGCTGGGAGGCAGCAGAACTCTGGCTGTTGAGATCATCCTCCTCAGTAGACTTCCATCCGTTTGTAAACTTCCTGCTGTTTCCATTCATACCTTCATTGGAATGCTGATTGCTGGGCAGTTTGCTCCATTCCCCGTTGGAAATGTTGGTGCCAGCATTTTGTGCAGGGTTGCCCCATCCTCTTCTGCTCCCTCCAGCGCTCGCACCGTTCCCGTTTCCCCAGGGCACGTTCTGGGAGCTGCCTGTCCCTGCCTCCCACACCCCTCCGCCTTTATTCCCGTTGATTTGAAAGTTAGTGCTGCCAGGCCCGCCGCCGCCCGGCTGCATTAGAGTTGCATTCACAGTGTCACCATTAGCTTGGCTGTTTGGGCCTGGACATTTGTCTCCAGAGTAACTAGAACCATAGGCACCCCAGGTAGTACCGTAAGAGCCGCCACTTTTGGCCTCACCGTTGCTCAGGTGAGAGATGGAAGTGCCGTTTGCCACTGGAGAGGCCTGAATCTGAGAATGATTCATTGTGCTCACGCGCCAGGCCCCGGGCCCTGCAGTGTTGGGCAGTTCGTTCATCTGCACCGAACCAGCAGAGTTTGGTAAACTAGAGGTCATAAAGTTAGTAGTGTTATTTGGTCCATTCATTTCAGTGTTAAGGTTTTGAGGTTGCCCACTGAATGAAACATTCCTTGTACCATTTACTTCAGAATCACAACTTTCCTGAAGGCTTCCCCAGGAACCGTGGGCTGAGCCACCCACTTTCGAGTTAATACTCTGGCTGTTGGCCATCTGACCTATGGTACTGCACTGAATGCTTGTGCCAGGACTCCCACTCCCCACGGACCCTTTCAGGGCATGTCCACTGTTCTCCAACACGGACCAGGCACCATGGTTGCCATTTGAATTCAAAGTGCTTGGATTTAACCCTCCATTTGATGAAGAGTTTATGGTGCCCCAAGCATTCATTCTATTGTTGCTACTTTCAGATTTGCTGTCAGGAGCATCCACAGAAACTTGACATGTGCTTATTAAGGACCCGTGGGACAACCCCCAGGGCCCGTTAATACTTCCATTGCCCACATTATTGCTGTTGCTACCAACCACAAACTTATTCTGAGACCCATGTCCGATGCCATTGCGAATGCCATCGCCCTCTCCGCCCGTGCTCCCTGAAGCCATGATAACGAGGTTCCTCTCCGACCCAGAGCTGGAGGCAGAGTCAGTGTCCATACATTCTGAAGTCAGCTCTGGGTCACTGCCAGTGATTGATGGCCATGCTTCTTTGTCAGAGCCGTCTACGATAACTTTATCCCAGTTTGTGCTGGAGTCACTATTTGAAGAGACTGGTCCCCAGTGAGAATTTTCATAATGGGATCCTAGACCACTGTGGTTCAGATCTAAAATGGAGAAGGAAAGCCCAAGAGCATTATGATGAGTTTAGTATTATTACTTCATTAAGCAGAGGAGGAAAAAAAAAGTATAAAGAAATTAAGCCAGGAATTATTCTGCTTATTATTTTGCTTCTGTTAAAACTACAGTCATGGCAAGTGACAGAGAAAGCTCCAAGTACAGCTGCCCAAAGGCTGTCACACACAACCCAGAACACCTCCCAGCATGCAGAGCTGCTCTCACAAAATCCTCAGAAAACTTCAGTCTCCTAAAGGTCTTTTTCTTCCACAGAAATACTTTTTTTAAAGACTACTCTGTATCACCATATACAAAGTATTTTCTATAACACATATACATATTAAAAACCACAATACTAAATAAAACCCAAAACCACACTGAAAGGCAGAAATTTCACGAGGACATGGCCCTGGCCCAGCAGTACCAACTGCTGTGTGACAGCAGCCACAGAACACACACCTTCTCACCCCTGTTACAGACATTGTACAGGAGTCCTCACTGCAAGTTATTCAAGATATTTTCTATTATACAACAACAGCTCGGCACAAAAAACACAAGACCCATCTCAAGTTCTGCTTTCAGAATGCACTGACGCATAAGTCTATTTTTAATTAATTTTTAATCAATATCAATATTACTCATCCTACAGTGAAACAGAACTGAGTCCAAGACCCTGGCTCGCAGAGCTGGAGCAGCACCGAGATCACCCAGTGCTCCTGAGCACCTGGCACTCAGCTGAGCTTCAGCTGGTAACTCAGTGTGAGAAACAAGGATGGTGGCTCAGCAGTCTGGAACAGGAGCAGTGGGAAAGGCCCGTGGCAGGCAGACAGAGCACTGTGACAGTGTCTGACAGCTCCACAGCCCTGCAGAGCCACCACCACCCCAGGGAGAGCAGGATTCAGCTGAGCAGACCCCAGAACCTGCTGATCTGTGTGGCAGTACAAGAACAGTCATGTCTGAGCAGCTGTCCAAAGTTCAAGGTTTCAACTCTCACCCTGGTATTTAAGAAAGGACATTTAACCTGTACTAAGGGGCTGATCAAAGAGCTGTGTGCCCTTTTGGGAGTGAGAGAACCAAGGGCACAGAACGGGATCCTGACCACAGCAACATCATCCCAGTAACAGCATCCCTTTTAAAAGCAACACAAAGGCACAGAGATGGCAAACAGCCCAAATTCAGCACAGACAGATACAGGTTAGGACTACAAGCCAGAGGGAAATGGTAAAACAAACTCTTATTTGGACAGCAGCAGAATACATGAAGAAAGCTTGTATTTATTGAAATTCTGTTACCCTGATGCAGTTTGTGCAGAGCCAATCCACCAACAGCACGCAGTGATTAATTTCCACTCAGCTGATTTTCTCCCATTACACACAAACTACTTAGCCCAACAGCCTTTCTCCTGGACAGAAATGTGTTAGTGGTGTCTAGAATGAGCCACTGCTCTGGAACATTCCTACCTGAACCTCCCCAACTCAGGACTGCAGAGACTGAGGATACAAACCCTGAACAAGCAGATATTAGCTCTGACTTCTTGTATCTGGCAGAGACCACAAAACATCCCTAAAACTAAAAAATGACATGTGGCAGCACGCTCCATTTGGTGCACAGCACAAGGAGCCAGAACAGCCTACTCTTGCTATTCTT
The DNA here is from genome assembly GCA_021534815.1 of Acrocephalus arundinaceus. Classification (NCBI taxonomy): domain Eukaryota; kingdom Metazoa; phylum Chordata; class Aves; order Passeriformes; family Sylviidae; genus Acrocephalus; species Acrocephalus arundinaceus. Next base: position 16,902,931 of record JAJEOU010001894.1, on the reverse strand, counting down.
CCAAAACTATTTAAAGTTGCAACTGAACTTTTGCTGCTTAAATCCTTGACAAAAAAAAAAAAACATTTATACAAACCCAAGTTTCTTAAAATTCTGTAATCTGCTAAGATTGCTTCCAGTAATTTTTAACTTATGCTTTCCAACTATGAGTTATCCTGCAGGAAACATTTGCAAAGAACTGTATGTATTTAAAAAAGCAGTTTGTCATCACATGGGCTACAATAAACAGGATTGAGAAGCGTAAATTAAGAAATACCTGAATCTTGCACCCTCTGCCTCCTTTTCCTGCTCCAGCACACCTGGCACCCCCAGACTGTCAATACCATACCTTGCCAACCACTGCACCTTTGGGCCTTATGAACAAATACATTTTAGTAAATACAGTCCTGAGCTTTTAGCAAACAACCAAGATGTGATTTCCTCCACAGTGTGACACGTCTCTGACAGGAAGCACAAGCTTGCACAGATTATTCAGTACCATAAAGAGGCAAGTCAGCATGGAAGCATAAACGTAAAAAAACCACCCAGTATTTAATGCTAAGGTGACAAAAACTCTTAGTATGAATTCTGACTTAATTAGAAAATTAAAAACGTTAAACCAAATTAGTATGCAATGGCACAGAGAAAGTATGCTGCAATCATTCACACACCCATGCCAATGAAAAGCATAAGCCAATGAATAAAAATAATAATTAAAAAAAAATTCAGACAAAATTGTGTGAAACATGTAACTACCACAAACACGTAGTGCAAAAGCAGGTGAGATGGAAGTAGCTAACCTGACTGGTTAGGGGAGTGGCTCACCAAGTCCCGAATGGGAGGCATGCCTACAAAAAAAAAGCAAGAAAATCACAGAAGTGTTACTTCAGCAAATGAGAGAACAGTCCCCAAAGCACTCACTGCTGTAAACCCAGTCCTCAGAGCCCTTCCTCAGGACAGGTTTCTCTCAGAGCTCAGCCTCACTGTCTGCTCTGAATCCCACACAGGGAGCAGGGACATGACAACAAACTCAGCCTGGGATGTGAGAATTAGCAATTCTGCTGCTTTTATGACACATTTCCATTGCAACCTACTTGTTACACATTTGGCATTTAATGAGCCAATTTAACGTGTCCTTAAAAGTTTGATTTGTACAAAAAAGAGGAAGAATTTATAGTCAGCGAAACCAAAACCAGCTCACTTTGGACTGTCTGAGAAGTTGAGCGGTCAGCCCTGAAACTTCAGCAAGTTCCTCTCCCCTCTCTGAACAGCACATTTGCTACACCTCCAAATCAGTGCTCTGCTGCCTGGCTGAGCAAACAGCAACATCTGAGTGTGGCCCAATGCTGATTTAACCTCAGCACGTGCATAACAATCCATCATTTGTCCTCTTTCACATCCTCCTCCTGCCCTGTACCACACAGGCGCTGTGCAGAATCAAACTTCATCTTTCAAACTCACAAATTTTACAGCTGGAGACTGCGACTGTTACACTGAATGCAAATGAATCCAACCTTCATCACCACTAACTGCAAATCCCAACTGCTCCCCCCTTCCCTGACTCCTCCAACAGCTGGGAGCCACCCCCAGGTTACAGGAGGGACCTTTGCCCCCAAAGGCTCTGGCTGGGACACAACTCTGTGGCTCTGCTGGGAGATGCAGTGAGATGAAGGCAGACAGGAGGAACCCAAACTGGAGCCCTGCCAGGAGCCCTCCAGAGGTGGTGCTCTCCTGTTCTGCTCTGGCCACAGTTGTAAGCAATTACTGCTGGAAATACTTCAGCTCATGATATAAATCATTTCATCGTGGAACTGCCACCAAGGGGTTCCAGAGCAGAGGTGAGCAAACACCAGGGCAGTGATCAGCCCCTCCTTTCATGTGAAGTTTGCACATGGGGCACGTCACTGAAGACAACTAAACGGGGCATGAAAGTGTCCTGATAAAGAGCTGCTTAGGGAGATTTCTTAAAATAACCATCTTGGCACTGGCCTGGATCTGATCCAGATGCACTGCAAGACATGAGATTCATTTGTGTGTCTTTACTAAAACAATATGCCAAATGTCCTAAAAACAGCCCACAGGCCTATTCCTTCTTCAGCTTTACCTCTAGACAAAGCACATTGATTTTTCAAACAGGAGATGACTGTTCACACAAAACACAAGTAAAGAGATGGGGCTTAGACCACTGATATAATTAAAAAATTCTTCAATACCAATGACTTAAAATCTTACTGTGCCCAGGGCAATTAAAGACCTGAAATTCAGCAGTATCTGCCTGCATTACCTGGCTTTTAAAATGTTCTACCAAACAATTCCAACCACAGCTGGAACTGGGAGAGCTCCTTCCAGGAATTACACACAAACCCACAGCCATTCCCAATGCCAGCAATTCTGACTTCAACACTTAAAGCCACAGTTTTTCCTTCAGCCCTAAAATACAGATCAATCCAGCAGCCACTGATTTAACCCCAGTGTCCATGGATATCCTGTCCATGCAAGTGACCTACAGATCTGTCAGAGTTCATGAGATTTTTGATTCCAGAGGTAACAAGGAGAGTACTGGGGTTGCTGCTGGAGGCCAAAAGAGGAAGCAGGGAGAGTGAGTGAAACTGAGACAGGCAAATGACAGAGCAGCATTTCCTTTCAGATACAAAGAAAGGTGTCAGAAGGGATCAGCTCCTGCTGGACGGGCCTCCTCCACCTCACCAGCAACACTTCAGACCAGAGCTTGAGACCAGGACAGAAACCCAGCACAGAAGAATTATTTCCCTTTCCATTATCACCTTGTCTGTGTTTAGGAAAGAACATGATAACACATCCAAACCAGCTGCTACTCCTGGTTATTCCAGGGAAAGAGATCTCCCAAAAACACACAGGCACCAAGAGAGGAGCTCTGAGTGCCCACCTCAGATGGCAGCTCTGAGCTTTCCTGGGACACACCAGGAGCAGAGCTGTGACAGGGACAGAGCTCTGACAGGAGCTACAGGACACACAGACATCTCCTGGCCAACCCTTCTCTCCCTGAAGGATCCTGAACCTCGCTGGTTCCACACACACCATCCAAACACTCATGGCATTACCCAGAGCACAGAACTGCCCCAGACACCAGAACAGCCCTGGGACGTGCTGGCAGTGCCAGCCCGAGGGTGTCCAGCCACAGCAGCACAAAATCAAGGGAAACTGAGCAAACCTGGCAAAAATGCAGCACACAAATGGGAATCCAGCTAATTAAATACTGGGCTGGTGTTCACAGAGGAGGTAAAACAGAGAACAGTACACAACCCCTCTGGATACAATTGCAGACTTACTAGGCTGTATAGGCAGTAATGCTTCTTAAATTAATTTATGTGTGAATTTTTATTTAAATCACCACTCTTATTTAAATCACCTTGCTACACAACTTGACCAGTAGAATATACATGCTGCAGGAAAAGTTTAACCTTAATGAAAGGTAACTTTAAACATCACTATGGACAGGAACAACATGACACAGGCACACAAAGAAAATTAGCTACTTAAAATCACCTACTGCAATGGTAAAGATTTCTATCAGTATGTTACAGAAATAATACTGGAAAGTAATATGGGAAACATTCCTCAGGGACTCGTGGATAAACTGCTTCCAGTGCTTTGTTTACTTTCATTTTAAATCCTGCTTCTTCAAGATGCAGTAATCAGAACAGATCAAAATTTAACTCAAACTTGAAATATCAAGGCTATTTTCAGGGTTTTATTCTTTCTTTCTTTTCCTTGCTAAAGGGGTTGAGAGTCACATCCTTTGTAGTCTATCAAACACTGATTTTGAGAAACACTGGGAATTCAGTAAAGAAGAAACTATTTGTGGGGAAAAGTTACATCATCACTGCTACATGCAAATCAAAATATAAATACAAATATAAAAATAAGAAAAAAGTATTAAGCACTGGCATGCATTAATACCAAATCCCTTAGAAAAGCTAGATCCCTCACAGAAAGTTACTCTTTTCCAGACAAAAATAAATTACATTAATGTCCTGTAAAAAATTAACTGAATTGCTTGTCAGTGTAGTCACTGAACAGCACATCCTACACATGTAACAGGCAAGTTCAGCTGACTTAAAAGCCTATTTGAAGGTGCAAAACAAACCAAAATAATGAAAGATGAATGAACTTAAATAGCAGTAAAGGTAAAAGTGGATCCATTCTGCAACACAGCCAAGCTACAGGTGAAAAAAATGAGAAAAAACCCTGACCTGACAATAAAAGAGAATTCTCACATCCTGAACAAGCTGTACCCTGGCTGGATGTCCAGGTATGAAGTTAAAAATGAAAGCCAAGTCTCAAGGTGCTGTTCAGAATCACATAAAGAAATGTGCTGGAAGGGGTTTTGAGACCACTCAGTTCCACTGCCATGGCAGGGACACCTCCCACTGTCCCAGGCTGCTCCCAGCCCTGTCCAGCCTGGCCTGGGGCACTGCCAGGGATGCAGGGGCAGCCACAGCTGCTCTGGGCACCTGTGCCAGGGCCTGCCCACCCTGCCAGGGAGGAATTCCTGCCCAATCTCCCATCCAATCCTGCCCTCTGGCATGGGAAGCCATTCCCCCTGTGTCCTGCCCTCCATCCCTTGGAAATAGTCACTCTCCATCCTCCTGTAGGCTCCCTTCAGGTACTGGAAGGCCAAAATTAGGTCATCCCTGGCCTCCTCTCCAGGCTACATGCTTACAGTGGACCTTGAAATAACATTGGCTGAAATATTCCCGATAACTGAATTTAAGCTACTCGATTTTGGCTGAAGGACAACAAGGTACCTGCCCTCACCTGGCTGTTTTTTGCTGCTGTTGGGCACTTCTCCGTTGGTCACGGGCTGGTTATTGGTGCCAGTGCTGCCTCCTGACTGGCCGTTCACCACTTTGGGAGTGGATCCCAGGTTTGCAGCTATCCCAGGTAACTGCTGCCCTCGTTTCAGAAGCTGTTTCTGTTCCTGGTGTCGGAATCGCGGTGGTACTTCCCGAGGAGGGTACCGAGGCAAGGGCTGCTGCTGGCTGCTGGCTGGGGCCCGCTTGGCATTATTAGTAGTGCTGGTTCCTGTGGAAGTGCCGTTGGAGGTGACGGGCTGGGGCTGGCTTACACTTGTCTTGGTTTGTTCTGGCACTGCCCCCACCCCCAGGAAAAAGAAAATGGGACAAAGTTATTCATGTGAACAGCGACTCGAAAAATTGAAGATTAAGTCAATATTATTAGAGGTGTTTATATATGATGTAATGGCAGCATTTCTTCTGATTCAAGCTGTAACTCATCCCTGAGGAAAAGCTGTTATCCCTCAATCACTCACTTGCATGGCACAGACCTGGAAGCAGGAATATGCCTTGCTATCAACTCCTATCCAAGTTATCTCAGTTACAGCATGTACTAACCAGCCTTCTGCAGCCTTTTGCCAACAAATCAGCACTGTGCAGCTTATTTCCACATTTAACCTTTTCTAGAAAATGTTTAAATTTTAAATTATTATGTTTAAATGCTTAAATTATTATTTAAAAATTAAGTTTCCATTTAATTATTATAGAAAACTGCTCTGGCCTGCCCCAAACAAGGGGCAAACAGGACATGTTGCTAAGGCTTCCCTGCTTTAACGAGCCCATCATCCAAAGGCAAAGTTATTCCTGCCCTGCAGTGAGTGCTGCCAGCAGGGACAGCTGCCAGCACAGGGAACGCTGCATGCAGCCCTGCAGGACAGTGCTGGCACTGGGAAAATGCCAAACGTGCAACTGCAACTCCAAATTATCTCAGTCCTGACAGCACAGCCCCGCAAGGCCAGGGGAAGGTCAGAGCATGGCAGAGGTGACAGGGAACACAGCAAAGCCCCACAGCCCAGCCCGGGGCTGGGACAGGGGAGCAGGCAGACCACCCTGAGCTCCTCTGGGGCACCCTGCCACCCCTCCCAGCTGCAGGTGAGCTCTGTCCGTCCCTCACAGTATTGATATGTTAATGTACTTTTCAAATTTCTTGGATGAGATATCCATAGTGTGTCCTAATATTTATTGTGCAACTTCCCAAGAAGCCTCAATACTCGACCATGACCTCCTCAGCACCAGGACTAATGTTACTATACAACTGACAAAGTAGTTTTCAGGGGCTTTTAAAATCTTTTAAATATGTTTAAAGACCATTTTATCATTCACTTTCAGGAACCGAGTCATGGGAATACAACAAAAATAAAAACAAACTCGAGCTTTTGTTTAAGGAATCAATTTGCATGTTGTCAGTGCTACTTATGGTATAATTTCTGTTTATTTCTATTTTACATATTCTGAAAAACACGAAATAGAAGTTTAGAATAAAAAGTCACTGAAGAATCAGCATCTGTGTCTTAATGGAATATTGCATTTTGGCTGCTTAGGGGAAGCAGAAAAGAAACACTCTGGAGACCTTGTTTGAGAAACAGGTGAGCAGAGGTGTCAGGGTGAGGACACCCAGCTCCAGCTGCCCCTCCCAGGGCCCCCAGCACCCCTCGGGCACAGCAGGGACCCAGCTCTCCCAGGTCTCAGCTGACTGCAGAGGGACAGAATTAAGGACAGGAAGGGCCAGGACACAACTCAATTTATTGTACAGAGCACAGGGAACAGAAGGTATTGAAAGGTTATTAGATAAAAAGAGAAGTTGATAAAGATCACAACCACCACTTCAGATTTCCTCAATTTATGCTGCTCCTTATATTAAGGGAAGGCAACTGACTCCTTGCAAAATATTTTGATGCACATAATGGGATGATAAATTGTGATTCTGACTTCTGGTTCAAAACTGAACTTCCAAATAGGAAATAATAATAAATAAATAAATCTATTTCATTTGGTGCTTCAAAAATTTCTTGCATTATAAATAAAGTAACTGAGAGTGACTAAGCCCTGAAGGGGGGGAGAGGTGCTATTTAAGCAAATTGCTGAGAATTCGTTGACAATTTAATGCAGAAGGACTTTGCACTTTTCTGTGCAGGTCCAGGTACCGCAAAAAGCTCTGAAATTTAAACACATTTGTTCACACTCCACAACCTGTGTAAGCAGTGCCCAAACCACAACTTCTGCTGCTCTCCCTGTGCCTGCTGCCCCCGCTGATTCCGTGGATGACCCGTGGAGCCTGGAGCAGAGTCCAGCTGAGCTGAGCTGACAGTGGCACACAGAAACCCTTCCTGCAGCCACAGCACCCTGGGCAGCCAGCAGAGCAGTCCTGGGACACAGCCCCACACAGGGACACAGCCACACACAGGGACACAGCCACACACAGGGACACAGCCACACACTCCTGCAGCCACAGCACCCTGGGCAGCCAGCAGAGCAGTCCTGGGGCACAGCCCCATGCAGGGACACAGCCCCACGCAGGGACACACACACTCCTGGGCCCCACGCAGGGACACACACACTCCTGCAGCCCCTGGCACAGACTCTGTGAGCTCCTCTTCCTCCCACTGCCACCTCAAGCACAAAATACAAACACACCTCGCTCAAAGAGATTTATTCTGACATCCAGCACCAGTAACGTGGTGACTGAGCCACTTCTCCTTCCCTGCCACTTCCACTGCCATACCACTGCTCCTCTGGGGTAATGTGAAATAATTTCCATCTGACATTCCCTGGACACCCCGACAGAGCTGCCAACAGCACGCCCAGGGCAGCCCCAACACTTCACTTTCCTAATTAAAGCTGCTTTAAGACCAAGTGTGTTAGAACAGACCCCAGCGGACCTGCAGGAACTCAAATCACTTTTGGCTACCAAGGAGTGCAACAAATAAACAAGGTACTCGCTGCCCAGCCAGCCCTAAGGCACAGCACCAACAGCACTTCTCTAACAGGTTATGAATATTATATTTCGCATAGATTCCAAGCATTTGTTTCCTTAGCAAATATGGCAATTCTATCTACTAAGATATCGGCAAATTGTGTAACACATTTGCCAGGTCCCAGGGCTAGGCTACAGAATACGCAGAGTCCACAATTATATGCTAATTTTCAACTGAAATTACCCAAAGTGCAACAGAATTCCCTTGCCTGTGCTTCCCTCAGAACCACAGCGTAAGTTTTAAGCTATAAAAATTCACCCTGTCCAACATTTTCTGCTCCACAACTTCTCAGAAGGCTAAATAACACATTAATATTCCAATATGGCTACTATGAATTCCAGCACCCCGAAATCGTTATCTTAATACGTTAATTTGCTCTAAACAAGTTGCTTGTTAATAAAAGTTTGCTACACACCGGTATTTTATTTTGAATTGTATTAAGGCAGAAAGACAATATTAACAGACTTACAGTTTATCAGTTAATTGACTAGCAACAGCAAGTTTACAGAAACTAGTATTAAAAATGACAGATTTTCATAAAGAACAAACCTGCTGCAAACCCTCAGAGCAGGGGATGGTGGAGTTACAGTTTACAGAGAGATTCCAAAGAAAGACGCTTCCAACTTGTGTTGCTTTCCCACTCTGCAGATTTCATTAGAAAATGGAGGAGAAGCATGGTGTCATTTTACTGCTCCAGGAGCTGCCTGCCAACTCCTCCTGGAGCAGGGGCCCAGGGACTCGCACTCCCCCTCCAATAAAAAAAATGGCAGCTGCTTGAGTAACTTTAATGCAGATGGAAAACAGTTTCTCCCTCGCACAAAACCGGCGCAGAGAGATCAAATCCTCTGCTGACCCACACAAAGAAGAGCGCCAGGCTGGCAGGGAAACGCTCCTTGCTGCTGCTGCTGGAGCTGCCCCCCAAAAAACGCCCCGTGCCGCCGCTCTCCCTGCATGGCATGTCCCGCAGCTGTCAGGGCTGGAATGCTGAAGGGCAAACAGAGGAAGTCTGGCTTTCAAGCTGACACACGTAAGATGTAGTGCTAGAATTTTCGTGGTGGAAAAATGGCCGCAGCTGTGAGCTCGGAGCTGCTCTGGAAAATATCTCCGTGTTTGCCAAGGCTTTAACCCCTGCAGATCCGCACAGAGGTGAGCGCGCCCTTCCCGCGGGGCTGCGCGGCCACGGCTGCATCCCCTGCGCTCTGCCGGTCCCCCCCAAGGTTTCACAGCCAGCAGGAGAGGTTTTCCAACCAGGAAAAGCACGGTCAGGCCAGCGAAAACCCCGACAAAACCCAGCAGGGATTGTGCAGCCGGGCCATTCCGCTTGGCGGAGAAGAACAAGCGTAAGAAGTTTCCAAGGTGGGAAATATGAGTCAAAGATTTCAATTCCACACCCAGCTATTTTTAGAGCACTTTCCGTTTCAGTGGGCAATTCAGTTGACTCTGCTCTGCAATGAAAGTGGCACTTTCTGGGCTGCAGCGACAGCCGGGCGCGCTCCAGCCTGCGCTGCTCCCCCGAGCCCCAACACCTCCATGGGCAGCCCCAGCTCCCCCAGCGCTGGGCACCTCTCATCAGTTACCTCACATCGATACAAAAATTGTGTGCAAAGGGTGTTCCAGCCCCACTGAGCTCCCACTCTGGAGCACAACTCAGCCTTCCTCCCCAGACAGCCTTTCCTTCAGTGCGGGCTCCATCAGCGCTGCCTGCAGAGCTCTGGCTTGGAGGAATTCAGGATGAATGATTGACCTGTCTGTCTCTGTCAGCACTGACTTTAAACACAGCAAAAGGACATATTTTGCCATGCTAGAAGGAACATCACAGCTTTCAACAAATAGGAACTCAAATTATACTTATTTTTTTCCTAAAATACCTGGTACAAGAGCACTGGGAAGGCACATGATGTGCCAGCTGCTGCACAAACAGATAAACTTTCCACTTGGCAACTAACTAACAGACTCGCCTCTAACTCTCCCAAGCAGCTCTTCCCTCCTTTAATAAAACCAGCTGGATGAAACCAGGCAGGTCAGAATCCCTGAAATCCACAGGAATGCCATCAGGCATTTTTAACTGCAATACTATGGCATTAAAATGCTGCTGGTACCAGAAATACTGCTCACTTCTTTTTCATTCCCAATCCTGACAGGAAAACCCCAGCTCCATGAACTTCCTTGGAAGGTTCTTGTCATTTTACATGAACACTGGGAGCTGCTTCAGCTGGTACCACAGCGATTTCTTCCTTAGCTAAAACAACAGTCTGGAGCTGTCCAAACTACACTTAAACCCAAGAAATACCCTCCCTTCCCCCCCAGCACTTAACCAGCTTCTTTTCTGAAAGAGGCACATAATTCTGAATTATTTAGAGATCCTATACTCTTGTATTTTATCTTCAGCTCATGCACAGAATAAATTATTTAAGACATTAACGTGATGGAAACTTGGAAACTAATGAAACATTAATTTGCATCCTGAATACAAGGAGGCAAAACTGGTGAAACAAGGCAAGGGCCATGTGCAACACAAGCTTCTCAATTTGTTCCTATAGAAACTGTAGCAAAAAGTTGTGTATCTGCATCTCACGTCTTTTATTCCACAGCACTGCCAGTTTATGTTTCTCTGACAACTCTAAACTCCTGCTGAACTTTATGAAATACCCTTGAAATAATAACATAATTAAGTTGGAACTTAAGACTTCCATCCATGAATGTTAAGCCCAAAGCAGAAAAAAATAATAATAAAAAATATTAATTACTCTGTCCTTCAGAAGAAAGACATTTTCATTCCAAGTGAAGATTCCCACCGGGTAGCCTCCCAAGCAGAATTCCTGCCCTCCTGGTTCATGCTATTTTTAGCCATTTGCTTGTGCAGTTTCAGCCCTGATGTGACGCCAGTGCAGCCCAAGCACATGGGTCAAACAGGCACTCCAAGTGCTCATTATTATACAGCAAAGGATTCTATCATTTCCTTCTTCACTGTCTTTTCAGACATGTCTTATCACTCAGAATAAACCCAGACATTTTTATAATTCTTTCATCTGGTCTATTATCCTAGAAGCCTTATGGCAGGAGTGTACAGAAGAAAACCAACCCTTAGCCTGTATTCAAACCATGCACTGGTGAAAAAGGGCATGCTAAAAACCAAATGAAGGATATTTATTAACTCTAACAGTCTTCCAGCAATTTTATTAATTATTCTGTCCTGTGCCCAAAGACAAACCCAGAACTCCCAAAGGATTTCAGTGGCCACAGGGCAGCCTGGTGCAGCTCAGAGGATGGTGGGACACACACCACAGCAGCTCCAGGAATGCTGCAGACACTCCTGCAGCTCCCTCCAGGCTCTGGCAGCTCCCTCTGCCTCCAGCAATCCCTTTTCCAAAACCAACCCATCAGCCTCCCCAGGCAGCAGAGGTTCCCACTCACAGCAGCATGGCTGCCCTCCCCACAGCATCCTCACACACCAAAAATCCACTGGTCCTCCTCAATCCAGGTATTATTCCCATTTAAACAGGTACTATTCCCATTAAACACGTACTATTCCCACTTAAACAGGTACTATTCCCACTTAAACAGGTACTATTCCCATTTAAACAGGTACTATTCCCATTTAAACAGGTACTATTCCCATTTAAACAGGTACTATTCCCATTTAAACAGGTATTATTCCCATTTAAACAGGTACTATTCCCATTTAAACAGTACTATTCCCATTTAAACAGTACTATTCCCATTTAAACAGGTACTATTCCCATTTAAACAGGTACTATTCCCATTTAAACAGGTACTATTCCCATTTAAACAGGTACTATTCCCATTTAAACACGTACTATTCCATTTAAACACACCCAGCAGAGTACACACCACACTCAGAAATGTCAGCTCAACTGTCTCTCCTGAGAGCTGCGAGTCCAGGGCAGTGCCCATGAGGACACCTGCCTGCCCCACGCCCAGCACGTCCCAGCTGGGATGTTCCTGTCACCCACCTGGGAACAGCACTTGTGCTCCCCTGCCTCCTCCCCAGCACACTGTGTCCTCTGCCAGTCCCCTGCCTCCAAACCCCACCAGTCCTCAAACACTTTTTGATTTTTCCAGCAGGAATTACATCTCTGCTAGGCAGGGCTCCGAAGCTTCTGGAGCGTCGGTAAGAGCTCAATGGAACCAGCATTCCCAGAAAACAGGATTGCAGCAGGCACTCCACACGAGCACTGCAGCAATTACTGTGCACTTCCCGACTCACAGGCGAGGAGCTACAATTCAACACAAAGTGCAAAGAGTCTTTTTTCCCCTTTTTAGAAGCTGGTTGGGATGGAGATCATACAAACCCCTCAAACACTCACAAACCCCTCAAACACTCACAAACCCCACAAACACTCACAAACCAGCACGCTCCCACCTGCCGTGAATGTTGAAATTACAGCTTTTGGGTACTGGCATCCTGATCATTTGCAGGGTGAGCCCTCCATATGCAGGAGTTAAAACTGGACATATTAATTACTTGTCCATCACGTGTTCCCAATCACAGCTACACTTAGAATATTTATAAATTAAGTTTCAAACAGATCCATCCTATACACAGTCATTCTGAAGTGTTGGTGCGCTTTTTAAACGAAGCAAAAAAGAGGAAGGAAAAAAGCAAGCAAGGAAAGAACTTCAGGTATTATGTCTATGCCTGGTGCTCTGTAAGTAAATAAGAATTGAAAACAGGAAGATCAGCAACTCCAATCCCTGGATAAACCCTTTGCTGTTACTCATCTAGACTTTTGTGGTCACTTTGAAAAAGTGCAGCTGAGGTCTCAAGGGTCCCATCTGCCACTTTTGGGAGGAGATTTCAGGTGACACATTTGATTCAACATTTTTAAAACCCCAGAAATAATACACAGAGTAGAACTAACTGTAAAGTAACTTACCTTTGATTTTTTGTTCAATGGCCTAGAACAAGAAAAAAGAAGTGTCAGTGATTTGTGCAGATAAGAGAGAAGCCACATGTACATGTGCCACTCATAAAGCAACATTAGCTTTTGACTTTCCTCTTTTTAAATGATTTCAAGTTATTTAATTATCTACTTCACAAGCCTTTCTCTAACCAACCCAGGCCTATTATTCCTTATGTTTAAAAAGCTGTTTAAATGTTATAGAAGACAAAATTAATTTGAAAGATAACTACATGAAACAGACCAAATTAAACTTGCAAATTAAGATGTTTTAAGTGAGTTAAAAACTGTGCCTGGAAGCAAAGAGCTGCCACCACTTTTACTGCAGAACAGGGCAGGGCAGGGGGAGTGACCTGGAAATGGAAAAGAATAAGAGAGCAAATGCCAAAGCTTCAAGTCTTTCATTTGCAAGATTCAATGGGTTACACCTGTGATACGGCCAAGATGAGGGATCTATTTGAATAAAGTTATCACTGGATGAAATGGGATAAAAACATTCCTTGTACGGAAATGCACAGTGGTGTGGTTTTAGCTGTGCACCAGTGAGACTGTGCTCAGGAAGGGCCTCCCCAAAGCCCCAGTTCCTCCTCTGTGCTCCAGAGCTGCTCTCCCTCCTCCCCAGCCTCCCAAAGGTGCTGCAGTGGGGCCAGCACACACCACCACAACTCCATTATGCTTTTTGTTCAACAAATATGGTTAAAACTTCTGCTCTGAGGCCTTGGGTGGCTCTGTGCCCTTAGAACCCCAGGGTTCTGTGTTCCAGCCCCTGGCTGAGCCAGGTGTTCACTGCACAAAAAGCCAATGGATACACCCAGAGCACTGCTCAGGCCCAGGATGGGGACACAGCACAGCCCAGGTGTCACCTCTGGGATTGCTGCTGTCCCTGCACTGTCCCTTCAGTGCCAGCTACTGGAACACTGCCTGTATTAACCCCAGGCACTGGTTTGTCCCTCACACCATGGGGACGTGCCGCCTCTGGCTCTTGGCTCCTGGTGCCTCTGCATGTTCACAGCTTCCTCTGGAGCTGCCCAGCTGTGATCAAACTCTTCACCCTGCCACTTGGCCACTTGGATGGGAAAATGAGAACTCAGAACTTTTCAAAACTTTTTTTTGCTGTTTCTGATCACCTGCAGCACCTGGGAGCAGGGGCACAGCCAGGGCTCTGGCTGCTCTCTGTGCCCAGGAGAACACAATGAATGTGCTCAGGCTGGGCTCCTCCAGACTGCACCAGGGCCTGGGGCTCAGCTGGGGCTGGGGAGGGTTTGCTGGCAAGCCTGTGGCTGTCACACAAACCAGTCTGCTCCTGGAGCCACAGCCAGCACCAGCCCATGGAACACAGAACTGCTGGCAGGTTCACTCTGCTCCTACTGAAATGCAGGATTTAAAAACTGCATTCACCAGCTCCTCTCAACTCAGGGTCAATATTTAGAATCAATGGCCATGATGAGGATCTTGTCAGTAATCAGGAATTCTGAAGTGTTTACAAGCATTTCTGTGACGTTCCCATCCCTAAACATCTTTGCTGTCAATATTTTCTTTTTTTATGAAAATTTTTATTCCCTACTACAAATTCTCTCATGGCATGTTTCCATACTGAGGAATAAGAAGAGATATTAAAATAAGGATGCAGATGAAACCCTCTGCCTTAAAATAGTACTTTTAATCTACTAATAAATACACTAACATTGAGGTGCTTCAAACCTGAGACTGCCTCAACTGACCATCAGGAAAAAGAAGGGTCATCTCAGCAGAAAATTCAGTTTTGTATGAAGCTAGACAGAGCCAATTACAATGTTTGATATGTCATTTACCTCTAAATGAAACTGACAGCACATTTAAATTTAAAACATTAAATTAATAAGAAAACAGCTGTTTTTACTAGTGATGAAACAAGTCACCTCCAAGCACAGGGGTTTATCCTCAGTGCTCCACATACCTTTTTTTGAGCAGCTTCCTTCTTCTTCTTGTCTTCTTTTCTCTTTTTCCTTTCTTCCATCAACTGTTCTTCCTCTTCTTGCACTAAATCCCTGAACCACACAGTTTGTAATTAACTCTCCCAAAATACAATCTGTACACACTTAGATTCATTTTAGAACAATTATTTCACAGTGACACAAAAGGAACTGGGGAATTTTGCTTCTAATTGGATCCTATTTCTGCAGGGACAGTCCCTCAGTGCAAGCACCAGTGACAGGACTTCAGGTGCACATGTGGTGCCAAGCTACATGCAAGGAGTTCTTTCTTCCAAAGCTTATAATGAAGACTTAGACTTGAATTGGTTCAAAAGCCAGCAGATTCAGATGTTATTTAATCTCTCCCTGAACTGGTGTGGCTGAGCTGTGGCACATCCCAGCCTGGAGTGCTCCTGCAGGCAGCCTAACCACAGACACGCTGTGCATCTGCCCCAGCTCCCAAAGCATCCCTGCCAGGGAACAGCCCAGTGTGGGCAGGGCAGACCACAGCTGGCACCAGCGGGGCCATTTCAGAGCTCCCTGACCGAGAAACAAAACCAGAACTTGTCACAAGTGAAACCAAAACCTGGGACGTTCATTAATGTCACTTGATACACGGTATTTCTGCTCAAAGCAAGGCTGAGCAGCAACAGCACTGTCCAGATTATGCTGCTTAAAAACAGATTCAAAAGCTTTTTGGAGAAAAAGAATTAACGATGTCAATGTGGGGCAGTGACTACATGGTTTGGAGCTGCCCCGAAACCCTCAGCTGGCTCCTTTTTCACCACAAACCACCCATAAACCTCCAGTTTTAAATAAGATAATTTGATGTCTGTCACAAGCAATGCAAATTGAATGTATTAAACCACAAGATATCCACAGGTTCTAAAACTTCCATTACTTTTTTAGGTATATAAACAAGTTAATTCTACTTTTAACTCAGCTCAAGTCCCTTTCAGAGCAAGTGCAGGCTGACCAAATTCTGGCTTCTAAGATTTTTCTAATAACAGAAAGCAAGCATTAGTTACTTCTTTTAATAAAGAATGGCTTCTGATGTGCTAAGGTATGCAAAATAATTACCCAAAAGTGTTATTTCTGAGCCCCCCCACGCACTGCCAGAGGAATCACAACCCATCAAACACAACGTGGCTGCTTTGCATTTTATCACAGCTTCATCAGCTGGCTGCAACATCCACGGATGGTCTCTGCAAAAGCAATCTTGCAATTACAATTAGGACTCAGAAATGACTTCATGGACAACTGAGAGGTCAGACACCTAACTACAGAAACAATTCCAGCTGGCCAGTTCCATTTAGAGCAATCCCTCGCTCCTGTGCAAATCCGAGGTGATGATTAACCTGCAGTGACATCCGTGCCCTACAAAGGTGACACTTCAGTCAGTTTTGTCCCTCGCTGTCACACCCTGAGCATTTGGAACCACAGGGATGCTGGTGACACTGACCCTCAGTTTGGGTTAATTTGGGACAGTCTAAATTTTAACAGGCAATTTGAACTGGAGAAAAATAGGAAACAGCTCCTATGGATGCCAGCTCCATCCTGACACGACATCCAGTTCATGCACAGCTCCTTCCACTCAGAGCAGAACCCTGGTTTGCTCCTTGGGAACTCAGGGCTGGGCCTCACCCTGCCTGCCTGCTGGGGTACAGCATCCATAACACCTGAGCAGAGTTCCTGGAGTTCAGACAGCCACCAGCACTTGCTTTGTAAAACAAATTTCAGTCTGTCACGTGCCAAAACTGCATTAACTGAAAAATCATTCTGCTTTTAGAAGAAAGCTGTAGCACGTTCAAGAGCAAGCAGAATGCAAAGTAGTATTTTCACAGGAAAAAAAAAAACCTTCATCAATCCTGCTACAGTTAAATCAACACAATTACATTTCATTTTGGGAATACAGATGCTAACAACTAACATACCAACATCTCTGGAATATTCTACCACAGCATCATTAGGTTTCTTTATACATAGCAACAACAGGACTCCTAAATTCTGACACTGTGCTCATTCAATTTTTACCTAAGACAAACAGATTTTAGATTACAAAACTAGCTAAGGAGACATAAAACCCTCCTATGATTAGGATCAGGACTCTAAGTATTCCCTGGATGAAAAACATCAACCTATAGTTCATTATAAGTTTTAAGAGTATTAATTACCACTATAACATCAAATCTCAGAGCAAAACTAACCCAGCTGGTACAACTAAGCAGGAACAGCAAAGCCCTTCCCTGAAAATTAACCCTTCAGGTAAGACAGCCCGAGACAAAAATCCACATTTGCCTGTTAAGTCACTGGAGTCTCACACAGAACAGCTGCATTTCCATTTCTGACAGCTGGAAACATGACTCTCCTTTATTCCTCCCAACACACAAATCCACAGCAAATGATGGGATTGATGCCTCTGTCCCCAGCCTCTGTTAGAACAAAAGCTCCATTTCTGATGCTGCTCCTTGAGGGACACGAGTGGAAGGTGGCATTTCCCATTTGTCACTGGACTGACACCTCCCTGCTCCTGAGGATGAACCAGCAGCAGCTCCAGGGTCCTTCACCCACAGGAACCCGGCCTGGTGGCACCAACACAAAGCCAGAAAATGAACAAGAAATGAACACAAAGCCAGAAAATGCCTTGGCTGGGCTTTTCCCTACACCTGGGAGATTTAATCCATCAGCCTTGTGTGGCCAAGGTGTTTGCAGAGCACCCTGGTCTGCCAGTGGCTGAGGAAAAGGAGCCAGCGTTCCAATTGATAATATGAAAATATAATCAGGTCTCTGTGATTTCCCCTATCAGACACCCAACTTTCACCACAACACACAGGCACTGCCCTCCTCCTCCTGTGTAAAGGGATTAGCTTGCTCAAGGTTAAATGGCCTTAGCAGAAATGCAAACCATATTTTTCAATTTAGATCAAGTGAAAATAAAACACCCCGGCAATAGGAAATCCACACTGGAGACAGAACAAAGGCCTCTGGTTTCAACAGCTTAACTTGAAAGGTGCTTTATTTTCAAGTGAGGTAAAATGAAAATGGATCTTGATCTCAGGAGAGATTGCACATTTGATGGCTCTGAAGATGGGCAGGGAGAAGCTGCTGCTATCTGTATAAATTTAAGCAGACCAGGGTCAGATAAATATTTACTGTTATTTATTTCACAGTAAATTTTTGTTCCAATTGTGTACCTCAGCACAATTCTTTGTATACAGGGGGAAAAAACCAACAAACTAGTAAAATGCTTTCCTCAATTAAGCTATTAAAAAAAACAAAACAAAGAAAACAAACATTTTAGTCTTCTAAGACAGGTTATCAAGACAGTACAAGGCATTTTATTTTGTATGGCTTGATTTGTTATTTGGCTTCTGAAGTGGAAAAAGCTGTCATGCTCAAACTGCAAACATTTCAGGCAATATTTGTATCAAAACATGCTTCACTTATTACTTTACTTCTTGAAAAAAGAGTACTATTAATCTTTAATTTCTAAAGCTCCAGCTTAGCATTGCAAAAACACCTGAGCTGAAATAGACATACTTAACCTTTATTCTTGTTGCAGAAGAGCAAAATCAAGTTCACCACTATTTCCCCTGGCAGACAGGCTGGGCACGCAGTAATTAAGGTTTGTGCAGCTTTGCTATCTGCTGTTACAACATATCAAAGGGCAACATGTTTTGCCACAATAAAACCAAAATTCTATCTCCACACTGAGGAGGAAATGAGGGTTACAAGAATTGTGAGCCCTCCCCATCACTGGAGGGATGAACAGAGGTATGGAGCAAACGTACAGGTAAGAAGTAGAAATTATTATACACAGCACTCTCTGAAACCAATGTAAAATTTCCAGTGATGGACATATTAAAAATTATTTTTTGAAAACAAATAATTAAATAATTCCTTTCTACCATTTGCTCTTCCTCTAGTTATAAATTAACTTGCTGTGCTACAGGTGGAACACTGCCAGGTATCTACAGGTAAGATTCAGAGATTGAAAGATCTTTAACAATTCTGCAAGACAGCACCACGTGTTCAACCTACAGCTGATCTTCTACAGACTTTTAAATGTTGCTGAGACTGATAAACCTTCCGTATTTCAGTTTTTTGAAATAACACAATTCCATAAAATTGCCAATGAAAGTGATTTCTCAGGTGCTGTAAAAACTAACAGCTCGCTTTCCTGCTCACCAGCATTCTACAAAAATCAATTATTAAAAGTATATTTTGATTAAAATGGGATCCTACAATTCCTTTATCGATGCCATCCACAAACAGCACACTACACCAAAGCAGCACTTGGAGTTCATGGAATAGACACCAGTTCTTTGAAGTTAACAAAACAATCCCAACAAACCCTGCCTCAGATGGAAATGCTCTGGCACCTGAACCCACCCAGCGTGTTCCTCGGAGCACTGAGAGCCTCAGGCAGTGAGAACAAAACAAACCCACTCATTTCCAGACGTGTGTGTGTGTGTGTGTTCTTTCCAGCTATTAACAGAGAGGAGAGGTGCTGCCAAGCTAAAAACTGGAAAAAAATGCTTCAATGAATAATTAATTAGTAAATGTGTATCAGCTACTTTCTTTTTCGCTTTTAATACCTCAGTCTTTAAATTACCACCCTAAAAGTGAAGCAGCAGAATTCTACCTACCATGTCTGCCACCACCAATTACCTGGAACCCACTCAGCTTCCCCATCTCCCTAATACAGAGGCTGCCTCATCAGAACGATGCTCCCAAACACAAGGACTACAAATGGACCACAATTCTGGAATATTTGTGTTAGTCTGCCCTTGAGCTCCATCCAAGATGCTCGCTGCTACACAAGCAGACAAAAGACAGATCTCCTTCCCAGAAGTTTATCATCCAGCAGCACTAGACTCCATGAGCAGCCATAAACAATCCCTATCTTCCTGTAACAAATGAGGGACCGAGGAAGGCAGATTAAACTGCTCCTCCATAACCAAGTGCTCGAGGCCAGCAGCAGCTCTGCCCCGCTGCAGGCTGCTGCAGTGTCCCTGCTGCAGGGGCAGCACTGCTGCACGGGGGCTGCAGCCACACTCAAACACCACAGGGACCCCACAGGGACACCTGCAACCCTGCACAGAGGTGTCTGTGCAGCAGAAAGGGATGTGTCATTTTACCCAAGCATCTCTAGAGGTCTTGAAAGCATGAACAGAATGTTTTCTCTGCAATAAATAAACTCTTCCCATTACCCAGCAGGTATCTATCCATAAGAAGTTTATCAGGAAAAAAACCACCCCCAGAAACCCAACAGAAAATCAAATGAAACAACTACATTTCTCCCTGATTTTTATATGTCTCTATCACTGGGCCAGCTCTATGTTTTCCCTGCAGCAGATAAGAAAAATATCACAGAAATATGGTGGTTATTATTACATGAAAGTGTAAAAATCAATTGTACAGCAGTAACTTTACAGAATACATGGATGAAATCTAGAGGTGAGAAGTTTGCTCTCCCAAAACATGGCCAGTCTGCAACCCAGGTGGGCAGAATCACAGGTGGATGGAAGCAATGGAGGCTCTTCCCCATGGTTTGCATGCTTGTGAAGCAACAGTCAAACCCCTGGGTTTGGGAAAATGATTGTCAACGTATTTCAGATATTTACCTTCTCTCAGTTCCACATAAATGAGGCAGGAAAGCCCTGTTTACCAAACAGAATTGAAAAGTTATTGCTTAAATCAGAAGAACTAAATGGTGATTTTTAGCAGTCCTGATTTTAACCAAATTTAA
This sequence comes from Acrocephalus arundinaceus, assembly GCA_021534815.1. NCBI lineage: Eukaryota > Metazoa > Chordata > Aves > Passeriformes > Sylviidae > Acrocephalus > Acrocephalus arundinaceus. Next base: position 16,882,516 of record JAJEOU010001894.1, on the reverse strand, counting down.
CTCTTAGATTTCCCCAGCTAACAGCAGACAGCTCTTGTTGTGGCTGATCAGGTGACATTTCATTTGTAACATGATGCCACAATAGAGTGTGCAATGGATTTATTTAAATCACTTTTGCAAGTCATGCACTAAGCTTATTTTTGAGACCAGGAATATTTGCACAGCACCAGGCATGTATGAATTTCAGAGAGAACACAGACCAAATGAGGATTCTTTTCCAAAAGGCCAGACAAGCCAAATGCTAATCCTGAGTGTAAAACAGGAATCACTCCAACTGGATAAGCAAGCTGCACTGAAAGCTGTAATACTTATCCTATCACAAACCCACAGTCTAGGCCAATATTCCCAGCAAGATTATAAAGTGTATTTGCTACCCAATAATTTATAAGCATAAACTCCAGAAGTGACTTTAGAACACACAAAAGCAAAGCCAACGTCCCGTGGAGTTCACAGTCTACATCCACACTGTGAAATCTGAGATTAACATAAACTCTAGCACAGGTCTATGTACCTTCCCAGGAAAGGATATTTGCTCTTTTACAGTTTGACTAGGTCACTGCAAATTTAATAAGACGGTAAATAGTGACATTGGAGGAAGAACGAGGGCTATCTGCTGAGCTCTACCCCAGTAAAACAATTAATCAGGTCTATCCAGTGCAGGCATGCCATGGTTTATCAGCTGTGTGCTCACACAGCCAGAGCTCCCTGGCTAAACATAAACCAGCCGGGGCATTAACGTGAACTTCAAACCAGTTCTGAATCTTTTAAATGAATAGAACACACTCCTCTGGGTCAGAGAGGCATGGGGACCCGTTCCACAGCAGAATTTACTTTCCAAGCACTGAATTTTGGAAGTTCTGTAGTTTTCTTTCACTTCTCACTCTCGGCGCTGCCTGTCAGCATGACAAGATCTCTGCTAAGGTCATAAAAATGTGAAGATCTCCTGACTTCCTAAGTCTGGCACCGAGTACTGCTCTGAACTTAGCACTCTGTCACTCTGAGTAACAGCTCTGAAATCACTTCTGGCATCGTGAATGCAGCGAGCCCCTGAACACTGATGGGTTAACAGCAGTGTGCCAAAGGTGTCTTAAAGGTTCCCATGTACCCCAATTATTCCCTGGATTTCAACAACAACGTGGGAAAAATCATTCATGCTTCAGTGTATTACCAAAAATAAAAAAATAAAGAAAGGAAGACACGCACTGGGAGCAGGGGGAAGCAAAGCAGTTTTCACAGTACAATCATAGCTCAGCCTGGAGGTTGGAGACTGCTGGGGCACAGGAAAGAAGGAAAAAAGCAGAGTAGCAAACCTGAGATTCTATCAGTAAACTCAGGGTTTGGGCACATTTCAAACGGCCCCAGTGGAAATCCCATTAACAGATCACTAGCAAAAGGCCTTTAGAGGTCTAACTGAAAAAGAACCCAAAAAGGAAGTAGGGCAGAAGTTGAAAACAAAGGATGTAACCAACAGTGCGAGAAAGTCACCTGACCAAAACCAAACGGTGCAGAAGAAACAACCACTTAAATACAAAAGTGATCCACGTTATGGCACAGAATTCTTAGTTCAACATGACTCTGAACTCCCGAGTTAAGGAGTTAACTCCTGAGCCCATTCTGTTAAGTTCTTATTCCAAAATCTACACGTAAACAGGAAATTCACCAGCTACCTCTTCATGGCAAAAGAGGCAGAGCCAGAAGTTACATGGCAGCAGAGTTTATTCCAGTTCTTGCCACAACTGTCTTGCCTCCATACAATATTTGGCTGAAGTGTATCAAAAAACCCCAACCTCTTGATTCATTTTCCAGTTACTGTTAGGTACTACAACTTAGTGCAGAAAAGTTATTTCTCTCTTCAAAACCTCCCCTATTAAAGAAAATGCATTAAACATCTGAAGTTGTTACACACACAAAAAAAAGAAAAACCAGCTAAAAAGGTGTTTAGTCTACGGAATTAACTAAACTTCCAGACATTTCTCCATGCAATAGAGAACGTTTTCAAATTCAGAGGTTTTTTTTATCCTTACAATTAACAAGAGATTAAAGCTCGAGATAAAGCCCACAACTATTCCCAGCCCTAGGCCACCTTTCCATCTAAACTGTGGGAGGGAATTTAAATGAGTCTCTTACCTGCTTAGTTTTCTTTCGACTTCTTTGGTAGCTTTAGCTTCCAATTCTCTGGAACAGAAAGTGGTATTGGTTTCCATGTCAACAGCAATGCAGCACGAAAATAAAGCTGGTGCGGGTCAGGATGCACAGGGAGCTCCAGGTGGGGTTGGTCAGGAGGGAAGGGGGGGAGCGGGGATCGCCCGGGGAGCCGGCGCCGGGTGTCCCCAGGGACGGCGAGGGGAGCGGGCTGGACCCGCATCTGCCCCCGCCGTGTGCCCCAGGGCTCCCGTGGATGCCCCAGAGGATCCCGTGGGTGCCCCAGCATCTCCCGTGGGTGCCTCAGAGGCTCCCGTGGATGCCCCAGCAGCTCCGTGGGTGCCCCAGAGGATCCCGTGGATGCCCCAGCATCTCCTGTGGGTGCCCCAGGGCTCCGTGGGTGCCCCAGCATCTCTCGTGGATGCCCCAGAGACTCCCGTGGATGCCCCAGAGGCTCCCGTGGATGCCCCAGAGGCTCCGTGGATGCCCCAGCGGCTCCCGTGGATGCCCCAGCGGCTCCATGGGTGCCCCAGCGCGGTCCCTGCCCCCCGCACCTGCCAGCCCTGCCGCCGTGCCGCCCCAGCCCCGGCCCCGCGCACCGCCCGCGCCCCACACCCATCCCCGGGCGTCCTCCTTGCACTTCACCGTCTCAAGGACTTTAGGGAAAACAATTCTGCTGCATCACTTCAGCCCGCGGACGCGGCTCGAGCGCAGCACCGGGACGCTCCGTGCCGCACCGGGACGCTCCGGGACGTTCCGTGCCGCACCGGCGGCCGCGGGCGCTGCCGGCCCCGCAGGAGCGAACTCCGAGCTGGGGAGGGCACGGCCCGGCACGGCACAGCCCGGCCCGGGGGGAACGGGACACATCGCTCCGGGCGGGCGCCGCGACCCTCCGGGCGGCCCCGCCGGCGGCGCCGCTCCCGCGGGGAGCCCGATCGCCCCGGCTGCGGCTCCGCGGGGCTCCCCCGCCGCCCGGCCCTTCCCCGCCCGGCCCGGCCCGGCCCGGCGCCGCCCGCCCCGGTACCTCATGTATGTAAAGTGCTCGGAGTCCGTCCCGGAGGCTGCGGCGCGGGCCCGGCGCGGCCGGCGGCTCTAGGCGGGCTGAGCCCGGCGCTGCGGAGCGGGAGGGCCCGGCAGCTGCAGCCGCAGCTCCGCCGCCATTTCCTGCCGCCGCCGCCGCCCGCCCCGCGCGCAGGAAGCGAACCCGCCCCGGCCGCGCTTCCGGGGCGCCGCGAGGGGGGAGCGGAGCGGGGCCCGCCCGGGGGAGCGGGGCCGGCCCGGGGGGAGCGGAGCGGGGCCGGGGGAGCGGGACCGGGGCGGGGGGAGAGGCACCGGGGCGGGGGGAGCAGGACCTGGAACGGGACCAGGAGCAGGGCAGGGAGCGGAATCCCCGGCCCGGGAGCAGCGGGACAGGGGCCGGGAGCGGGGCAAGGAGCGGAACCCCCGGCCTAGATCGCTCCTGCGGGGCAGGGGCCGGGAGCGGGGCTCTCCGGTGTGCAGGGAGCCGGCCCCCCGAGCCCGGCCCGGGCCGCTCCTGCGGGGCTGGAGCACGGGAGGCTCGGGCCGCGGTCCCTCCTGGGTCACAGTCACAGAACCATCACTCCGCCTGCGGTTGTGTCAGCGGGTTTGGGTTGGATTTTAGGGACAGGTTCTGCTTTCCCCAGAGGGTGCTGGCACTGCCCAGGCTACCCATGGAATGGGCACAGCCCCGAGGCTGCCAGAGCTCCAGGAGCCTTTGGACATCGCTCCAGGGATGCCCAGGGTGGGATTGTTGGGGGGTCCACTGCACAGCCAGGAGCTGGACTGGATCATCCATGGGGGTCCCTTCCAGCTCAGGAGATTCTGCTACTCTGTGATCAAGGTTGGAAGAGGCCTTTAAGATCATCCAATCCAGCCTTCCACCAGCACTGCCACCGTAACCCCTAAACCCCAAAACTACATCACCCATTGCCAGATCAGACACCCCTCAAACACTCCCAGGGATGGGGACTCCACCACCTCCCTGGGCAGCCCCATCCAAAGCCTGACCACCTGAAAAGTGAACAAAAAAATCTGATATCTAATCTGAGCCATGTCCTCTTGTCCTCCCTCTGCAGCATGTCCTCCCCTCCTGGCCAGGGAGTTGTGGGGGGCAATGAGGTCCCTCACACCGATGAGTCTTTATCGTCTTTATCTGGGACTGTTATCCCAGTCACACACAGGAGTTCCAGGCACTGTCCCATCAAACACCCTCAGTAGAGCACAGTCGTTCCCCAGGCCATGCAGGACAAGGCACAGAAGGACATAACATCCATTTCCACACTTGTTTTCCTGTGTGGGGCAGCTCTCCCAGGGTGCTGCTGCTGTGCCAGCTCTATGCCAAGCTTGGGGCATCAATAGTGGCAGATAAGAGGAGTTAATGTCTAAATAACCACACAGACATTTCTCTCAGCCTTCCATTGACTGTTGGGTTGAGGGAAGGAGCAGAAAAGTCCCCAGCACTGGCAAACTTGGTGAGAGATCCATGTGTGTGAACATGGAGTTAATCCAGAACACACAGAGAAACTCCAAATACAGCAAAAGAGGAGTGAGGAGTACATGAGCCACACTCTGTTACTGGACTAGGCTTCAGTAACAATATCCCAGAAATGAGAAAAATCAAACCGGTCAAAGAGCTGAACAGGATGATGGCTTAGAATTGAGAGCAGAAATGTAAGGAACAAGTGAAACTGAGTGGAAAAGAATTCCCAGTACATGGTTCTGCATCTGACAAGCACCCCACAAGGTTTTGTTGGCATGGAGAAGTTTTCACTCTCGCCTTGCCTCCAGCTGCACACTGGCCCCAGCATTTTCCAGCCCAGTTTCAGCTGGCCTTTACCATTCTTACCAATGCTGCTGAGAAAAGGAATGCTGTTTGATTCCTCTGCAGGACAAACAGATGCCCTGGGCACATGAACCGTTGTCCCTGGAAATCTGCTGCAGCATCCACTGTCTTTCTGCCAGCATGAATGAAGTACAGTGTTTTTCAGCTGGAGAAGATCCTAAAGTATGAGAGGCAAGGTTTATGACAATGCAGAGTAGCTGGTGATGGTATTTTTGTCCTTAGAGGCTCAGTAATGCCGAGTGCATCGCTGTGAGCTGAACACACACAGCTGTAAAGTGACAGTTTGAAATCAGTTTCTCAGTGTCTTGTAATAACTTGTAAGTTAATTTGGTCTTGTTTATTTTTCTTCATATGAAAAAGTTTGGACTGTCATGTAATTGTGTGTAACTGAAAGCCATTATTTCCTGAAGTGTGACTCAGCTCTCTCTCACTGTTCCATTCACAGCAGCCCCATTTCATGTCTCTTTGGAGGCACTACACGTGGTGTAGGAGGGCTGCTGTTAAGTCTGTCCTCAGTTGGGAAGGCTGATGAATTCATTATGTACTCCTGTTATGTCAGTTTGTTAACTCTGTTGTGCCACTGTCAATAAAATTCATAGTCAAGGTCTGCAGCTTGCTTTATTATTTTAGATTGTTCTCTAATGTTATTTATGCACGTGCTCCTAGCAACCAGACCGCTGCAGCAGTGGATTTCTTTCTGCATGTAAGTGCTGCAGCTGGCTATACAGCATCAGCAAAGCCTCTCAGCCCTGTGATCTTACCTCTCACCCTCACAAGTAACACTGCTCAGCTGAGTTCTGACACGTATGAAACTGCTGAATTCCTGGATGGACTAGGGAAGGGCAGGAATCCTCAAACAGGAAGTTTTCTTCTGGGAGGAGGCAGCAGATTGAGCTTCACCCCTGCAAAAGCCCATTGTCCAAAGCAGTGGTGCTGGGTGCTGGCTGGAAGCAGCACTGGGATGTCAACCACTCCTGGGTTTAGCCTGAATATGTGCTGAGTGTAGAGTTATTTGGGAATTGAGGTTCTGGAGGACCTTCTCTTCTGCTTGCTACAGTTCTTTGGTTCCTTCTTTATTTCTTGGTGGTCACTGAAGCTTGAACCTCTGGACTTCTTTGCTAAGGCCCCAGATTCTGATTCTGCCAGCAAAGAGACCGCAAAACACCTCTGTGCTTAAAATGACGTTCGTAACCACCTGGCTTGTGAGTGCTTTCATCTTGAGGGGTGGATAACTCCTTAACCCCAATCTGTGAGGTGTCAGTGCTTCTCTTCCTCAGGAATCCCTGTCCCCAGGAACCCCCGTGCTCCGGGATGGGAAGGAGCACTCTGGGCAGAGCAGGGAGGATCCAGCTCGTGCCACCTGCACTGCTCCCTGCTCACCCTGGCACTGCTGTCCTTCCCTGCTGTGAGTTTGAACAGCTCTGCAGCACTCTGGTCACACAGGGCATGAGAAATTATAAATAATGGAAGCAACCCTTCAAGGGCAAACACCCTCCCTGCATTCAGGCAGCTGGCAGGGATGGAGCTGTGCAGTTACACTTTCACCACTGGGCAAACATGCCCTCCTGGGCAGTGATCCCCAAATATCCGCTCCCAGCAACAGCAGCCACCCCCTGCACCCTGCCAGCCTGGCACACACACCCGCCTGCCCATCCTCACATCCTCATTCCCTTTTTAATTAGGATTTTCATATCATCAGAGCAAGAGAATAAACTGCAGGAGGCAGAGAAAACAGTTAAAGAGGAGCTGGCGCCATTTCAGCCTTCCCATCCCCTCCGCCCTTCCCCTTCAGCTGCAGTTTGCTCTCAAGGCAAAGGAAGCCGACATGTTAGAAAATACTTTCTGCTCTGCTCCACGTCTGTGTAAAATAGAGCTGGGCTGTCTCAGGAGAAGCTGGGGCTGTCTCAGGAGAAGCTGGGGCCTGGGGATGTGCAGAATTTGCTGTCACCTCGCAGCCGCTCGCTCCGTTCAGAACCGTTACACAGAGCGCAGCCGCTGTCACCGGCAAAACAGATTGTTTGCAAAATTGCTCTTGACTCAAATAATCTAAATGAGCTGATTTGACAGACAAGGGAAAACAGTCTCCTCATCAATGTGGTGGCTCTGTGCTCCTCTGCAAGGAGGCTCCTTTCTTTTTCATTGCAGACACTTCATTTAAGGATTTAAAAATAGCTGGGGTGATGGTAAGGGGCAGCAATATAAAGGTACTGAACAGGCAGCACTTACTGATAAAACAATCCCTGCCCCAGAGCCTGTCAGTGCAGTCAGCTGGGCTGTGTGCTAGAGAGCGACGTTTGGGGCTCTCAGGATCCTTAATTAGGAGAAAAAACCCACAAACGACATAACTGGAAGTTGGTAGCAGAAAGTGTTGGGCTTGCCTTCCAATCAGCCCTGACAGCAGCTGGAAACAGACCTGGAAAGCAGCAAACACCACCCGGTGCTGAGGCTGGGGGTTACACAGCAGGTTTGGTTTCACTGGCTGCAGCAGCAGCAAACATCGGATCTGTGCTGGGAGAACATTCCCTGCCTTTCCTGCGGGCCCCAGTGCCTTGGCAGCGCTCTCAGAGCAGGGCAGAGCAGGCACTTGGGGTTATTAAATGAGGATTTAATCCTACCCTTTAAATCAGCAAAAAAAAAATTATCAAAGATAAAGGATTTCCCTGTGTTTTAAAGCCAGCCCAACTTGCATTCCCTGATCTGCCTTTGGGAAGGCTGCCAACTGCAAAATGGAATCGCTGAGCCTGGATTTCGCTCTGCATCCAGCCAATTACGGCGGCCTCGCGTCCCTGCGCCTGCAAGTGCTGCAGTACAGGAGACTGACAAGATCCAATCTTTATTTATTTACCAGGGCTGCACTGCACTGCCAAAGGGAATCACAGTGGTGGGATTTACTGCAGCCCTCTCCGGGTCACTGCTCAGGTGTCAGTGAATATGGCCCAGTCCAAATCCCTCGTGGGGGCTGCTGGGGGACCCCAGCTCTGAAGGTTCCCCTCGAGATGCTCCCACAGCAGTGGGTCCGGCCACTCTGGGCATGACCTGCCATGTGGGTGGCTCAGCTCATTTGCCCACATGAGGTCTGCTGGCTCTGCACATGCTGCACTCCCTTCCACAGCCATGGCTCTTTCTAGCTTGTTTCTAGGTTTTTGCTAACCAAAAAACACAATTTCAAAAAGTAGTGAGGCATTTTTTGGAGACCCCACAGAGCTACAAATCACCAGCAAGAAGATACAGAAGATGCATGCAGGGAAAAGTGCTTCCCCTCCTGTTCCTGCCCTCCAGTCTCAGTTATTTGTCATGGGCTCATGCAAACACTGATGTTCACAGAGGAAACAGCTTCCCCTGCCTTCAGCCCAGCTACACCCACGGCAGAGCTCACCCGTCCTCCAGGATTAACCTCGACTGGTTAACTGGTGAGAGAGATTTCTCTGGAGCTGCCTCCAGAGAAAATGCCAGAGCCCCAGGTGAGGCCCAGGAGTGCCTGGAGGGGCCGGGGCTGCAGCCCTCACCCACCCCGGGGCTGCACCCCCTGCTCCTGTGCCCTGAACTGCATCGTGCCCAACAGCACTGAGCCCTTCCTAATCAATGCTCATCAATCACCTCACTCACACCTGCCCTTTCCCAGCACAGCACCAGATGAACAGGTCTCACCTGTTTCCTTTGCACTTCTCACTGAAATGGCACAAACTATTCCTGCTCTGCCGCAGACCAGTTCTTCTTGTGCCAGCAACGTGCTCCGGTTCAGGCTTCAGAGAGCGATTTGTCTGCTGAGTTTCCTAATTATGGAGAATAAAATGGGGCCAGGACACACTTTATTGAGCAGCACCACAGACCACAGCAAGAGCTCTGGCACTTTTTACCTCCTGGGACTGTCTCCAGGTGGGGAAGTGTCCTCATGCAAAGTCATGTCAGTGCTGCCAGGGTGGCTCTTCTGGCTGCTGTTGTGCCTGTGCCACAGCTGCCACCCACCGTGATCTTTCTGTGGGAGCTGAACTCCTGTGCTCCCAATTCTCCCAGCACTCCTGTGCTCCCGACTCTCCCAGTGCTCCCAGTGCTCCCAGCACTCCTGTGCTCCCAATTCTCCCAGTGCTCCCAGCACCCCTGTGCTCCCAATTCTCCCAGAGCTCCCAGCGCTCCCAGCACCCCTGTGCTCCCAGTTCTCCCAGTGCTCCCAGTTGCAGGCCCTGCAGTGCTGAGGAGGTTCCGTCTCACCTTAACGATGCAGTGAATCACTTAGGAGTGTCTGAGGTTCAGCACCATGAAAGGCCCCTCAGTGAGACCCTCAGGACCAGCTCCTTGTGCCCACTGCAGCCCCGCTTGGCACATCAGGCTCTGAGGGATGTGGCCCAGGGCTGAAGGGGTTCCAGTCCCAGCTGCTCCCCATAGCAGCAGGGTGGGACAGACTGCTGGATGAACTCTCCTCAGCTGCTGCCCAGGAGTGGCTGCCCAGCTCCTGCTGCCATCCCAGACACCTTTTTTTGGGACAAGTTCTCCTGGAGACTTTTTTTTTCTGGGTGAGGCTGACACACAGCTGCTGCTTCTGCCCTTAACAAAGTATCCAGTGTTCTCCCGTTATCCCCTCACTTCCCCCCTGCCTCACTCCATGCTCTGAGGGTTGCAGGGACACCCTGGGGAGCACCAGGACCTCAGCAGTGACACTTCACAGCTCCCTTTGGTGTCCCTCCTGGCTGCCCCCTGTGCCCTGGGGAAGGTGCCTGGTTTGTCCCCACAAACCCTCAATAACGCACCTGTGGATGCATGCACAAACTTCTGAATCTGTTTTTGCACACTCGAGCAGATGTGTGACAGCATCCATTCTTTGAGGCCTGGGAGCAGGGATGGATATTGCAATTAATGGATTGCACTGCCCAGCAGGCTGGCTCTGCCCTGCCTCTGGCACCGCTGGCAGACACAGAGGGGAGCAGGCAGTGAGCTCGGGCAGGACCCAGCTCTGGGCGTTGAATTCACCCCAAACACTTTTTTCCTCTGCCAAGGGCTGCAATCTCAGCTACTGTCTCAGTTGAGCAGATCTGGCTGCCCCTAAGCCTGGAGGGCAGGGCTGTGCTGGAAATGGCACATCTGACCGTGCAGGGAAATGTCAGCGGTGCCTGGGGAGGGGGAGAGGAGGAAAACGCCTGCCCCCATCGCTGCTGCCCGTCCGATGTGCGGCCGCCGGCACAGCCCCGTCCTGTGCCCTCTGCCAGGGGATGTGGTCACACCCGGCAGCTCGGCGGGGGGAAGGAGGAGAGCGGGGAAACACAGTGTTCTCACCCCGCCTGAATCCCAGGGATTTCTGAGCAGCTACTGCACCGATAAAACAAAGGCTGCTTTGAAATGGATGCCTGGCCTGGCCGGCTGCCAGCGCCGGGCGGGAGACAAAGGCTGCGAGTACAAATGCAGCGCTGGAAGTGGCGAGCCGAGGATGCTCTGCGGCAGGGAGAGCGCGTCGCCATGGAGACAAACCGGGGAGGAACGGACCCGCACTGGGATGGACTGGGAGCCACCGGAGCCACAGGAAGCGTGGCAGCCACGGAGCTGAGAGACAGCGGCACCGCAGGGGCCTGAGCCCTGCAGAGAGGCCGGACCAGGCGCTGGCTCTGTGCCACCCCAGCCCCGGGAGCTGGCCTGACCAGGGTGAGAATGGCACCTGTCCGGCAGACAGTGAAAATGAGGGGGATCCATGGAGGAATTCTCTTTTACCCTCATTTCGTTGGTACAAAAGCTCTCTAGGGGGGAAAGTATTGGTTTAATGAGTTCATGCACGGGGCACAAACCCCTGAGCTGGCCTGGGCAATGGCACAGACAGAGCAAACCCGTCCACACATCCCAGAGATCTCAGATCACCTGCAGAAGGATGTACCAGTGGCTGTGCAGAATTATGTCATCAAAGGCTGGTGGTGATGAACACGATTTGTGTGCCTGATTGTGGTGCAGGGTCATTTATCACTCAGAGAGCAGGAACTGCTCCTGGGTCCTGTCACAATGGCTGGAGAGTCGGCCTGGATGATCTCCTGTCCTGCCAGGATGGCTCCTGTCCTGCCAGGATGGCTCCTGTCCCTGCCAGGATGACCTCCTGTCCTGCCAGGATGGCTCCTGTCCCTGCCAGGATGGCTCCTGTCCCTGCCAGGATGACCTCCTGTCCTGCCAGGATGGCTCCTGTCCCCTGCCAGGATGGCTCCTGTGCTGATGCCTCAGCTTTTATATTTTCAGATTCTGCGCTACCCAGGGATGGAGCCTCACATTCGGTGCCATATGAAGCTCCCTGGACGGAGCAGTGAGACAAAACAAATCCATTTCTGCTGCAGACCAAGGACAACTTTCAGCCCCAAAATACAAACAGCGATGGACTGAGGGGTGGAACAAGGATGGGACCTCACGGCCTGGGGCTGGAATTGGACAATTGGACCCCAAATAGACCTAAACTTATAAAATGGTAAAATCTCGTGACTGCTCAGCCATTTTTGTGACCACTTTGAGCCCACCCTGGGTGCAGCCTTGCTCAGGCTCCTGTAATGCCCAGGGTGGATCCTGGAGATCTCTTAATAAACACCGACTTTATTCTCTGGCTCTGTCCAGCCTCTGTTTCAGGTCAGCCTGCCCAATGCAACAGAGCCCTGCCAGGGCAGAGGCTGAGGCACCAGCTGGGCAGGGAACCCATGGGCTCCCCTCTGTGGGCTGGAACACCACCTTGCCTCACCTTCTGCCTGCCCATGGCCACATCAATGCCAGGGTGGTCTGACGTGATGTGGGGCATGGCAGGGCCACCCTGAGCTCACAGTCAGCTCCATGACAGCAGCCACCACCAGGGCACCTGTGACAGCAGCGTCCTGGGTCAGCACAGCCTGTGCAGAGCCCTGGGAGCACCCTCCTCCACTGGTACCTCGGAAAGGAACAGCAAAATCTGTTCCCTGTGCTTTCCATAAAGCCTGAAGCCCTTGTGGCTCTGCAGAGCAGGAGAGGGAGCAGGAAGCAAAACCATCATTTTTAAGCCGTGGGAGACACTCAGGTGCCACCGTGGTGAGGGCTGTGTAAACAGCCAGAGAGACAGATTAGACACAACAGAGCTCCCTGTCAGCACACGGCAAATTATGAACAAGGATGAGAATCCCCAGGGAGGCACTTTTCTAATAAATGACACTTTGATCTCCAGCTTTAACAACTCGTCCCAAGCCATCACATTCTGAGTCAGGGAAAGGGAACCCATAACCTGCCCGGTCAGTTCTGAGGAGGGTCAGGGAGGCAGAAGCACAGCTGTGAGGAAGGGGATGGGGACATTTTCTGCCCTTGCAGACTGACCGCCAGAATTCCTTGTCAGCTTTACCACTATAAAAATCACCAGTGAATTTCCCATTTCTGATACCGAATTGCTAATGCTCCCACAACCAGCCCCACGCTCTGTCTGATCCTGCCCCACGGGCTCTGCAGCACAGGGAGGAGCAGGAACAAAACCCGGCCAAGTGTCTGCACAGGGGAGCTGTGCTGAAATCCTCCTGGCAGACTAACATCATCAGGTGGGGTTTTTCCATGAAAGTTAAGCCCATGTTCTTCTGCAAAGTGCTGGAGGTCCCCACTGTTCCAGGGGTGGCTGTGACTGCCCTGGCTCTGACAGCCACAGAGCCCTGTCCCCACCAGATCAATTACCAAACACCTGCTCTGCCCTCTCAGCAGCAGCCGCTGATCGGCCATCCCTGGGTCTCACTTCTTCTTGTGAGCAACTAAAACTTAATTTATCTTATTTTAATTAAAGCTAAAAACCCTCAGTTGCCTTTGATTTCTCTCTTTGCTTTGCAGGGGGGGAAAAATGCCAGAAGGATAAAGGGACGGGCAGGAGAGAAAAGGCTTTGAGACAAACATGCACCAGGTCTGTTGGCTTTTATTTTATGTGTAACCCTTTTCTTAAAAGAAATAATTACATTTCAAACCCTCTTTTCCCTGTTCTGAGCGCTGCCTCTTTCCACATTAATGCTATTTGCATGCGCCATCTCCTCCCACCCTTCAATAATTTAAACCTTCATTTTTTATTCACTCAGTTGTCAGATTCATTTACATATCATATATCTATATTTAACACTGACTTTGTTCCCCTGGTTTTTTTTTAAAAAAAACAGGAAGTAGATTTCCCTTCTAATTTAACCATGTCTGGGGCAGGGCTGGCTGGGGGGAGCAGCAGAGGTGCAGTGGGGTTGGAGGGGGCTGAGCTCTGCTTTGGGGGGTGCAGCAGTGCTGGCAGCCCCATGGCCAGGGAACAGGGGACACAACCTCACCTCTGTCAGCTCCAGGGAGCTCCAAGGGTGCCCTCCTCCCACACCCACGGGGAGAGCTCAGCCCCGTTCCCTGCCACAGCCAGGGGATGACTCCAGGCTTCCCCGCCAGCCCTTGCTGTGATTTGCCAGCTCTGCCTTTATCAGCAGCGCCAGGCAAAGGGCGAGGTCGCTGTCAGCCCTGGGTGTGGCCGTGGGGCTGCCAGCAGGGTGGCACTGCCAGCAGGGTGACATTGCCAGCGGGGTGGCACTGCCAGCGGGGTGACATTGCCAGCGGGGTGGCACTGCAGCCCCACAGCGCAGCAGCCCTGTGCCCTGTGCACGGGTGCCCTTCACTGCCTCTGCCCTAAATCTGCTCAGAAAACCGAGGGAAATCACCCAGTAAAGGTGCAGCTGACATCAGAGCCTCTCCACCCGGCAGCTCCTTGCATTGGTGGCTGTGCCAGGCCCAGGACCAGCCCCTCCTGGCACTCTGGGGCAGGCTGTGCCCACCAGAACGAGGAGGGAACAGGGGACACAACCCAGGAGCTGACAGCAAATACACAGCAGTGCTGGGCACCGCCTGGGCCTGAGCAGGGGGCACTAAAAACACCTGCAGGATGGACAGACATCCCCAGGCTGGACAGACTTGTCCAGCTCTGTCCCACGGGTGCTGTATCATGGACAGAAGGGTTACGTGCATTCCACACGGGCAGGCTTAAGGCCCATGGAAAATAAATAATATTAAAGGCAATTTGAGGGAGAGGACGTGAATGAGGAAGGGGTAAATCACAGAGCCAGTCACTGAGGACGGGCTCAGGCCCCCCTCCCTCATTACTAGAAAAAACAGCGAACTGATCTCAGACAAATGAGCCCTCTGGACCCAATGTTTCACGTTAATGAGCTCCTCTCGCAGCACTTTCCCTGCACGGGGACTCCCGGCACCTCCTCTTTGCCACAGCTCCTAACGAGCACAGCCAGCACCGTCCATCCCCCCTGTGCTGAGGAGGGGCTGACACCCGGCATGAGCCGGGGCAGGGATGCCCTCAGACCCCTCCTGGGCAGGGTGGGCAGGCAGAGAGCCCTGGGACTCCTCATGGACCTGCAGAGCCTCAGATCCACCCTGATCCTCCCTAACCCAGGGGAGGGTCTGCCCAGAGCGGTGGAGCTCTGCCAAGGATGCTCCGGGGCCCGCTGATGGTGTAAAAGCCCCGAGGGTTCGGTGGCAGCTGCCTCCCGGGTGAGCACGGGTGGCTCATCCGGCAGCCCCGGAACATTCCCAGCACATTCCCAGCACTTTCCCAGCACTTTCTGCCTCTCCCGGGCTTCCCGCACCAACCTCCCGCTGAGCTGGAGTTTGCCAGGTTCAAAATAAACCCTTGTTTCAGGAGGAAATGGCTTTCCTTGCTCCCAGAAACTGTTTGCAGTCCTGGAAGATTTCCGAGGGATTTGGGTGCATTATCAGAACTGTCCCTCACTGCTTCCCTTCCCGGGGAGCGGGGCCGGAATGCGGCCCGGGCAGGAGCAGAGCTCCCCACACCACGCTTAAATTAACAGGGAAATTTTGGTAAATGGGAGACTAATTTCCCCTTGGGAACAGATCATTAAATTACAGAATACTAATGAAAATTTACAGCATCTGGAGGGAGGGGCAGAGGGAGCGGTTTGTTGGTGTTCTTCCTTTTTTTTCATGGCAGCACCAGGAGCGGGAGCGGCCACGTCCCAGCCGAGAGGGGACGGTGACACATCCAGGGGGGTTTGAAGGACCAAAGACTCACCCATCGCCCTGGCGATGCTCAGGCTGAGCCCGCAGCCTTAGCGAGGGAGCAGCAGCCGCGCTCGGCCGGGTTTTTCCCGTTAAACTCAATTTCTGCAGAGCAAAGAGGCTCAATCGCCCCGGGAGGGCAGAGGCAGGAGCTGCCTTTGGGGAGGGGGCACTGGGGAGGGTTGTGTCGGGGGGCTCAGAGTGAGGAAATGCAGGTTTTTATTGCTTTGACCATGCATAATTTAAATATTCAAACTACCCTGGAATTCGTTGAATTATACATGAATTTCACAGGCAGCATTTTTGTAAACCTTGAAAGGCATTAATTTTTTTTTCACTCCCTTCTAAACCTCGGCTAAGCTTAAATTTATTTATAAAAATCCAGATCAATCTCATCCGAAATCACCTTGAGAACGTCACCCACGCTGCTGGGTGCTCCCGTGTTAGGGAGGGACGCGTGGTGGTGTCGGTTTGCTCTCGGCTGTGACGTGAGGTGTTTTATGGCGGTGTTTGGGGTGAGAGATCCCCGAGCTCCCTCCCAGGAGCATTCCCAGCCCTATAAAGCTCTCTGGGCTGGGAGAGAGGCAGGGACCCGTGCAGCCCTGTCTGCCACCTCTCCCCGGTTAGCTCGTTCCTCATTATCCTTCCCTACCCTTTTAATTTCTCTCTCAACTCAACCAGCTATTGCTGTTCAAACTGAAATAATTAATTGGAACAAAATTGCCACTGTAGGAGAAAAGAATGATTAAACCCATCCAGCGGACAATGGGGCAATCACAGCCTAAGCAGCTAATTACAGGGATGCGGGATAATCACAGAGCCCCGGGCAAACTGCGGGGCTGGGCGGGAGGAGGCGCCGGGCCTGGCTCAGCCCCGGGTCCAGTGCCCGGTGCCTGGAGCGGGGACACAAACGGGACAGGGAAGGGCCGGGGGGGGAATCCCCGGCAGGGGCGCTGGGGGGCAGCGGGAAGGGCACCGGGAGCCGCCGGGGATGGGCACGGACACGGCGGGGCTGGAACCGGGGAGCACTGAGGGGACACTGAGGGGCATTGAGGGGACACTGAGGGGACACTGAGAGGGCACTGAGGGGGCACTGAGGGGGCACTGAGGGACACTGAGAGGGCACTGAGGGGGCACTGAGGGGCACTGAGTACTGAGGGGCACTGAGGGACATTCAGGGACACTGAGGGACACTGAGGGCACTGAGGGGGCACTGAGGGGACATTCAGGGACACTGAGGGGACACTGAGGGGATGCTGAGGGGACATTGAGGCACTGAGAGGGCACTGAGGGGGCACTGAGGGGGCACTGAAGTACTGAGGGGGCACTGAGGGGCACTGAGGGGACATTAGGGGACACTGAGAGACATTCAGGGGACACTGAGGGACACTGAGGGGACACTGAGGGGGCACTGAGAGACATTCAGGGGACACTGAGGGACACTGAGGGGACACTGAGGGGACACTGAGGGGGCACTGAGGGGGCACTGAGGGGACACTGAGGCACTGAAGGGACATTGAGGGGGACACTGAGGGACACTGAGGGGACATTGAGGGGACACTGAGGGGACACTGAGGGGGCACTGAGGGGACACTGAGGTGACACTGAGGGGACACAGAGGCACTGAGGGGACATTGAGGGGGACACTGAGGGACACTGAGGGGTACTGAGGGGACACTGAGGGGACACTGAGGGGACATGAGGGGACATTGAGGGGATACTGAGGGACACTGAGGGACACTGAGGGGACACTGAGGGACACTGAGGCACCTCACAGGCCACAGTGAGTGCCAGCAGCCCTCCCCAGACGGTCACAGCAGCAGGAAAACCAGGAGCAATCCCTCTCTGGGAGGTGCCCTGCCTTGCCAGGCTCCCAGGGGAGCCCGGGGACCACCGTGGTGCCCTCCCTGCCCTCCCTGCTCACAGCAAAGCAACATTTAGCTCCCAATCAGGGGCCCAGGACTTTCCTTAATGAAGACATTTTTCATCTGGCAGCCCCGGTGAGGGGAGTTCAAAGCGGTGTGAAATTGGAAGCGGTCACGGTGCTTCCCCAGCTCCGGCACAGGGAGCTCCTGCTGCCCCGAGCACATCAATCCCACACAGTCCCTGCAGTAACACCTCATTTTCTGAGGGATTTTTCACTGGCACTGGAGCTCTAACAGCCCAAAGGACTGCTGGGTGCACTCAGAGGGGTTCTGATGCCTGGGGAAGCCAGGACTGCCCCTCACCCCATGTTCTCCTCCTCCTGCCTCAGGGATAACTCGGTGATGGGGAAATTGCAGCTCCGGGTCTGTGAGCACCAGTGGGAGGACAGCAGCACAGTGGTTTGTGTGACTGCCAGGCCCCCGTGGCGTGGAGGACTCAAACCACCAAAATCACACCATGACAAGGAGGGGAAAAGGGCCAGAGTAATCCCAGCGCACATGCAACCACAGAGCAACCATGGGGAAGAGTGAGCAGCTGCCTTACTGTTCCCGGTCTTCTGGCACCGCGGGGTGGGAGACCTCGGCTTGGCACTTAAAGAGGGACGGCTCTTCTCTGACCTTTATGGAGACAAAAGACAGAGAGGGTTCAGCTCCACCGCGGGTGGAGCAGCGCCCTGAGGGCAGGGACAAGGCACAGGAACATCGGGAACCCCAGCAGGGCTGAGATAACCCCTGCCAGGCTTTGGGGGTGCTGGGCTGGGGAGCACACACTGCCCAGCCCTGCTGCTGGCAGGGGGGACACGGGGCAGGGCTGCCCGGGAGGCTGAACCCCTGGCGCTGAGTAAATGTGCCCGGCGAGTTGAGGAGGCTTCTGTCCCAAAAATGCTTTTGTGTGAATATTTTCACACTGTGGCTAAGCTGCAGCCCTGTGTTCTGTCTGCACCCTGCAGAGTGGCAGCAGTGATCGGGATATCCCCTGGGAAGGGGCCCAGCCCTCCTGTGCCCCCGGGGTGCTGTACCCTGGCTGTGGGACCACAGCACAGCACGGGCTCTGCACTGTGAGCTTGTAAAGGAAAATGAGTTACAGGAACAACTTTGTGGATCCACTGTTCAGCGGTTCAGTGAGAACAGACGAGTCTCTGCAATTTAAGTGTAATCCACCCCTGGGATTACACACCACGAGGTCTGTGGTGCTGTGGGCCATCCTGTGGTGCCTCTGGCATTGCCCATTCCCCCGGCCCAGCTGCCCAGCCAGAGGCAGCTCCCTGCAGCCCCGTGGCTCCCTGGCACGCAAAATGTCAGAAATTGCATCTCCCTTGAATGCTCTGGAAGAGAAGGACTCAGAGAAATTGGAGATTTTGCTGCCTGCTGCCCATTCCAGCCACCTCCACCCGAGAACAAACAGCCACAGCACAGGCCTGCAGCCCTGCCCATCACAGCCTAATGAATCACATTGCTCAGGAAAATATATTGGCATAATTAATAACACAAGGCACCTCTATTGGCCTCTGCGGCACAGCAAATTCTGAGGCAGGAGCACTTGGACGTGTTGACCTGGATTTCATCTATAATCCATCAAACCATCCCTGCCTGCTCGGGTCTGGGGAGACACCAATGATATAAAAAATATAATTATCAAAAGCAAGATGGGCAGCACTGGTACCCCAATTATCACTCCCAATGTTGTGGGGATGAGAGCCCAAATTTTGCCCTTTTCTCTGTGTGGGTTTTGGTTCGTTATAGGCCTGGAAGGGGACTTCCTCAGAGAGGTTCCCAGACACATTCCAGAGATCCCCAGAGAAATTCCATTGACTTTCTATTTCATTACAGTTGTCAGCTGGTGAGAGACTGATGTGTGTTCAGCGGAACCCTGCGAGGGGCAGGATCAGGTGAGGGATGAGGATGCAGCTGGCTGTTCACTGAAAATGGATCTCCCCCATTAGGGAGAGGGTATTTGGCAGCAGCAAGGAAAAGGTTTGCTGAAAGAGACAAAAATGTTTTCAGTAGAGAAAGGGAATCCTCCGGTCAAAACAAAACAAAACGAATGAGTTTGTTTTACTCAGCTGTGAGGGCAAAGAGCTGAGTGAGCTCGAGGAGCTGGGCCCCAAGGCTGTACCTGGGCTGCAGGGCTTCCATCCTGAGCTAAATTAGTTTAATCATGTCTGTCATCAGTCATCTTCATTGCGTCCTCATTTGGAGGCCATTTAAAGGGGATTAGAGGAAATCTCTGCTCTTTATTCCCCTGCAATAGTGATTAACTCTCCGGACTCACACAGCATTTTCATAGTGAAGGAAAGAAGCAAAATGAACTCATAACCACAAAATCCAGTGCCTGCACCGTGGAGCAGCACCCAGAGCCGGTGCCAGGGATTGCTGGGATGACACCTGGGGTGCTCCTCTGCGCTCAGGGGAGCCGCCAGGGCAGGGCTGAGCATGGGAGGCTCAGGGCAGCTCAGCACTCTAAATGCTTTGGGTAAGATCTGCCACACTGGGAGGGGAACCACCAAGTTCCTGGGAAAACATTAATTCCGGAGGGACCTGGCTGCAGGCACTCCAAAATCATCAAACTCCGTGAAATACACAGAGGAAAGCCTTTGGCTGGAGATGCAGTTGGTGTTGTTCCAACAAGTGGGAAGTCCTGCAGGGGAATCCTCTCCCTGAGGAGCCACTCGGCTCCCCAGAGACCCCCGCCGGCACGCAGGGCACTGAATAAACATTTCCTAATCCAAACCAATTCCAAACCACCTGTTGGGCCGTGCCAGCAGCTGGCAGCTCCCCAGGGCGCTCCGAGGCGGGCGCACCCGCGCTGCTCAGTGCCAGCACCCCCCACTCATTCCAGCCTGGCAAAGCCAGCCCGGCTCTGCCCGCACCTGAGCGACCCCCGAGCCCCGGCAGCGCTGCCCGGAGCCCCCTCCTGCCTCTGCCGTGATCCGGGCAGCACCGCTGGCACAGACAGCCTCCTAACGTTATCTACAGAACCGCGTTTTTTACATTATCGCGGTGCCTTCGCCCTCCTGCCCCTGTGCCCGCATCCCCCTCGCGGCAGCCCCGCGATCCCTCCCCGCAGCGCTGCAGCCGCCCGGGGCGCACAGAGGGGACCCTTCCTCGGAAAGCTCATTAATCCTGAGCGGGGCGCTGGGGTTAATTGGCGGGGTTACTCACCCGCCAGCGTGCGGGGATCCCGGCGGGAGGGAGCGCTCCTGCTGCGCGCGGCGCAGCCCCGGTGGGAGCAGAGAGGGGAAATGGAGCCCGTGCGGGAGCGCAGCGCGCCCGCAGCCCCGCCCGGGGCACACCGGGCACGGCCGCATCCCGGGGCCCGCCGGACCGAGGGAACCCCCGGCCTCTCCCCCTCGTCCCGGGGCCGGATACTGACCTGGCCTGGGCTCCGCTCCGGCGGGCGGCGAGCGCGGGGCCGCGGGGCGCATGGTGCGGGGCTGGGGGGCGGCGGGGCCCCCCGGCAGCTCCGCGGCTCCCCGGGCCGCCGGCAGCCGCTGCGCCGCCGCTCCGCCCGCGCTCGCCCTCGCCATCGCCGTCCCGGCGCTGCGGCCGCTCTCGGAACGAGCCCTAAATCCAAAGGACGCCCGTGCCGCGCTGGAGCCGCTTCCTGGGCTCGGGCACGGCTCCGGGTTGGGATTGAGCATCTACTGAGCCGAGTCCTCGGTGCATTCTGTGTTAAATAACTAAGGTTAATTTGATTTGATGCACCACTTCATTACCATAAACAGCTCACAGTGTGTCAGTCCTCTGTAATTATGGTTCCTTGCAGCCGGCATCTTGTTCATTTTCCATCAGCGCTGGAGCTTCCCTGCGATCCCCTCCCAGCCAAGCCCTCCCGCCTGAACTCCCCCCAACAGTAATTAGGTGTCATTTATTCCGCAGTTGACAGTGACACTCATTTGCAAAAACAGGGGCAAGGATATAAAATTTACTTTTCCCCGCAGCCGCGCTTGCCTGCGGTGGCCGGGACGAGACTGTGCGTGCAGGGCCGGCGGGGAAAGGGATGCTCCCAAGGAAGGTGCTGTGGCCACGGGATGCCATGGCGGGGAGCCCCGGGGATCCGCGGGTCAGGCTCGGCAGTGCCCACAGAGAGGGCAAGACGTGGTGCCAGTCACTGCCCGGGTGGGATTTCTGCTCCTGCTGCCAGGGAGGGAACGGCCCTGCCAGCACCAGCACCAGAGCGGGTGCAGGTCAGAGCCCAGGCAGAGCAAACTGGACACACAAAGCCACGGTCACCACCTCGGTCCTTTTGGGCACCAGCGCCTTTGCCAAGGTGGGCACTGCTGCCCTCCTCCTCCTCCTCCTCCTCCTCCTCCTCCTGCTCCTCAGCTGCCCCCTCCCAGGGCAGTGCAGGAGCAGCTGGGGACCAGGGACGGGGATGGCACTCCAGGCTGTCCCTGTGTGCTGGAGCAGGGAATGGGGCTGCCCGTGCTGATCTCTCCTCCCAAACTGTTTCCTCCTTGTCTCCCATTCAGTTCCATCCTCGTGCTGGAGACCTTTGCCATCTGTTTTCCTTGAGAAATGACTCCAGCCCTTGGAATTTCCCTTATTTGCAGCCACAGGAACAGAGCCAGGCTGGCCCACCCCACAGCAAAGCAGCTGGTGGGACAAATTCCTCAGCTCCACGTGCTCACAACTCACCGGCCTGCTACAACCCGGGAAAAATCTGGGAACCCAGGGATCATTTCTGGGGGTTTAACTCAATATCCCTGGAGCTGGAGCCGCGGTGTTTGCACAGGCGGCGGCACTCGCGCGGCGCTGGGCTCTGACAATATAAAATAGATATTGTTAAAAGCCACTTAAGCCTTTCCGTGGGAGGATTGTGGACCCCTGGAGCAGAGCCCCGGGGACAGATTTTATTGCCATTGTGACCAGGTCAGTTTCTGCAGAACCCAGCGGATTATTTATGAGGCGGTTGGCCTGTTAAAACATTAACACATCCATCACCTTGCTGCTGATCCCGCCCCTGCCTCACAGCACCGCGCTGGGCTCGGGAATTTACCGGCAGCTGATTTGCTCTAAATCTGCATTTGGAAGAAAATCCCCACTGTGCTCTCACTGTGGCACAGTTACAGCAGGACCTGCCGGCTTCTCCAAAATCCCTGAGACCGGAATTTCCCTCCGGTTCTGTTTTTGCTCCTGTTGCTTTGTTGCCTGGTCTAAGCGAAGGCACAAATTGGGTCTTTATTTTGCAGAGATGCCTCAGAGCAGTAAAAATCAAATTTGGCCATTACCGCTGGAGTCTGAGCTGCCCTTTTAGCGCCAGTGCTGGCGGTGGGAGTGGGGCTGGGGCAGCCCAGGCTCTCCTCTGAAATGGTAAAGAATGGAATCTGCAAGACAAATGTTGGGCTGTGGCACCCCGCGGTGACAATCCGGCAGGGAGAGCCAGATTGTGCTTCCCGGGAATTGGGGCACTCACTTCTGTCTGTCCAGGCACAGGAAAGATGGGAACACACCAGGAATGGGAATTAGCGACTTAATCCACTGCGTTCACTCTCGTCTCTTTCCTCAACGCCTTTGGCCACTCATTTTCCTGCATCTGATATTTTATTATCAGGTCTTTTATGACATTTCCAGATACTTATTAAATCAAAAGGGAGAGCTCTGCTTTGCGTGCTGAGGATCCCAGAGACCCGGTGGGGTGGCTGGGAATGCTGGAGAGGGTGTCTGGAGCCGGCTGTCCCCTGGCTGGTGAGGGGGGAACGGGTGACCCAGCTCTGCTCATTTGGGGGAGAGAGAGAGGAAAAACACAGGCAGGAGAGCTGGCAGGCAGAAATCACAGTCCAGGAGAGCTGGCAGTCAGAAAATCAAGGAGAGCTGGGCAGTCAGAAAATCACAGTCAAGGAGAGCTGGGCAGTCAGAAAATCACAGTCCAAGGAGAGCTGGGCAGACCCTGGCAGCTCACCCCAGTCCTCTGGCACAGCCCCTCCAGCTGGGGCCCACCCGTCCCTGTCCCACACCGGGTCACAGGCTGCACGAACTGTCCCCAAACCAGCTGCTGCCCCCTCTGAAATGGACAAAGCTGCTGCAAAGGGGGGAGGAAGAAGCTGCTCTCGGTGCCCTCTGTGGGCAGGTCAGGAAGCAGCTGCTGTGGATCTCTGTGAGGACACTGAGCTCCAGCAGAATAGGCTGTGCCAAACCTGGAACTCCCTCGTGGTCCATCCTCCTGAGGCAGCAGGGAGGTGAGGCTGCTTCCCGTGGGCTCCTGGCCCTGCTGTCAGCAGCCCCAGGGTGCCCTGCACGTCAGCCACAGTGCAACACCCACGGCAGGTACAGACTGCTCACCCCAGCCCAGCCCTCCCTGGGCTGCACGCAGCAAACTTGGTATTTGCTGGGTGTCTTCATTAGCCATCAATTGTTCACAGCCTGATTAATTCGTTCTTAATTCTCTGAGCCATCCATGGGGGCTCTCCTCTGCTTCCTCGGTTCTGGGTTTAGCAAGGGCTGGGAAACTCAGGGTCCTGGGCAGGCCTGCCACAGAGTCCTGGTGTCCTGCAGAGTTCAGCTCTCATGTTTGGAGGTTTAGTGTTGGCAGCCCGTGCAGCTCTGGAACAAACAGAAGCAGAAATGGGAACCACACAGCACAAGGTCCGTGTGGATGGGGCACCCAGGAGAATTTCAGAGGGACAGCCAGGGAGCTCCACGGGAAGATTTTGAGGAAAGATCTGGCTCCTGGTGCTGGAGGAAGGTCCTGGAGGGAGGCCCTGGTGGAAGGTCCCTGGTGGTGGCACCCAGCTGGCAGCTGCAGGGTGGCTGTCCCCTCTCTCTGCATCAGGTTCTTCCCAGCTCTCAGTCCCAGTCCCTCGGGAGGGATCAGCACTGAACTGCGCTGGAGCAGCGACAGGGCCTGGAAGAGAAGCACCTGAGGGCAGCCCTGGAGCTCCTGATCCGCAGGGAGCAATGGGAGCCGAGCACAGAGGGACAGGGCTGGGAGGGAAGCGATGGCAGTGAGGAGGAGGAGAGGGGAGGAAGGCTCCCTGCAGGGGGTGGCTCTGCCTCTGTGACTTGAGGAGCAGCTGCAGGGGGGTTTGGCTGTCCCTCAGCCAGCACAGCTGGAGGTTTGCAGCCAGGAGTGGCCCTGACCCCTGAGACACGACATCGATGGCCTGGCACCTGCCAGGAGCTGTGCCCGGGGCACAGGTGAGCCCCCTGGGCTGGGTGAGCCCCCACGGGCACGGGTGAGCCCCCACGGGCTGGGTGAGCCCCCACGGGCACGGGTGAGACCCCATGGGCACAGGTGAGCCCCCCTGGGCACGGGTGAGCCCCCCTGGGCACAGGTGAGCCCCCTGGGCTGGGTGTGTGACACGGGGGCTGCACAGCACGTGGGGGATGCCAGGCTGGCCCCGGGGGTTCCAGCACACCCTCTCCCTCTCCCTTATCTCCCTTCCACCACAGGGGAACATTCACAGGAGCAGGTTGTGACGGGAGCAGAATTTCTGCCACGAAACTATTACAGAGCCAATTAAACCCGATAAAAACCCAGAACGTTTTTAAAAACCCAGCAAAGTGCTGCGGCGGAGCGAGCGGGGCTGGAGGCCGGTGGGTGTGCTCAGGGACAGCCGCCTGCCCGGCAGAGACAATCTGGGCGAGCAGCGGGGAGAAATCCTCCTCCAGCAGCGCCACCGCGGCCCCTGCCGAGGAATTAAACGGGAGCCGGGCCCGGGAGCGGCAGCAAACGCCAGAGCAGGGCAGGGCGGGCGCCGGGGCCAATTAAAGCCTGCGGAGCTCATTCCCGCAGACGGCAAACCCCGACTCCCAACGCCAGCCCGTGCTCGCCGAACCCGCCGCGCATTCCAGGAGTCCGGCCGGGACCCGGGTGATCGGCGGCCGCATTCAGCAGCACCAGAATTCCCTTTCTCCGCTGTTCTGAGATCCTCAGGGATCCCTCTGCAGCACACGGCTCCCTTAGCGGCACAAAGGGCTGGCAGCGGCCCGGGAATGCCCCGGGTGTGGAATACGGGATCGCAGCCGCGACAGCCCCGCACGGAGCGGCAGCTCCTATCGGTGTCAGCCCTGAAGAGCTTTCGTGAATAATTAGTTCAAGGACAGAAAATACGGAATTGCTGCCGGCGGTTCAGCCCGCGGCGGGTGCGAGCGCTGGCGGGTCCCCCGCTGCCCGCCGAACCCCGGGCACTGTCCAGGTCCCCCCTGCCCGCCGAGCCCCGGGCACTGTCCGGGTCCCCCGCTGCCCGCCGTGCCCCGGGCACTGTCCGGGTCCCCCCTCCCCGCCGTGCCCCGGGCACTGTCCGGGTCCCCCCTGCCCGCCGTGCCCCGGCACTGTCCGGGTCCCCCCTGCCCGCCGAGCCCCGGGCACTGTCCGGGTCCCCCCTGCCCGCCGAACCCCGGGCACTGTCCGGGTCCCCCGCTGCCCGCCGAGCCCCGGGCACTGTCCCCGCTCCCCGTCCCTGCCCTGCCAACGGGGGAACAAAGGCCGGGCCTGCCCAGGGCAGTGATTCACCCGCAGCCCGGCACAGCCGCCCTGTCCCAGCCGCCCCAGACGGATTCAGGCCGCCTCTGTTCCCGCGGTCTCCAGGGAGACGCCGGTGGAGCTGCATCCCAATGACGGCGGCGGGCAGCGGCTCCTCTGGCCCGGTCCGGCCCGGCCCCGGCGCTCCCGGGATGGCGGATTCAGCCCCAATTCCCGCTCTGCAGCCACCACGGGAGCGCGGGTGGCCCCGCTCCAGCAGGGCATCGCTGGGGACATCGCCGGGCAGTGCCAAGGCCGCGGGGCAGCACCAAAATAATAAAACCTGCATTGTCTGGGAGCTGCCGCCTCACAGCCCGGCGTCACCGCTGAGCACCCGGCACCCACAGAGGAACCAGCCCCCCAAAGCTTCAAACCTCGGCACGGAGCAGCAAAGCCGGCGGCCGCGGAACGCCCTGACCCCCGCCCGAGGAGCACCAGGACACTCGGACACTCGGACATTGGCCGGAGCACCCACCCCGCCCTGACGCCGGCGGGGCCGGGGCCGCTCCCGCCGTGCGAGGCCGCAGGCGGCGGAGCCCGGGCGTGCCCCGCATGCTAATGAGGCACGCGGCAGCGCCAGTTAATTGCTGGAAGGATCGGTTCGCTCACCGAGTGGGGAGCCGCGGTGCCGGCACAGGGCAGGGCTTGGCAGCGGCACGGAGCGGGCACGGCTCCGCCACGCCGGGCAGGTGAAGGCAGGAGACAAACCTGCTGATATTTCTGTATTTACTTTTTATTATTATTATTTTTTTTAGCTCACGTAGCATTTAGGGTCACATGCCGCCGCCAGCATCGGTGGCACCATCACGTGCTGGGGTCAGGGTTCACGGGATGGGCAGACCTGGTGAAGTCCCACCACGCCCATTTTGCGTCGACCCTAAAAAACTTAGTTGTAAAATCCTAATTTATGAACGGGCTAATGAAATAATTAATTTTCGAAGCAGGCTTCTAACCTTTAGCACCAAATGATTTCGAGGGGAGGGGGCAGGAGAGCAAGAGAGGCGAATGAAGCGCCAAGATTTTGATGAATATTTAACACACCCTCCACGCTCCTCGGCAGCTCCCGCGCTTGGAGCGGCGCCAGCAGGGGCTGAATCCGTCCTTTGTTAAAACCAAATCCGCGCCGCTGTTGTGGGTTGGTGTTTGTGCCTCAATCAAGCTGGAATCTGTCACAGGGAGAGGGATTGAGCACCCCCCATCCCCACGGCTGGACAAGGCACCGGGCTGGGCCCCACCCTGCCGTCCCTGCAGAGCTCTGATGTAGCTACATGCACACACTTATATTTAAAAATGTCTGTATGTCTTGTTTTCCCAGCCAGGAACAGCAGAGGATACTTCCAAAGGCTCGTTCCTGCCTCATCAAGACCCGGATTTTGCATTGTTTGAAATGTTCTTAATTCCAAGCAGAAAACAGCAAAGCATTTCTGCAATTCCAAACCAAATATCTGCCCCGTGCCCACCTGACCGAGCTGCCCTCGGTGCCAGCGCAGGGGCTGCTCGCGCTGTGGGCAGCCACAGGATTGTCACAACATCCACGTGCAGGTGGGCAGGGCACAGGGTGTGGGATTAGTGACAAGGACAGGGTTACAAACCAGCCCCAGCCCCAGCGGGCATCAATAATTCCACCCAGTGCTGCCTGCACTCTGATGGAGAGATCAGGGAAATAAATAGGAAAATCTTCCCTCTGGAAATCCAGCAGGATCAGAACCCCAGCTCTGCGGAGAGGGTGGAGGTCCGGCCCTGGAGCGTGTCCGTGGGGACGCTGTGGGTACTGCCAGCCCTCCTCACCCGCAATTAGTTTAACTAATTGGACAGGAGCTCCAGCAGCACCGCCTGCATTCCCGCACCCACGGGCTGCTCTGCATTCCGGATGGATGCGCGCTGCAGTGCCCGAGTGAGCCGCGGCCTCATTGGCATTCCCGGCACACGGAGCCGCGGGAGAGGGAAAGGCAGAGGGAGAGGGAGAGGCACAGGGCTCGCTGCGGCTGAGCACTCCCTCAGCAACCGCGGGGAGGGAACACCCCGCGAGCCACGTGCCAGGGAAAAGGGGAAGAGAAGGGAGACATCCCAAATTTTCTTCTCGTGCTCCTCGTGCCTGGCGGGGAGCAGGGGTGCTGCACTGGGCGCTGGGCAGCTCCGGCACCGGCAGCCTCTGTGCCCCCAAACGCTGTCACACACCTGCCAGAGCTTCTGGGCACACAGAGCAGCTCATTCCCACCCAGCACCGGGCTGCTCCTGGCCCCCAGCCCTCTCTGCTGCCCCCAGCGCACAGAGAGCTCCCGGCTGGGAAGGACAGACAGGTCCGGTGGGCGGCCAGGGCTGGCGAGGCTCCACGGTGGGAAGGAGGGGCACCCTTTCCTCTGCCCCCCAGCACACAGGGAGGGCCCTGCCCTCCATGACTGCAGCACAAGGGCAGGAAAGCAAATCCCAAATTATACCCGAGTCAGCACCACGCTGCCCCTCACGCTGCCCCCACTGAGCTCAGTGTGGGGGGTAGCCCAAAAGGGGCAGGATTGAACAGAGCTGGTAGCCCAAAAAGGGCAGGATTGAACAGAGCTGGTAGCCCTAAAAGGGGCAGGATTGAACAGAGCTGGTAGCCCTAAAAGGGGCAGGATTGAACAGAGCTGGTGGCCCAAAAGGGGCAGGATTGAACAGAGCTGGTAGCCCTAAAAGGGGCAGGATTGAACAGAGCTGGTAGCCCTAAAAGGGGCAGGATTGAACAGAGCTGGTGGCCCAAAAGGGGCAGGATTGAACACCCGTGGTGCCGGGAGCAGGGGGTGCACAGGGCAGGCTGGGCAGGGGTGGGGCTGGCTCTGTTATCCCCACCCTGGGGGTCCCTGCAGAGCCACCAGGGCCCAGCGTGGGGACACCCACGGGAGGGATCCCAGCCCCTGAACTCCTGACAGACCCGGACCTGGATCTGAAATTGCTCCATTCCTTGTGCCAGACACCCGCCCTGGCTGCCTTGTGTGGGCCCAAGACCACTTCTAAAATCAGAATTTTCCTGCTCCTCTCTGCTCCCAAGATCCCTGGTTACATTTTCCTGGGCATGATTTGCCAACTCTTCCATTACCCACATGGAAACACAGCACGGGTGCACTGGGTGGGGTCTCTGCAGCCTGCAGAGCTGGGGGGACTCACAGGGGAGCCCCCTGCCCTGGTGTCCAAGGCCAGGATGGATGAGGCTTGGAGTGACCTGTCCCTTCCCATGGCAGGGGAGTGGAACTGGGTGATCTGCAAGGTTTCTTCCAAACCCCAACCAGTTTGTGATTCTCTGCTCCCCTGCCAGGCCCTACAGGCATTAGCAATGCTAATGGGACGGATTTCACTGATTTTCCCTAAATTAGAAAGGTTTAGCAGCCGAGCAGTTTTGCACTTACCCTGGAGAGCAGCTCTGACATGGAGGTTCCTTCTCCCTTGCTTGGCACTTTACCAGCCAATGTCACGGGCTGCGGCAGGAGAAGTGACATGTTGGGATCCCCCTGGAGGGACAGGGACAGCCCTGCACACACCGGGTCCCGGCAGAAGTGACATGTTGGGATCCCTCTGCAGGGACAGGGACAGGCCCGGAGAGTGACATGTTGGATCCCCTGAGGCAGGGACAGCCTGCACACAATGGGGTCCCAGCAGAAGTGACATGTTGGGATCCCCCCGGAGGGACAGGGACAGCCCTGCACACACCGGGTCCCAGCAGAAGGAGTGACATGTTGGGATCCTCCTGCAGGGACAGGGACAGGGACAGCCCTGCACACACCCGGGTCCCGGCAGAAGTGACATGTTGGGATCCCCCCGGAGGGACAGGGACAGCCCTGCACACACCCGGGTCCCGGCAGAAGTGACATGTTGGGATCCTCCTGGAGGGACAGGGACAGCCCTGCACACACGCCTTGCCAGGCACGGGCCCCTCTCCTGCCCGCCCAGCCAAGGCTGCCCGCAGCATCCGTCTGTCTGTCCAGGACCCCCATTCCCACTGCCCCACATCTCCTGTGTCAGACACTGGAGCTGGGCACGTGGAGGACCCGCTGCATCTAATTAAAATGTTTATACAGTTAATTACTGATAATGATGCATTTTCTGCTCCAGTCCAGGCTCCAGCACAGCTTGTGCTGAGGACAGCAAAGCAAAATGCTTTGTTTCCAGTAGTTTTTTAAAATGGAAAAGCTCAATTTGTCTTAACATGACACCAACAGGCAGCAGAGCGTTCCTGGGCTCCAGCCCGCTGTCCCCAGCCACCCCTGCAGTCACAGACCAGGAGATTCAATTATCCGGCAGAACAGTCCCAGAGGCATCCAGATAATTGCAAACATAAGTACAAAATCTGCCACTGATTATTAAAGAAACACCAAATAAGGAAACCAAGTGATGGAAAAGTTGCACCCCCTTGTGTGGGGAGGGCAGCGTGTCCCAAGGGTGTCTCTGTCCTGGTGGGACCCTCGGGCCCTGCTGGGCAGGGGGAGAGCCCCGAGCCCACCATGGGCCCCTTGCTCCCAAAGAAAGGCTGTTCCACCCCCTCACACAGTGCCATGGGCTGAACACCCCCAGCTCTCCCAAACTGTCTCCATGGGTTGCAACTGTGATTTAAAGAATAGAAAAAGAACAAAATAAATGAACAAGAACCAACCCCACAGGTGGATTTGGACTGAGGTTTCACCCCTGTTGCTTTGGGCTGTCAATATTCACCAACTGCTTCCATCCCTGGAGTTCAGCTCTCTTTTCTCCCGAGTTTCCAAGCTCAGCTGTTCACCCTGCTCGTGGTTCAGATGCTCTTTGGGTCTGTTCTCCCTCTGCCTCACAAACTTCTCAGGGCGCTGGGCTCTGCAAGACGGTCACAGCCAAGCCCTCAGCCCTGCCAGGCCCCACAAGTGACACTGGAGGTGCATTTGGAACCCCCCACAGCTCCTGTGTCCCTCCCCGGGGACAGGAGCCATCCCTCAGCACGGAGCACTCCTGGCTGGGGCAGGGATGATCCCTCAGCACAGGGAGCACTCCTGGCTGGGGCAGGGATGATCCCTGAGCACGGAGAGCACTCCTGGCTGGGGCAGGGATGATCCCTCAGCACAGGGAGCACTCCTGGCTGGGGCAGGGATGATCCCTGAGCACAGAGAGCACTCCTGGCTAGGGCAGGGATGATCTCTCAGCACAGAGAGCACTCCTGGCTGGGGCAGGGATGATCCCTGAGCACGGGAGCACTCCTGGCTGGGGCAGGGATGATCCCTCAGCATGGGAACACTCCCGGGGCAGGAGGATGCTCTGAGGATGATGCTGCACATGCTGCTGTGGGGGGGTTTGGAAGGCAGCCACATCTGAGGGCTCCTAAAGGGGAAGCAGCTTCTCCCTGACAGCATTTTGGCAAAACCAGTGTTATTTAAACACAACAGCTTATTCAGTTAAAGTAAATAATAATTAAATAAACCAAATTAAAATCAGGACTACTCCAAAATAGTCTCAGAAGAGTCTGAGCATTTAGCTCCTCATGGGAGGAACATGGGCTCATTTCAGGGCTGGAGGCCTTGGTGAGCTGAGAATGTGGCCAGAAACCAGCAGGCAGTGGTGGGGTGGGATGGGATGGGATGGGGTGGGGTGGGATGGGATAATGGGATGGGAGTTCCTCTGCATCCTCCCCACCTTGGGCTGCTGGTGTCAGTCCACCCCATCTTCCCAGTGCGGTTTGCTCCTGGTCCTCAGGGTCAGGGACAGATAACAGGGGACAAACAGGGCCAGGGCTGCAGCCCAGCCCCGGCTCCCAGCTTTTGGGGTACCCAGGCCATGGGGCAGAGCAGAGCTGCCCTTGTCCCCACCCCTGCCCAGTGCCCGGGGTTAGAAACAGCCGGAATAGATGTACAGGACTTGTCCAAACAGCCAGGGAGGGATCCCAAATCCTCTGATCCCAGACCTGAGCACATCCACTCCCGCCGGGCTGTGGGGACAGGGGACACACGAGGGCATCCCAGCTCCAAGGCACAGCTCACCGGCAGGATGTGTGTCAAACAGGACTTAATTATATCTCCACGGTGACTTTCCCCCATGTCCTCATTTCCCTGCATCCTTAAAAAAACGTGGAGTGTCTTCATCTGGGGCCTTTTGCCAGCTCAGGCCTTGAGCAGGGCAAGGCTCTGTCCTTCCATCAGCAGAATCACACTAATGATAAAAGCAATGGAAACGCTCTTTTTGACAGCATCCTTAGGAAGCCCGGGATTCTGGAGAGTTCCAGCTGCCCTCGGGGCAGGGCTCCGGGCAGGGAGTTCCCGTCTCTGCCTCGGTTCTCAGCCGGCAGAGCATTGCTGGAGGCCGCTGGCTGGGGAACCACAAATGTCACCCACGTTTGCACACATCTTTATCTGTTTTCCTGTGAAACATCCCCATACGTCTGCGCTGCTGGCAACGCTCAGACAAAACAAAGCAAAACAAAGCAAAACAAAGCGAAGCAAAGCAAAACATCCCCTGTCTGGCGGCTCCCAACTCGAGGAGCTGGGGGGATGCCGAGGCAGGGCTGGCCTGGGTGGTCCCTGGGGAGCACCGAGGGCTCGGGCTGAGCCCCCCGGAGCCGCTGCCTCGCACAGCCCAGGCCTGGGCACGGCCGGGTCACTCAGTCCTCGCTGGCCTCGTGTCACCGAGCCAGCGAGCCCGACAAATAACTGTTTGTCATTAGCTGAAAACAAGGCGAATCTGCATATGCTTAGTCTTAATTAGGCAGCTTGGCAAGGAGCCCTCGCTCGCTGCTACCAAACAGCCATTTCGCTCACAAAGGGTGACAGCAGCCCCGGCGTGCGCACACACACACAGACAGACACACAGACACAGCGGATGGACGGACAGACGCCGGCCAAGCCTCGTCCTGTCCCGGCCCCTCGGAGGGTGATGGGGCGGAGGGCGCCCGGCCCCAGCAGCCCCAGCCACGTCCCCAGCCCGGGATAGCGATAGCGGAGCCGATGGAAATGAAACCCGAGGAATTTCGCCCCTCAACGCACCATTGCTAATTACTCAACTCTCATTTACCTCTCAAAGGCACGGGCGTTGGCACAGCTCGCGGGGGCATTTCCATGGAGGACGAGGAGGAGGAGAGCCCGTTTGGAGGGACCCGCCGGGGCGGGCTCTGGCAGCAGCCTGGCGCGGAGCGGCGCTGGATTCGAGCCTGGAATTTGCGAGCGAAGCCCTCGCTCCGTGGCAAGGGAAAGCGGGTCACGGGCTCGGCAGCGACGCGCTGTCCCCATGTGCCCGGCGCTGACGTCAGCCCCGTGCCAGCGCTGCCCGGGCTCCGCACTGCACCTTCCTCTTCATCACCATCCTCCTCCTCCTCCAGAACCCTCCTGCGCTGCCCAGAGGAGCCCGGCAGGGCCCAGCGTTGCTCACTGCCCGCACCAATGCGGCCGTGACGGGTGTGCCAAGTGCCACCACAGCCACGGGGCCGGGGCTGTCCCCAGGGCACCGCGGTTCGCTCGGCACCGCCCTGCCGGGCAAGGGGCCCGGGTAACCTCGGGCATGGGCTGCAAGTGAATGCCCCGAGAGTCACCACATCTTTAGCAAAAGCTGCCCCAAAGGCGGATTTTGGACAAAGCCATCCCGTTATTCCCAACCTGATGCCCCCTGCACACGGCAGTGCCAAGGGCCTGTGCTGCCTTTGCAGTGCTGGGTTCCAGGCTTTATCAATTTACAGCGTATTCTGCACAGAAGGGAATTAAAATAAGGCTGGGAATCATCAAAACATTTCGCTTTTAATTGAACTTGATTCCGAGATTACACAACAGGGAGGCCAAATGAAAGACACACACCCAAGCAAACTCCACCTGCGGGCCCAGGCTCCAGGCTGTGGCACAGCCCGGCCACACCACACCACACAACCTCTTCAACACCTCAACAGGCTGGACTGGCCATTAGGACAGACTCCAACGACAGCTTTCCAGCACAAGGTTATATAAAAATACATAATGTTACTGGGTTTATGGAGATATTCCATTAAAAAAGTTCAGAATTTGATTTCAGTGCAGTTTACTCATTAACTTGAATCTCCATAATAAAGCACTTAACACATGCCCCCTTAAGAACCCCATTTCCCCAGTTCCTGGATTTTCAATTTCATTAGGCCAAAGCACCCAGAGAAGCCCAAACCAATCCTGTTTTCCAGCCCCATCCTCACAAGCACAGACTGTGCCAAGGGAGACCCCGAGGGAGCTTTTCCTGTGCTCCCACCCTGCCCCAAACACACCAAACCCTGCCAGGGACCTGTAACACCATCACCCACCTGGGCTTTTTCAAGCTGGGAAGCGAAAATGGGAGCAGATGAACTGCAAACCTGCTTTTCCTTGGGCAGAAAACACCTGGAATCCACCTGGAAGGCATTAAAATTCACAAAGTCCTGGGGTAAAACCCAGCAGTGATCCTGGTGTGTTTGTTTTACCTTTCAGGCTGCTCTCTCTGACCCAGGATGTCCGAGGTGCCGGCTCACCCCCAGGAGAACCAGGATCAATGTTCCTCTTTCACCGTTTCTGTGCTGCTCAGCACGGCCCCTCTGCATGGTGACACTTTGTGCCAGCAGGAAATGTCTCTTCCCACCCAGCATTCCCACACCAAACTCTGGGCAAACCCCACGGCCAAGGGCTGTCCCTGCTCCATCCCTCAGGCACGGGGATACCGTGCCCTTGGTGACACCCATTCCCCTCCCTGTGCTGGCTGAGCAACAGCTCCACTGCCACCTCTTTCTTCAAATTCCATCTTAAAACTGTCCAGCGAATAATTCCCATTTCCTCTCTCCTGTCACTGCTCAGAGCATGATCCTGCCTTTCCCTGCCCTGCCCCTGCTGAGCCCCTCATGTGTCACCCCATATCCAACACGGACCAGTTTTGTTTAAAACATCAACACCCGGTGAGCAGCACTGGGAGAGAAAATGGAAATTACAGGGAATTTAACCCTGTGTGCAGACTGGTATTGCTGGAAGGACCTTAATGACCACAGGGTTCCAACCCCAAGGGACAAGAGCTTTCCAGACAAACCAGAACAAAGCAGCCATGAGGCAGCTTCGTTGTAGCATTACCTGAGGCAGCCAGAGCAGGAGGGGCTGCAGCTTTGGGGCCACATCCCACGTCCTACCCTACAAACCCCGAGCTCCTTGGCACACACCATCCCCAGCACTCCTCACCAGGGCAGGTCCTGCCAGTTTTCCCAAAATCAAACCCCTCTGTAAGTTATTTTCCCCACACAACGTTCCCAGCAAGCTTTTTCTCTGGTGCTACTGTCAGAATCCTGGAATGGTTTGGGTTAAAGGACCATAAAGCCCCCCCAGTCCCACCCTCTGCCGCAGGCAGGGACACCTTCCACTACACCAGGCTGCTCCTGGCCAGCCTGGCCTTGGACACTTCAGGAATGGGAAGGATTGGGATGCTCTCTGCTCACATGCAACTCCCACTGGAAATCTCACATTGGGTCATTTACTGAAAACGTTTTTATTGTAATCAAAAAGTGACATAACAGGGCTGTAATGTAGTCTGCATTTCATCCGCTGGTATTTGGTAACTGGTACCAGCTGCTTCTGCCAGGCAATTAAAAAAAACCCAATGTGAAAATCTTCACAGTACAGTAAACTCCACCCAAAATAATTAACGGTGGTTAAAAAGAAGATGCCCCAGCAAAACCTTTCATGTTACATGGTCACAACTCACAATTCTGTACAAAATGTTCACTTTTATAAAGCTCTGATGTAAAAATCAAATAATCAAGCAGCAATATTTTAAGTGCAGCACAGGGTCTTTCATGTCATTATTTACAACGCTTGAAGTCGTTTACATTTTAACAAAGATCATACAGATGACTTAGTAATTAAGTCATTTTTTCATTATCTGTCGGTTTATGTCATGACAGATTTCACTTTTTGGTCGTCTTTCTCTTTATCTTTGCTCTTCTTCGATTTTTTCTTCTTGTGTTTGTGTTTTTGGCTCTTTTCCAATTCTGTTTCATTTCCCACGTGTTTCTTATGCTTCTTGTGTTTCTTGTGCTTCTTGTGCTTCTTCTTCTCTTTCTTCTTTTTCTTTTTCTTGCTGTCCTGACTCTCCCCTGAGCTGGCACTGCTGCTGTGGCTCCGTGTCTGGCTCTCAGAGGGGCTGTGGCTGCGGCTGCGGCTGACGCTGGGGCTGCTCTGGCTCTGGCTCCTGCCCACCTCGGGCTGCTCGGCGGGAGCCGGGGCTGCCGCCGCCTCCTCTTTGCCCTTCTCCACAGCCTTTTCCTTGGCTTCTTTGGGCGTTTTCCCCGCAGCCTCCTCGTCCTTGGCAGACACGTTGCTCTCGCTGTCGCTCTCGTTGTAGTCTGGCACGAAGGCGGCCTCGTCGGTCTCGCGGGTGAGGTCGGACGAGAGGCGGGCGGCGCTGCTCAGCGGCGGCTTCGGCTTCGCCGCGCCCTTATCGCTCTGACCCGCCACGTTCTCCTTCTCCACCTTCACTTCTGGCGAGTCCTGTTTCACTGGTGGTTTGTTCCCACCTGGCTCTTTCTCCTTATTGCTCTTCACTTCTGGTACGTGTTTCTCTTTCTCCTTTTCTTTCTCCTTCTCTTTGCCCGGGTTTTTCTCGGGAGGTTTGTGTTCCTCGGCGGGGCGCTTGGGGTCGTGCACAGCTTTGTGCTCAGCAGGCTTGCGCTCCCGTGGGGGGCTGTAGCTGCTCCTTTTGGCCTCTGCTGGGCCCTTCTTGGGGGGCTCCACACGCTCCTCTCTCGGCTTGCTCTTCTGCACTGCTGTGGAGTCTCTGATGCGGGATGGGGAGTCTTTCCTCCGCGCCGATTCACTCTTCTCATCCCTGCGCTTGGAACTCGAATGCTCCCTGCTGCCATCGTGGTCAGACTTCTTGTCTCGGTTGGGAGTGAAGTCCTTTGCAGTGGAGCCACGGCCACTATCGTGCTTCTCTGAAGATCTGCCATCTTTGGAAGATTGAGATACAGCTTTTCCATTTCCTTGTTCAGCTGCACGTTCTGAGTGTTCTTTTTCTGGTTGAACACTGCTCTTCCTCTTCTCAGAACCGTCCTTGTCTGACAAAGAATGATCCCGGTCTTTGGTTTTACCTTTTTCACTCGACATGGAACTTTTTGAACTCTTGGCATCATGTTGGATGCTTTCATAACTCGCCTCTTTTGCAGCTTTCTGTGTTTTCTCCAGAGGCTCTGTCTCCTTTTCAGTGTGTTTGAGGGGGTTTGGTGCCTTTGCACTCACAGGTTTGATAACACTGGTGGGTTTTCCTACAGTTGGGGGCACCTGGGTGGTGGATTTGATGTCTTCCTCTTCAGACTCAAAGTCATCTTTATCCCACTTGGACTGAGGGACCTGGATCATGATAATGACATCCTCAGCAGGGGCTGTTATGTCATTGTTATACTCCTCCAGGGTCTTTATGACAGTTCGTTTGGTGTCTGGCTTCTCCTCAGGCTTCTTGACAGGGCTTCCCCCAGTGGAACTCGTGCTGGGAGGAAAAACATGGACATTAGTAATGGGATGCACAGACAGCCAGCTTTGGAAACACTTTATAAACTGGATTGTGTTTCAGTTCTAAATTCTCAGCATTTTCCTCAAGGATGTTCAATTAAGGGAACAGACAAGAGAAAGGCTGAGTCCACTGGCTGAGATTATGAGCAATCAATTAATTTCATATCTTGCTACTATATATTTAATTAACAAAGACACAAGATTATCAGATTGGGGACTGTCTGATCTGGTAATTCCTTTATGTCCCATTTTTCCCAATGACAGATAAATTAGATATCCATTCTTTTTTCAACATGAAAGCAAGGAATTATGAAGCGGTACAGACAGGCAAAGTTTTATCCACATGCCCCTTAGACAAACTGACATTTTACAAGTTTTTTAGATTACCAAGACACTATCTTAATTCTTCAACAATTGTCTTAAATATCTTGAGTTTGCATCACCAACGAATTAACCCAACCAGCTTCCTGTGCAGTACAAACTGCTCGTTTTCCTTAACAACATCTGAGTTTGACCCAAGTATAAGTTTCATACGGAAGATCACGAATTATTCCCTCATTTAGCACACATTCAGCTGTTCCTTTCCTTAGGCACCATAAAGAATTGGAGGGGGGAAAAGGAAAGAAAGAAAAGGAAAAGAACTGCTGAGGTACCTGGTGTAATCCACAAGAGTCGAGCTAGCGCCGTCAGCTGCCGTCACTTTCCTCCTCGCTTTTCCCTTTGTTTTTTCTCCTTTGACTTTGCTGCTGCTGGGCTCAGGTTTCTCCACAGCTTCTTTTCCAGGTGGCACGTTTTCTCCGCTCACAATCTTTTTTCCAGTTTCTCGGTTAAGTTTAATCTTTTTGGACGGGTTGTTAAGAAAAGCAGCTTTATCCTTTTCTGGTGTCCGCTCTCCTTTCTCCCCCTCGGGCTCAGCCTTCCCCTTGGGTGATGCTTTCAGTTCTGCAGTTTCAGCTTTAGAGGCCTTTGCAGAAGCGGCTTCATGTTCTTTATCAACCTTTTCCTCTGCTTTTCTTTTCCTTTTCTCAAGTTTGGCATCGGAAAGTTTGCTTTTCTCAGCAGGTTTTTTTAATTTATCCTCCTTGCTGGAGGGCTTCTCTGCCTTGGCTTCTTTCGGATGTTCTTTCTTTGCCTTCTCCTCCTTGGCTGGTCTGGTTTCTGGGTGATCCTTTGCCACTTTGGGATGAGCCTTCCGTGGTGTACCAAGAGCCTTCTCATCCTTCTGAGAGGAAGAGGTTTTAACACTGTCTGTCTTTGGCAGCTCTTCCTTGACTTTTTTCACAGGAGGTTCTGTTCGAGGAGATTTCTCGCGGTCGGGGTCCACCTTTTCCTGGGAAGCTTTAGGTGGTTTTGTTACGCTGTCTTTCTTCGGAGCAGCCGCCGCTTCTACTTTCCTCTTTGTTTTCTCAACCTTTGCTTTTGGCTTATCCTTCTCTTTTTTCTCCTTTTCAGACACTGGTTTGAAAGCAATGGAATCCGCTTCCATGGGCTCATCCCTTACAGGGGTGGCATCATCCCTGCTCGGCAGCATGAATAGAGAGTCTGTTTTAGCATCCTCTGTTGGAACTGGCTCTCTTGGTTTTCTTGCCCCTTCTAACAGCTCAACGTTGGGAAATCCTTCATTCTCATCCCCTTTTCTTCTCTTCCGGTGTTTTTTATGTTTATTGCCTTTGCCATCTCCCAGTGGATTTTCCACTCCTTCTCCTTTGATTTTGTAGGATCTTTGATGCCGTGGCTCTCTCTCCCAGGCTTTTCAGGGTAGTTTCCAGCTACATTACGATTCCTGTGGCTCTGCCCAGCGGGATACTCCTCCCTCCTTCCCCGAGCATACGGTGAATTCTCTCGTCTGGTCCCAGGCGGGCCAAACCTTTCCGGAGAGAAGTTCTCTCTGTTCACTGGAGGCCGTGGCTGAGCGCCCACGGCATAGCCCTTGTAAAACTTCTCGTACCACTCTCTGTAGTTCCTCTCCCACTCTCTGTATCTCTCCTTCTCGAAGGGGTCTCTGAAGTCCACCGAGCGGCCGTAGTAAGCCTTCATGTCGTACGGGGGCACCTCTCTGTAGCGGTTGAAGTACTCGCGCTCGGCGTCGCTCTGCGGGACCGTCCGTTTGGTGGGGGACTGGCCGCGGAACACCGGGGACCTGGAGCGGGAGTGGTAGCGCCTGTACGGGGGCGAGCGCGAGCGGGAGCGGTGGTAGCCGTGGGACCGGGACCGGGAGCGGTAATTCCGACTCTTCCCTTTGCCTCGTCTCTGGTACGGCGGCGACCGCGAGTAGGAGCGGGAGTGGGAGCGGCTAAAGGAGCGCGAGTAGGAGCGGGAGCGCGACGAACCTGAGCGTGACTTGGAGTAGGTGTACGAGCTTCTAGAGTAAGACGAAGCGCTATAGGGAGACTTGGACCTTGAAAAAACACAACACAAAAAAAAAAAATAGATGAAGTTAATTCCAAACAGTCATTCTCCTCAAATCTTCTCCTCCCACATTTATTTTTTCTCTCCTGTCCACATGCTTATGTCAAAGCTTCTTTCAGCTGCTGACATAAAGCTACTGCAAATTGAAGAACTTGATAACGCGTAAAAGTTTCTGCTCACAAGACAGAACAGCTGCTGCTTTGTTAGTGTCAGAACACACAGAAGGGTCAGTCTACTTCCACTCACTCTATCACATGAGCTACCAGAGCTACGGACAGATTTCAGGTGGTTACACTGGCCTCTACTGGTATGGGAACACGCACATTTGTCACTACTCGGCAACCACATGCAGTGCAAATCATTTCTGTTGCAGTAAGATGCAAAAAGAGCAAATCTGAGTGGCTACAGTGCAGAATCACATCGAGAAAACATCACATAGCCTGAAGACAGCGAAGCCCAATGTTTAAATGCCAGCTTGGTCTAGGTAACTTCACCTTTTTTGGGAATTTGGACAGGATGCGCAATCCTAATGCTGCAAAGGACCTACAGACAGGCCTATGGAAGCCACACGGCCAGGCAGGTGTCCCAAAAACGTCCTGCACACCCCTCCAGCTCTAACCGAGGCAAGTGACTGCATTGCAAGGAAAATCCCACCTAAAAGCTTCTAACCTCAGTCTAGTCACATGCCCCAGCGCCATGACCCTGGGAAAGCTCCTGACAGCACTGCTAACAACTACTCCTGCCCAAGGGATTTCTGGGACAGAAAACAGCAGCTACCCTCAGGTTTTTCTTCTACTATTTTTTATGAATCATTTCACATGATTCATATGTTCATTAGCATCATTCCTCCTCTCCAAGACCTCAGCAATTTCAGATTTCCTTGCAAATAAGTCTGAGCTTTTAATTCCCAAAAAAATTTAAATGTCACCCAACAAGCGAAAGCCCCCAGTCTGCAGTCCAGGTTCAAACATCTCATGCATCCACATGAGATGGACAAAAGCACAAGTGAGGATGATTTCTTTCTCCCACCTATCTCCTCCAAACTGCTTGGACTGCTTGGTTACAATCAGAATAGCAAGACTGAAAATACAGGCCTTACAGCTATTCTGTTCCTGGCCTCCTCAGGGCTGTCAGGTAGCGAAGGACACCACTGCAGAGACACCTTAGCAAGACAGACCCCTAGCGCTCCTCAGTGCCTGCTGCCCAATGCTAATTCAGTCACCTGCAATCTCTGCCACACTGGAGCCAATAACCTGCGTATGACACTCTTGTCACTGCTCATCCCTCCATCATCCAATCCATCTAACAACAGGGAGGTGGAGTGGAACTCCTCCTGATTCCTCTAGACAATCTGCTTCTCCATTACGGACATGTAAAGCAGTTACCTGGAAAACGAACGCCTACGCTCCTTTTGAATCTTTTTATATTCCATCAATTCCTTAGCAAAATCATTTGTAAACTCATCAAGTTTGGACTTTTTCTTTTCCCTGTTAAAATAAGTTTGACCTTTATTACAATTATAGTTTGACCTTTATTACAAAAGACATCAAGAAACAAAACATGGCCAATATGAGAAAATGTTTACTGCATGCAATGCAAAAGGTGAACATCCTATTTAAGCAAAAACAGTTCCTACAAGTTTTAGGAAAAGTTCTAGAATTACATTTGTCTTGGTTTAGCTTTGCATATTTACCATCCGCAATGAAAAAGAATATTGGAAGAAACACTACGTCACTTTGGCTAGGTCAGATGCACTTTAGTGTAACCGCAGTCCAATACGCTCCCCCGATACAGACACGAAAACAAGGCAACGTTAGCGAGCCAAATACTTACTCCTCTTTAAGCCTCCGCTGCTCTCTGTAAAACTCCTCCCTAGAGAGAGGAGGTGCTTGTGTCGTTGGGATGGTGTTTGAATGAGCCGCTGGCACTGCTGTTGGGACCCAAGCTGATGACATGTTTGCAGGAGCTGGGGGATATCCGGGAGGGGGGACAGTGTACCCAGCGGATGGAGGCTGCCCAGGTGGAAACTGAGGAGGAAACTGTGGTGGTGGTACCCCCGGAGGAAGAGGAAGAGCATGGGGTGGTGGAGGATACAAGGGAGGTGGAGGCACAGGCACAAAGACTGGTGCTGATGCTGGCAGTGATGGGGCCTGAGTCCTTTGGGCACGGTCACTGTGCGGGCGTCCTCGATTTGAACTTTAAAGAAACCCAAAAACACGTGTCACTGTTTGTCACAGCCTGCCCTGAGCGTACACAGGAAAGCGAAGCGGCAGCACGGCGGGAGCACTCCTGGTTCTCACTGGTCTCCGGCTTTCTGTTCGCTCCAGACTACACTCAGTCCTGGAGCCTGGTACTTGCCTTGCACACGCTGCCCCAGCAGCTCCCTCAGCCTGCTGTCCTTACACTCAGCTTTGGGACTGTGGGTGAGGCTGCCTTGAGACCCCCATCTCCCACGAGCCAAGCACCCACTGCTCCTCTGCCCCTCCTGGACACACCTCGAGCTCCGCGCTCCCGAGCTTCCAAGCACTGCACAAGAATGAACTCACCTCTCAGACCTCTCAGACCTCTCCTAACCTCTCCCACATTTGTTTCCTGAGCTCCTGCCTCACCATGTACTTGGCCTGTTCTTGTCCCTGAATTGCTTTTTTCTTGTTTACTGGATTTGAGATTTTAGATAACCTGGGGGATGGATCCTGGATTTTGTTTTGATTTATCTTTCAGACTTTATAAAACAATGACCCTTACAGCCTGGCTATAACAAATCTCTAACAAATAAAGGACTAATTTGACACTGCGATAACAGATAAACAGGCTCCTCCCTCTAATGAGAAAAAGCAGCTTGGCACTTTGAGATGACTAAACTTCAGAAATACAAAACTATCATAAAAATAACAGCCTCTAATTTTTTAATAATTTGCTCAACCGGTATCAACTAAGTTGTTAAAGAAAGAATGTTGGAGGGTGATTCCTACTGGGAAATCAATTTCTTCAGCCCTATTCAGTCAGCAATCAAAAGGGTGCTTTTCCATCTGATCTTTTAATTACATTTAGTTTTTAGATGTAATTTAGGTTTCCCAAAAAGTGTTCATTATTCAGAATCTTCTTTTCAATTATGTACTGGAGTTATATTTTTCAATAATCTTACTGTAAGCACAGGTCCCCTTTGTTAAAGCTAATTTAAATTAAGCCACTTGAAAATTAATTACCACTTGAATTTTCCACAACAATTATTTCATTATAAATCAGCTGTTGTCTAAGTGATGTGTTATAGATTAATTTAACCAGTTACAACTAGTAATATATTAAATTTCTGTTGAATACTTACAGTTCCCAGCCTGGCCTGCGAAGTGCACCAGCTCTCATTGGATGACCTTTTGCAGCAGGGACAGGAAAAAAAATCCCAGTAAGTATCTGAAGACAATTTTTTGGACGAGATTTTAAGGTTTTAGTTTCTTACCAGTTGTGGGTATTGATTGTCCTTGAGGGCCCAGAAGACTTGGTATCGCTGGTTGTCTCAGCACAGGAACCTGATAGCCCTTGGGAATAAATGCAAACAGTCACAAAATAAGCTCTACTAGAACATAAGAGTCATCGTATGTGTTGAAATAAAATTTACCTTCTCTTCCAACAAACTGCTGATTGACAAAGGGGAAGATTTGGAAAGCTCAGCAGCAGCCATCAGAGGAGGCAAAACAGCATCAGGATCACTGCAAAAACAACACATTTTTATTATTGAAACACTTATTTGAAGTGAAATATTATATATATTTTGAAATATAAAGTCCAAGGTGAGAAAAGGCTGATTTCACTAAATGAAAAAGATATTTTAAAATAGTCTTCACCAGATTTACACCTGTGAAGTTGGCAGGCTCTAGAGGAAGCACTGCTGAGGAGTCTGTTTAAATACTGGCATTTAGAGAGGAAGCTCTCTGGAAAAATATTTGATTAAGCAGCACTTGAAAGGATGAGAATCCATATAACCCATGCATGAACCTCAGCTTTGGAAGATGCAAGAACTGAAATTCCATTAGGAAATGCTTCTGTGCTCCTCTGAATCGTGATCCTTGTACTGAAGGCACAGCTGAGCCTGGCAGCCCCTGGACACACCGGTTCTGTGCGTCCAAGGCAGCAGGGTTAAAGGATGTAACCCTAAACACTGGTACAGATTTTTGCATGAAAATATTATTCCTCAGGACTAAAGAGAAATTTAAGAGACGCTAAGGTCTGATGGAACTAAATGGCTACTCTAGGAATGGCTGGCCACTTCAAATCAAAACCAGTCCCTCCTTCAGGGCAACTCTGCACTGAACGATGGTAAGGGAAGCAAACAGAAAATTCTTGCATGAGGTACATGTCCTGCTTACTGAAGTGCCTCATTCCATGCAAAAACAGAAGCACAACTTCCACAATGACCTGCAGTTGTCACTAATGACACACAGGGTGCTAGCTGCAAAGCCGAGGAAAATGTAACCCAGGTATTTTGTATTCCTGTTGCTCTCCAGATGTCCTTACCGAAAAGGTCCATCTGGCTTTTCACGGAGAGAGAGGGACACAGCTGGAGGGAGATCAGACACAACCACAGTAGACGGATTCACCGGCAGCCCAGCTGCCATGGACGGCCCGGGGCCCAGGGAGGAGAGGGCGGAGCGGGAGGCCAGGGAGGCCAGCGGGATCATGAGCGGGTCCTGCTGCCGGGCCATGGCCGGCCGCATCAGCGGCTGCAGGGTGCGCGTTATCGTCTGCCGCATCAGGGGCGGCGGCGGGGGCGGCGGCGGCGGGGGCAGCGGCTGCTGCTGCTGCTGCTGCTGCTGCTGCTGCTGAATCTTACGGAGCCTTTTTGTGTAGCCGGTTTCATTTTTGAAGTTGTTGACAGCCTAGAGGTAGGGAAACATGTTTGAAAAGGTGGTAATAAACTTCAGTAGAAGTATGAACAAAAGCATCCCTACAGGGAAATCACTGTGTGTTCCTCTAAGTGCTATTAATCCTAAACCATCCAACACACAGCTATGAATACATCCCATGAAACTCTGGTATCAATGACTGGTACCTCAGAGTCTCTGGATTAAAAGTACTTTGCTGTTAACACCCAGTTTGAAAGTGAGGACATCCCATTAAACACAACTGTGTCCTGAATTTGCCAGATTGTCTCTAATGAGCTGTAGGCTTCTGTGAAAGCAGATAACATATTTGAAAACTAAACTTAGCCTTGTTGAGTTCAGCCTTGCTTAAGGAGATCTAAATGAATATTTTCATCCCTTTCAGTTCTTTACAAATAGATTTTTCTAACAAAGAGTTCAGGCTAAAGTCACCACATTACCTGGCGCAGAAACTTGTTGGCGATTAAAGCATCGGGAGAAACATCTGTCTGATGGCAGGTAGGGCATGTGTGCTCCTCAGACTCCAGTAGTGCTGTTCTAATACCTGGGAATAATTAGAATATTAAAGTAGTTTATAGCCAAACTATTTCTGCTCTCAGAAGATCAAATTTGATGTTTGGAATTAGCAAACCTGGCAGTAACACTTACATTCATCACAGTAACTGT
Organism: Acrocephalus arundinaceus; assembly: GCA_021534815.1. Lineage (NCBI taxonomy): Eukaryota > Metazoa > Chordata > Aves > Passeriformes > Sylviidae > Acrocephalus > Acrocephalus arundinaceus. The sequence goes on along the minus strand of JAJEOU010001894.1, from coordinate 16,837,712 downwards.
TTCCACAGCAGGGAATAACAACCGCATCCGTCATTATATCCTTACAAATAAGACACAACAGCTCATCTGGAATAGGATCATCTTCTTCTGAGGAGGAGGACGGCTCCTCGGGTAGGAAGGGAGGCTTCTCCTTCTTTCCTATAGCATAAGCTTCCCTGGAAGTAGCATGGGGAAAGCAAAAGAAAGAAGTTAAAAGGAAAACTCTTCCAAGCTTCGAATTTTATCAAAGAAAGATAATATGTGGAATTCTTCTCCCTCTCCAATAGCTTTCCTAGACACAGCTGTTTAGTTTGAATTACTTTTCTATAGCCCTAACACAAGAAGAGGGAGGGAGGGAGGGAGGGATTCTCCTGCAGAACTATCTTGTTCATTGGGTCAACTAAGACATCAGTTCAGACTAGAAAACTATTTGACAGCTCGTATCAGGTGAAATGAATCCCAGCTCTCCTTTGCCAGAGGCTAAATGTAAATTGGAGGCTCAGGATAAAGCTGGTCTCCCAGTAATTACATTTCCTAACTGAAAGAAGTCTGTGTTACAGCTTCCAAAAAAAGGACATCCAGGAGAGAAAATCAGAAGGGCTACCAAGGGTATTTTAGAGCAGCCACTGTGCTCAGCACACACAAGTGTTTTCCTGGTCTATAGCAACAGGAAAACTTGAGCCTGCTTCACCTCTGAGGGAGGGAGTCACAGTCCAACAGCTGCTTTATTACATTTTACATGAAGCCTTTGAAAGACAAACTAGAAGCAAAATGAGCTCCCAGAGAGAACAATTACCAATGCTGCTGAAATGTTCTGCAGAAATAGTCTCAGTACACCCCACGTTTAACCAGCCCCCAGGGCAGTGAGCAGCAGGACCCCCATTTCAATGCCAGGCAGCAGCACGGATTTTAAAGCTGAGATCCAGTGCCAATGCCAACCCCACAATTCCAGATGCTGGCCAATGTGGCTGCACTGCCACTCACACATTTCCACCTGGCTTCTCCCATTCCCTTTTTGGATCAGTCCAACCAATCCCACACTTACGCATCTATGGTTGGAATTGCGTATTTCCCAGTGTTGGTCAGCATGGCACCCTTTGTGTTGGGGTCCTTCACCTCCATCATGAAACTTCTTGGAATTCCTGTGCTTTTTTTAATTCTGGGAACAGACTCGAAATTTTTGTCCTGTTAAGAAATGCAGACATATCTCAGGGCCCACAACGAAAACGAGATTTCAGTGACTATTTTAAGCACAAAAACATTTAACCCTCTCCTCTTACATAGTGTAAAGGTTGTTGGACTAAAATACTCTCTTCCCTAAACGAATGCAGGCAGAGTGTTCCAGAGGCCAGAGCAATGTTTTGAACTCATTGACATTCTTTGGCTTAACTACAGGCTCCTTAAGGGTGGAATCCCCCAAACCTGCTCCTCCTCCAAAGGGCAATTCAGAGGGAGCTGGATTCAGGGCTTGGAGAAACTAGTTTTGAGATATATCAAGATATACACAGGGATTCACTGAGAGAAAGATCTATGGGAATATTTAGTGCCTCTGACTTAGTGAAAAGAAAATTTTACAATTCCAGGTTTTTCTTGAATCCAAAAGGTTCTGCAACACTGCCATGCAACCTCTGTATTTCACAGCAAAAGACACAATTCTTACAGTGATATCCATGTTTGTTATGTACTCTCCAGATAAAAATTAAAAACGGAGCACCCCCCAAGTCCCCAAGTCTTACCCCATTTGTTGGACAGTTCTTTATGTAGTGCCCAGGTTTGCCACAGCGAAAACAGGTGTATGAGGGTGGAGGTGGCCCCACAGGTTTCTTCATGTAACTACAAGTTTTTGGGGAAAAAAAAGGAAAAGAGATTCATGTGTCTCTCTTGTTTAAAACAAATCATCTCTATAATTTTTACATCAACTTCAAAGAACAAGTTTCACATTAGCAATACTTACTTGACTGGATCATATTCATGGCCAGACTGTGTCATCATAGCTTTTATTTTATCCTCCTCGGAAGCATTGGCTTCAGCCAGATTGGCAGTCTGTGCAACAGGTAATTATTTGACACACACATTAGAAACACATTTAAGCCCACGCAGCCCAAGACAACACCACTCATCCAATCCTGTAAAGAGCAGCACTACACTAGCTGAGCTTGCATGAGCAGCTGCTTATACCAAATAGATTTGTGCTGAAGATGGTCTGGGGAGTCCTTATGCCATGACATGATGTTTATGTGCCTGAGAACCTACTAGAAAAGAGCACTCTTGGGCACTCAAACCTTAGGCTCTGTTTGTACCTTACAGCAAGACTTGTGTAACCAATCCAATTTCCTTCAGAGGACTGAAGCTATGTGTACATAAACAACAATATCCAGTATTTTTACGCTGATTTTTAAGCTATGTGCAGGAGAAGCTCTCCACTGGACAAGGAATTAAGATGGATACAAGCAGCATTATTTACACTTTGCAGTATTAAAAGGACACAGAACTGCAGAGGTGGGGCATTTAGGTTTGCTTGCTGAAACTCAGCTTCAGACACACAAGCACTAAAAGGACCAAAGGATTTTACAAACTCTCAGCAAGGCAAAATTCTTTTCAGCAGAAATTTGCCCAGCAGGAGCTGCAGGCAGTCCAAATTGCATGTTCCCCCCTCCTAACTTCTTCCTGTGAAGTGATTTAACTACAGTGAAGACAATCTGCAGTTTTCTTCCATTTGACTATGTCCTTTTAACACACAAATTGTAATATAAACCTTCTGCACAACTAGATCTTCAAATTACTGAAGCCAGCTGATTGTTAAGCCATATTTGTTCAAATGTTTTTATTACACACTAGTCCAGATACAAGCAGGGTCTAAGGGAGTGACTGTAAATGACTTGGGCCTTCAAGCACCTATCACTCAGCTCAAGCACTCATGGTTTGGTTTTGTATGCATTCATTCACAAAAGCAACCAACTAGTTTCAACATTTTATTAAATGGTTGTTTCATATACACAGTGTTTCTCCACAGTAACAGAATCCGGATCGCCAACTATGAAATCATTTCCATTAACAGTTACAGAAAGCTTTACAGATAATACTTGACTAATTTGTTTGAACCCAAACGGTTTACAAAACACATCCAAAAGCCACAAAACATTAGTAGGAATAGACCAAAATTCAAATATGGCATTTCATACATAGTAATAATCACCAGAGAACTGTTAACACATTGCCTCCGTGCTGAGCCGGGCTGCACTAGAGCCATTAGAGGGAGTAACAGTGCTGAGCCACTTGGTGTCATCTTCCTGAATTTTCCTGAAATACTTAAATAGCCTCAAAAGCTTAAAGGTGTACCCCCACCCCTCAGACAGCTTTGCACATTTTAGAGTAAAACTTCACATGAGGTTACAGACCCAAGGACACATTTAGGGACAGCACTAATGGGGACCAATTCTTTGGGTGGCTACCTCCCAAACTAGAGATATTTATATATAAATGGGGGTATTTTTGCCAAACGTATAGAATTTAATTTCTGTAGTGAAGAGGGGAAAAGCTACCAGTGGGAAGAGATTTCTTTTTATTAGAAATGAACTCCAGCCTTTATCTTGATGACAAAGAACTAGCTGCTCTGCCTCAGGCCCTGCCTGCTCTAAGCCTGTAGCTTTAGGGACTGGTGGTTGAGCATTCGCCTGTCCACACAGTGCAGTCACTAGTGCTTCCCCAGACAAATCACACATTGGTGAGCAAAAATGCAAGCAGTTCCCGAGCAAAACATGGCATTACAACAGTTTCAGAAGGTCACAGCTGCTCAGATGCCACACATACACATTGGTATATTCCTATAAACAATGAGGTACATTTACACAATTTACACGGTCTGCGTTCAAACAAATTAGATCGGGTTGTCCACTGTATAGATCCCACAATTTATGGAATTGTGCAGCGTTCAGAGAATGGGTCTGTAACTATGACTAGGGATTCAAAAATAGCCATGCAATTGTCCATGGTACAGAACCGCTTCTCTTGTGGCTGGTCACACCCCCCTGGAATGTCCGTAACTTAGAGCCAATTAAATTCTTCTGTACAAACTGGGTTAGTTTCCAACGCAAAATTAATGAAACGTATGAAAAACGGTAAAACAGCTTCTGAAGAGCTTCTTCTTTGTGTCTTGAGGATGAGTAATACTGCAACATTATGCTGAGGCTGATAAGGTACTCCCCTTCTATCTTCCCAAACTGGGAACTACTCTTTACAGGATAGTATTGAATTATACACACATTTTAAAGTTAAAATAAATGCTTTAAGTTAATAAAAATGGAAGGGGGCTTTCCAATTACAACAGTTATTCACCTAGAGATCACAGTATCAATTTAAAAATAGGAAGCAAACACTTTTTAAAGTATTTGACAAGAATATATATATACCTTAGTAAGCTGGGCCAGAGAAATAGATGCAGAAGAGTCATCAATCTGTTCACAAAAAATTAAACACATATTCAAGTTCTACAGTCAAAACACAGCAATAGTTAACCTCTACTATAGTCTGAATGTCTGCACTATATCCCCGAGTGTCACCCAAAAGAAATCCCAACACTGTGTAATTAATATTTATTCAAAACAAAGTCCAAATCTATGATGGCTTAAGAAAATCTACATGCTTATGAGAAGAAATTAAAATAACCAACCCCAATGGAGATCTACTTATTGCTCAAAATATCTCAGAGAGGGACCTCTTTCAAAAGGGTAAGGAAGCTGTCAATTTTCAGCTAAAAAGGATTTAAAAAAATGTAAGTTTAATTGAGGAAGAAGTATCAGTCCAGGTAGCATAAGATTAGTGTAGTTTGTAAATCAATCAGTGAACGCCTCATCATTTCTGTATGCACACAGTGATGATTTTGTGAACCCACACCTGCCTGTCAGAATGAAGGCCATCCCCACCAGCCCCAAAACACACTCTGCCCCTCCTGTCAGTACCCAATAAACCCAAACAAAAGCCCACCTAGAACAGCAGCCACAACCTGACACTTTGTCTGGAGAAAAACCAACTGCTTAAATCATTCATATAAACGTGTTTATAATGACAGAGCAGACTATAAAAATTGAGAAAACTGATTTCTTGTATGTTACTAGACCACAGGCCCTACCACCCAAATCAGTGAGAATTTAGATGACTCCTTGCAATCAGAGCAAACCTGATCTTTAATAGCAGCCCAGAGTTAAATGAACAAAGGAAAGTGCAAAGCATACTCTTGAACATAAAAACATGGTTTCAGAGCACAAGCCTGGAATTTCTGCCTCCATTTTTCTCCTCCCAGCTGCCCATGGAACAGCTCTCAGGACATCCTCAGGCTGGAAGCCAGAGAACCAGTGCTGAAGAGCAGTTTTACCACAAGTAAAAAGGGTAACTCCATCTAATTCCTTCTGCAGAATATTGAATTATATCATGCCACAAGCAGCACTTGAGCTAGCACAACAGTACCAGAAAGACACTTGAATCACTGCTTATTACATCTAAATTGCTCAAAAATGTAGAATAAAATTTCACAATGTGAACTGAACAGCTCTCCCAGAAGTCACTGAACAGGTCAGCAAAGAGATTAAAACCCTTCCTTAAAAAAAGCCTTGCCCTTTACTACCTAATGTAGCAGAGAATTTGAAGGAACGAGTTTCAGCAGACAGGGAAAAAGTATTTCCATGCACAAGATGATTCCTCACACCACTAAGTTGTTCCTCTTCTGTGTTTTCAGGAAAGCACATACAGCATCCCTGACTAAAGAGCTCTTGAAAATGTGTCTTTGGAGGGGAACAGGAGATCTAGACAAAAAACCCTTCACTCCACTGCAAATCTCACAACAAGATTCACCTCTCCCTCCTTCCAGAATGCTTTGTACCTACTTCTGTTCAAAAGGAGGTTTGCACCAGCATTTTGAAGCTTCGCGCTCCATATGCCACTTTTACTCCTGAAAAAACAGGCCAGTGTTCTCTCAGGGCAGGCACAGCTATAATTTTGTGGCTTTTCAGAAACAAGAAATTAGGAAAGCTCTAGCATTAAATGGTCTAGTACTGACCAGGAACTGAAACACAACAGTTAATAAACTATTAATTCTTTCCTCTATTTTTTAGGAAGCTGCTATTATACAGCCTGCAGGCAACAGTTTAATTTCTTAAAGGAGGTGATACTGAACAGTTACCAAAAGCAGCAAACAGATAATTAATGTGCTCTTCAGTGCATTTGCCCATGGGCATCTTTCAACCATCCTACAGTTTTGCCAATTTTTTTCCTTTTAAATTTCTACTGAAGTATTTCCTGGCAGTCCCTCAAAACCATCAAGTAGAAACAACATCTCCATGAATTTGTAGCCAACCCTACGATAACCCTGCAGAAGTATTGTTAAAAAAAAAAACCAAAAACCAAAAAACAACACAGAAAAAGCAACCCCCAAACCCTAAACTCAACAGCCAATGTTTTAACTGCCATGTCATGCAACAGAGTGAACAGAAACTGACAGGGAGCCAAGTGGGCAAGGGGACAGAAAAGAGAGGAAAGGCTGATCTCACTGCTGGAGTGCTCCACTGAAATGACAGGGCTGCCCCAAACCCGGAGCTTGGCTCCACAGGACGTTCAGCCAGGGGGACTCCAGCTGTGCCCCATGGCACCGAACCAACGGGCACAGCTCAGCCCTTGTGCAGCCCCCAGGGAGCCCCAGGGTGCCCACACACCGACCCTAAAGCCCCAGGCCCTGCCTGTGCTGTGCCAAGGGTGGCATGGCACTTGGCAGAAGAGTATGACAATGAAAAAATACTAAAAAGAAAAAGCTTTTGTGCATCCCTTAAAAAAACCCTGATTTTAACTTTGCAGCTTTGCTCTCCATCAATAACTGACAAGATTCCAAGTGATTGACTCCAACTGCACCAGACCCAGCTTCTGCTCTGAAATACATGCAGAAATATGTGTGTTTAAAAAAAAAGGCAAACAATCCCCCCACACCAAGACCTGAGTTAGCTCTAAGAATAAACTACACATGTCTCCAGCCCCAGGAGCTGCTGAGGCTGCAGGGCTTTTCCAGTGAGAGAGGGCCTGTACAGAGGGATGCAAGGTTCCACCCTCCCAGGCCAGGGACAGTCAGAGCACACCAGGGAATGGCTTTGCTTTGCTTTTCCTTTCCTGCTGTTGGTTCTCACTCACACTGTCCTCCCTCCCGCTCTGGGATTCTTCCTTTTTTCTTTTTGACACATCTACGTTAGCTTATGGTAAGATGCTACTGAGCAATGTAATACAGACATGCCAGGGAACACACGAGGCTAAAAGAATGTTAACTTTATTTATGAACATGTGGTTTGTGTTTATACACATGCTAGTAAACAAAAAGAAAAAGAACTGTTTTCAAGAAATAAAAACCCATCTGAATTAGATCAAATACTATAAATGTGGTTTACATAAATGCATTACATTAACTGCTAGGGTCACTGGGCCAGTTCAACTAACTCCAACTCACAATGAGAGGCATTCATCTCCAAAGGGAATTGCAATCAATCAGCAATAGAATTATGGATGTTACATTTAGTGGTTTTAGACCTACACACAGTAAGTTTTCAATTTGGAGTTGATTGTTTCCATGGGAACCAGAGGCTGTATTCTTCCCAGAACACAGCCCCAGAGGTTCAGGAATTTCTAGATTAAGTTATCCTAATTAATAGCTGATCAAGTGATCAGAACCAATGATCCAGGGTTAGTGTAATGCCTCACACCAGTCTAGTGAAGGAGAAGCAGTTATACTTAAAATAAAGATAAAAAATAAACCCCACCAAGTAGTACTTTGATACTCTAAGGACTATTGGAAAAGCACAGTTGCACACAGTACTGACCAAATGGCACACCAAGATCTAGCCCATCACCAGGCACGGATTTCCATGTGGGATTAAATGTTAGCAGCAGTACAAGTGTTTGCAAACCTGAGGAAAATGCTGCCCCTTTTCCAAATGTGAATTCCAAGTGGTGGTATACTAAAGAAAGGCTGAACCTTTGGGAATTACAGCAGCAGCCAGCCCTGGAGTCACCCAGACCCAAAAATGTGCTGCAGGCACAAGTTCAGAGGAGTGACAGGGATTTCACCCCCACATGCCCCAGGCTCTAACTTGGTGCCAAAATTTGTGTTACATACTGTCATTTACAGACAAACTGTTGAACTAAACTGCTTCACCAGATAAAGGGGAGAGATCAAATGCAGAACTTTAGAATACCACTCCGTGTAGCAGCGATATTGAAATTCACGTCAGGCTATTAAAGACATTTCTGTACTCAGGGGGGCCCAAACAGCATCACTTCAATTATACACTTTTAGGAACAAATACCCAAATATTTAAGGACACAGGAAGGAATCATTTAGCTGCACAGAACTGTCCTGAAAACATCTGGGATATGCTGGGTTTGGTATTTGTTTGAACCCCAAGTCAAAAGTAAGAAACAGCACCAAGTTTCACAATAATGATTTCTCTGTGGTTTTTGATAACATTTTCAAAAACCATTAGGCAAAAAAAAGTTCTTTAAAAACAAAAGCTAAGTGATACAATGTGAAAATGGCAAAAAATACACTCCAAACAGTTTTTATTGCAAGAAACAAAAAGCACACAACAACCTATACAAACATACATATCACTAGCTATAGACAGACAGATGTAGAACATGGCACCATGTTCAGTGTGCAAACCTCGAGCCTACAGGATCTGGAAACGATCATACATTATCTGTACAACACAGAGTCATACAGGAGAGATTCTGGCATATTCAATATGAAATACAATGCATTACTAGGCACAAATACCAATATTCACATTAGAACTCTGCAAATGATGGCATTACCCAGTTTTTACTATGCTGAATCAAATACAATGTATTTACAACATACACTAGGTTTTACTGGAAAATATATTAAAGTTAACGTTTGGCAAATTAATAAAAGGCTGCATTGTTTAGAACTAAGTGCAGTGTGTAGGAAAAAAAGTGTGAGATTGTGTTTTTACATACTGCTTTTGATGTTCCACTCACTGGCTCACTTCGACTTCTAGAAGAAGAAATAAAGGTGATCAGAATTTAACACAAATCACTTGCACCCAACACAAAGATTCCAGAACCTGAACATCACAATATGCTCAATACTCTAATGAACGTAGACATTTATATGTAACATAAACTGTTCTCTCTTGGTACGTTCGGTGAAACTAAAAACCACCCCAAAATCCCATTTCTACATCGTCACAAATTACTCAAGACTTACAGATCTAGAACACAACAGTGCAAGAGGAAGTCCTCACACATTTTGTCTCTGTACTCTAAGTATCAAATCCATGAAGTCTGTACTAGAGCTCTGTGTTCTCAACATCAATCACCAAAGCACGGGGCAGCTTTGGCCAACATGTACATCCCTGGTATGGCACACAGGTACCAGGGACAGGGCTTCAGTTTCTGTGAAAGAACAGTGAAAATCTACAAGTGCAAGTTTGCTGGAGTGGAAAACACAGGCACGTGACAAAGGGGCAACAGAACAGTGTCAGCAGCACAGTCTCTAGAACAGGGTTTCTTTGTGGAAGCCCAAGCACTGTGTTCAGAGATCTAGCATATTTAGCCATCAAAGTGCCAAAATATTAAACATGTTACATTTGCTATATTGACTAAAAGTAGTAGTAGAAATGTCACCTGAAAGTAGTTTCTAGGATTTTGTGCGATTTAGGAGTCCTGTGACAAAAAAAAAGGTCTTAATTGCCAGAATTTGCTATAAAATAATCTCGAATATGTTACAATATTTTAGGAAATATGTATGACATTTGAAAACTTGCTGAGATTCCACATACTCGGTGGTCTGGACCTGCATGCTCCTTATCATGAACCACACATGCAGCCACTGAGAGAGCTAACAAACAATCCACGCATCATCCAAAGAGTCCCATGAGCAGAAGCAAGGCAAAGGCTGTTGGGGAATTCACATGCCAATGGAGAGGCTCAGCTTCCTGCCATTGCTAACCCCCCCAGGCTCCCAATTATACCTCCTGAAGGTGAGGAAGTACACGGAAATACTTTGGATTACCACACAATAGCTGCTTCAGCCATTTACTGCCAGGTGAGTAATGCCTTTCTGAAGGCCTCTCCACGTTCCAGCAGACATTCCCCATCCCCAAACATTAACCACCCTAGCAGTGGCTTCTGCAGTGTTTCCAGCTGAGGAACAGAACGCTCATCTGCCTGGTTCATTTTTAACTCTCCCACAGCAGTGCTGCTCTTTCCTGATCCCTCACCCAGTACTGACAGAATCTTTGATGCCAGCTTTGATTCTCTGGAGGGCTTTACAACACCAGGCGAGGTGCACTGGCAAGACAGCACCCAGCTGAAATGGGCCCCAAAGCAAGGCTGTGTTTGCAGGCACAATGCTGGGGTGCAGAATCCCGAGGGAAGCACTGCACCAGCTCCTGCAGTAACATGCCCCAATGGTACATGCAGAGCCACATCCACTCAGGTTTTTTGCTTGCAAATGGTTCATGGGTACCAGGATGTTGCTGTATTGTTTGTTCAAGACACACTGTAACTCCTCAGGGTTATTGAGAACCAACATTAGAAAGACAGGGTGAAACCACAAGCTAATAATATCTCCTGCTGGTGGTGAAGAGGCATGGCTTCAAGGAGGTGGAAAAACATGCCCATTCCAACAGAGTTGGAATCCATCTAGCTATTATGGATCTGAACTGTATGAAAACATCAATGCAGCAATAATCCTGTAGTCAGGATTGCATTTGAGTATCTGTGATTTTAATCAATACTGAGGACAGAGAATCAGGTGTAAACCTTAGAAACACAGAATTAAAACCTGGAGCACAGATCCCAGCTTGGGTACAGACAGGAAGGTAATCAGTTCATCTGGTAATGTGCTAAACTACTTCTGAGATTTGAGTTTGGACAGGATTAACTATTCTTTCACGGTACTTGCACAAAAGCCAGCACTTTTTAAAGAGTATGGTTCTTTCTCTCTTGCCTCAAACAGATACTGTGTCTTTAGGAAACACACAGGATCACTTAGGAATTAAACTTCTTGTTTGCATGATTCACCAGCTGGCAACTCTTGGTCTTCCTCTGCAGCTACTACACAGCCCCCCCAGGTCTGAGGCAGAGAAATACCTGTCATATCCTGCCCCACCTCCCCCAAATACAGGTGACAATCCAACACCCAGAATCACTTCTGAGACAGGAACAAAAGCTAAGTTTACACTACAAGGTGTGCCTGTCTTTGTTAAAAAGGAATCTCCTCATGTAGAGGAAAAAGATCTGCATTTGAATCTCAGAAAAATAAATCCCAAACCAAACTCAACAGAATTATCTCAAAAGTTACCACTGCTGGTGTCTGAACACCAAAAGAGAAGTCTGCTTTGGGACAGACACATTGAAATCTACCCATGACAACAAACACCAGCAGCAGCTTTAACATCAAGTTAAACCTCAGTGCCTCTGCAAGTGCTGTCAGTGACACGGTGGGCACCCCGCCCCTCCAGGGAGAGAAGTTGGCAGTACTTACATTACGTATGTTTTGCTGGTTGCTTTAACTCCTCCAATGGGGATTCTCCTCACAATCACCGATGAGTTCTTGGGAATCAGAGCACTGTCATCGGTGTATTCTGGAAACAACATCAATACAGAAAAAACATTAGTCAATTTTTATCAATGTATTCAATATGTAATTACAGAGCACTTTTGAGAATCCCTTTACAGGTCTAAAAGCAAAATTTTATACGTAACATCAGGTTTTCATCCTCTCAACACACCAACAGCACCTGTCAAGGAATCTTCAGGTTTGATTATCAAACACAAGCAGCAAAATCATTTTCAGTTTTTGAAGTTAGTTTGAATGCCAAGAGCAAAATGGTTTCAAATTACACTAAAGCAGAGTCTGATAATGCATGAGGTTTTTCCCTGATCTGTTTTAAGCTGTTTTTGCTTCTGACTGGCCACGAAACCAAGAGATCTCTGGAGAAAAACAAACCAAAGCCAAGCCTCACCTGCATAAAGTCTGTGACTGCTGGTTCTGAACAAACCAGGCACTAGCCAAAGCAGGGAAACTCTGCACCAGTGCTTTCAGTGTGTTAAGTACACCTGACTCCCTCTGCTGCCTGCTCAGGCCTGGCAGAACAGCAGAGCCACCAGCTCTGTGCTTGGAGCTGCACCATCCCCAGCCAGGCTGGGCAGCTGCTCAGGGCCTGACAGAGAAATGCAACTGAAACTGGCAGCACTGCAGTTTGGAGCACAAACACTTGGGTGTTTCTGAGCCTGCTTTCACAAGTGGGACAGAAGTGGCTCAAACTAAAGTGGTACCTCCCCCCTAAGGCTCACCATCCAGTCTGAATTAACCAAAGGGATACAAGTTCTTTCCTCTCACTTTCTGTAGAGAAGAAAGACTCAAACAAAATGACTTCTGAATGCAGCCTTGAAAAGCCTTTGGAAAACAGCATGTGCCTGAAGCCATCCCTGCCCTGCCTTGGCCTGAACTGTGCTGGTTGTCCAAAGAGAAGAAAAGCCCCCTGACCTTTTACATAAGGCACAAACAAAAATCCAACTCTCAGACACACTTTGAATAAGCCTAAAAGGCAAAGCCCTCTCCATAAGAATGGTTTTTATATGGAACTTACACAGGCTGGCTATGATTAAATATTGTAAAGCACCATGAGCAGTCCTTCCCTGTGATGTGCCTGCAATGTTACTTATTCCAATCCGTTACCTTTGCAGACTGAATCAGAACACTGGTCTGAAACCCAGAGCTGTTCAAACAGTCAAGCTCTGTCAGGATGAGTTTGCTCAGTGATCACACACAAAATACGAGTATCTCACAATTTATGCTCCACTTTTCAGTGTATTATTCCTACAGGCAGGAACCTCCTTTAGAGCAAAACATACCTAGCAGAAGACATCACTTCAACCATGAAATTAAAATTTTACTTCTATTTCCAACTAACAGAACATTTCTTCAGAAAACTGAGAAATCATTTAGCTGAAACTAATTCCTGATCTTCCCCCCAGGGAATCAAACAGTGAGACTCCTCTGGACTGCTGAGTAGTTTAAAACCGTGGGTGAAAGGACTAACAGTGACAGAAAAAGCAGCTCTTCCAGAAGTCACATCCTGCCACAAGCCCTGGAGCTCTGCTCCTCACACAGCCACCTGTCAAGAGAGGCTGCACTGGGACTTTCTGATGGAGAAGGAGCTCAAGCAGTGCTGAGGCTGAGACAAACACCTGGAGGATGGTGCCAGCTGCAGTTCTAGACCACAGCAGCTGTTTCTACTTGTGGACCAGAGCCAAACAAAAGTGTTCTTTCTTTTTGGTCCAGATCACAAATCACTGGACTGTGATAAGCAACAATGGCGTCACAAAAAGGATTTCAGATTAAACTGGCATCTCCCAACAGGAACCTGCTCCTCATGGGCAGCAACATCCCCTGTGCAGAGACTCACACGTCCCAGGGCCTGCACAGCCCTGCCACTGTCTCTCCATGACTCCACACCTCACGGGTGAGCAGTGAGGCCAGCTCCCACAGCTACTGCTCACACTTGTCCAAGCAGAGCTTTAATAGAAATGCTCAAAGCTGGAGGCAGCAACACTGCTCATTCCCACTCCCAGATAGCACAAACTTGTTTTACCACCAGTCATGGCTGGGAAGTGGCTACTGAATTTGTCATTCTGAGCTGTGATTAGAAGTACCCAACTAAGCCAAAATGCCTGCAAAAACTAAGAAAGATCTGGATATTAAAGGCAAGAGGACAAGAGACAACTGTATAAATCTTGCTATTTATCCTACAAGAAAATAGCAGCTTGAAAGAGTCCAGAGCAAGAAGTATTTCAATGCATGAATGGAGGCAAACTGGTTAACAGCAGCTACCTGGCTGCTGCCTCACACTGACACAGAATCTGACATCAACACTGCATTAGTGTCCACAACTTTCTTACAGCTAAGTGCAAAGAGCTCTGATTTGCTGGCAAGTTTATGCTGCTTTCACATTGGATGAGCAATTTAAAACCTCACTTTTAAATTTATTTATGGTAAGAATTTCTGCTAGTTTTAATAATTTGTGTTTATGTATGCTACAAACAAGTTACTGACAAAAGTTCTCACGTTATTTTCTGGCATGTTTTCATCCACAGTTTCATCTGACAGCATTGCCCAAGCAGCTCTGAGCACTCTGAGAGGTTTTTCCCCAGGTGAAGTACAGAACTCAGCAGGAAGGCAGGCCTAGGTGTGCCAGGGCAGGGAAAGCCTTGCCAGGCAGCTGCTGGGGGAAGGATGTGCAGGTAAGAGCTGCAATGCCTGCCAACATGCCAGGCTGTCCCCACCAGAACACAGGGAACTCCCTGGAACATATTTTCTCCCAGACAGGATTTAAACCTGTTCTCATCACCACCACTTGCTCACTTTGGGACAAGCCATCACTGTAGCTGGCTACAAAAGCAGCCTGGAAACTTCCTGAGTCACAGACTGGGCCAGTCCTGTTGGATTTTCTGCTTTCCCCAGAACAGGAATCCCTGATCTCATCTAGAGCAGGCAGATCATCACTCCTGGAACAAGCTGGCCCAGGAGCCAAGGATCCCAGGGAATCTCCTCGGCACTGCCTCCTCTGTGGCCCACAAGAGCCCCTGCAGTGCTCTGAAGGGATGAGTCAATCAAATCCACCCAGCTCCCAGCCATTAATCGCATTACACCACCTGCCCCTGCTTTAAGGTCCTCCTGGCTCTGGGGTGGTGTCAGAAGTGTCTGAGCACCATTCTGCCTTAAAACCATTCAGCCACCCACACCAGTCCAGAGCAAAGTTTTGGGTTATTTTCTTTGTATTCTGCCCTGTAAGTATGGCACATTTTCAAGTGTTCCAGCTCAGAATGTCACAGCGCAGGAAAGAGCACTCAAGAAACCTCAGCTGTGGAGCTTGCAGCTCTTCCACAATACTGGGAACACCTGTTATAGAAGACAGGTACAAAAATCCAGATGCAATGAAATGGAGGCAAGTTTAAAAGCACCACTCTTGAGTGCTGGCTTTAGGGAACATGCCCTGATAGCAAGCATGGAAGAGGAACCCCCTACATAAATGAATGAGTGGGGTCCCACCCATTCATTCTACATTCCCAGCATCTTACACAACCATCAGACTCTTTTTTCCCACTGATATTTAAAATCCTGTGTACTTTTAACCTATATTAGCAGTTCTTCTATTACTAGCTTTCCATTAGGAAAAATAACAGCTTTAGAACGGTAAAAGCTTCCAGGATCTTGGAACAATCTGAATAGGCAGCACATCTCCACTTACAGCTCACTTTGTTCTTTCCAAATACCATTTTAGCATTTACTCAGAACTCCTGAATAGGCAAAGCTATAAAAACCCAATACTTATGTCCACATGTAAAAATTCCTAGCATCCCACTTAGGTAGAATATGCTGGTCTAGTTGTTATTTTAATTTCTGCAGGTTAATTTAAGCATCTACATCTGATTAATAAAAACAAAGATTCACATATATGCAAATAAACCAAAGATTTGACAGACATAAATTCTGGAAATACATTCTCTAGTTATGCTCTATAAACCACAGAGGGATTTTGCCTTTTCACATGGAAAACATCCATAGGAAAGGTTCAATAAGCACCTGTTTCACTAATGTAGAATTTTAAATTATGCACTTTACATAGTTACATATTTATAATTTAATACTCATTTTGCAGAGATAAAGTGCAACACAACCTGCCTGTAAGACCCAGGACAATGCTTTTTTAACCTCACCTTGAGGCAACACCACATTTAACAGCTTCTGGGGAGGCACTTTTCCTCCCCTGGACTCTGGTTACATATGAAAACAAAGTAACACCCTGGTAAATCTAGTCCCACGGATGCTGCAGTAATACTTTATGAGGTGACATTTACGAGCATCTTTTTTCTCTTAACAACTTTGCTTTCTACAACCAACTCCGTGTGTTTGGGCTGTTCCACAGCAGTTGTTCTGTGCCCATCGCGGGGCTCCAGCCCAGCTCCTTCCAACCACGGCTGTTCCCAGAGCCCCGGGCAGCCCCGGTGACATCAGCCGCTGCCTCTGGGAGCCCGGCGAGCCCCACAGCTCCGGACACAGCAGGGACCTCCTCAGCACAGCCCTCCCGCAAATCACACCCCGGCGTCAAACGCTTTCCACAGCCTCATTCAGTACTGCTAAAAAACCCGAGACTTCTGAGCTGTGTCTCTACCTACGTTTATCGTGCAACACAAGAGCATCCCCTGCACCCCTAAGGCTGTGCTGGGAAGTCTCTTCACACCCTCCTGGAAATAATTTAAATATCTGTAGATAAACAGATGCTTTAACTCCAACCCCTCTGAAGGTCAGGGCTGAAGTTACAGAGCATTCTGTTTTTAAACTTCAACACGTAACACTGAGAAAGAGAAAAAAACCCACCAGTGCACAAAAAAGAACTATTGAGACACAGAACCACAGGGGGGAAAATAAAAAGGTTTAACGTTGCAGGAATGAAAATACAATTCTTTTTATTTCTGAAAAGTCACACTCTGAAATCTTTAATCACATTCAAACTTATCAGGATGGCAGATTACCAAATTGAAGCATCATAATAACACAAGCCCATATTCACACCGCAGAATCAAGCACTATTTATTAATTTAAGTGAATTTATGACTTCCCGAAGAACATTTCTTACATATATTCACTGTAAATGTTCTGCCGTAAAACTTCCAGACTGCCCTGATACAGCAAACACTAAGTGGCAGGAAGAAAAAAAAATAAATTAGACAAGAATGATGAAATGATGCTCAGTAGCATCCAAATGATGGTGTCTTTTGTTTGGAAACTTATATTAACCAGGAATTCCCAGCTACACAGAACGCTGATTGTGCAAGAGGCTTTAAAGGTCTGCAGAAATTGTAACTCACTGATACACTCGATACAAATTGTTGCTTCTAAGCAATTACTGTAATGGGCACTTACTCTCAGTGAAACAAAGTTCAGTCATCAAACACACTTTTTTTTCCCATTCAAATTAGCCATGTGCTATATTCCCATCACCTTCACAAATCTCTGCCGGATTTCAAAGAAAGCTGGCAGGTGAGACATACTAACCCCCTCCCCCCATCCATTTACCTACAACTCCAGAACCCAAAACTTTTGTAGCACCGTGGCACACAAACCCGTGCTCAGCACGTAGAACTGCCCGGACAGTGCTGTGAGAGCAGCAGCTACAAAGGAACAGCTCTGAGCCCACGCAGCCACGGCTCCATCACCGCAGCCCCCGAACCCCACGCACCTTCTTTGGTCTGCGCGTTGGTGATCTGCAGGTCGCAGTCGGCCGCCTTCAGCTTCTCCCGGCCCATGATCTGGCGCTTGAGGTCGCTCAGGGAGATGTGCAGCCCGTCGAAGGTGACCGTGTCATAGTTGAGCTTGGAGGAGAACTTGTAATGCACGCACGACATGGCGGGGCGCGGGCGGCGCCCGCTCTGGCGCGGCGGGGCCGCGGGGGTCGGGCAGGGCCCGCGGGGGCCGGAGCGGCGGCGCTGGGGCGGCGAGCGGCGCTCAGAGCCCGCGGCGCTGCGCCATGGCCGGGCCGCGGCCTCAGGGCTCGGGGCTGGCGAGGCCTCAAGTCTCCATCGTGGCGAGCCCGCGGCCCCCGCCCCGCAACGACCGCGGCCCTCGGGGAACGCGGCGCGCCCGCCCGGCTCCTGCTCTCGGCCCCGCTCGACCCGGGCTGGGCCCCGCTCGGTTCGGGCTCGGCTCGCGTTCGGCCTCGCTCGCTTTGGGCTCGACTAGGACTCGGCCCCGCTCGGCTCTGCCCGGCCCTTCTCTGTTCGGGTTCGGGCTCGGGCCCGCTCGGCCCGGCGCCGCCCCGCTGTCTTCAGGCTCGGCCCCGCTCGGTTCGGCTCGGCCCCGCTCGGCCCGGTTCGGCCCCGCGCGGCCCCGATGGCGGCTCCCGCGGCCGCCCCTGCCCTCAGCGCTGCGCCGAGGGGTTTCCCGGCCGACACCGCACGGGCCGCGCGAGCATGCGCAGATGAAGCGCGTCCGCCACGCCGCACGTGACCCGGCGTCGCGCGTGACACGACGTCACGTGGGCGCGGCAGGCCCCGCCCCCGGCCCCGAGCGTCCCCTAGCGGAGCGCGTGGTGCGCGGCCCTCACGGAGCCGCAGGAAATGAAAGGCTGCGATTGAGGTGAATATTGACATTATAACCCATAATAGTCACCTTCATATCGCCATCGCTCTGCACTTCATATCGCCATCATGTCATGCTTAAACCCCCGCCTCTTTCTAGTTAGGCACTGCTGTCGCGTTCAACCCATCTACTGAAACTTACTAACAACAGTCTTTCACTTTACAGATACTTCTTTTCTAATTCTCAAATCTTTACACAGGAAACCTTTTGCCCACCAGCTGCCGCACCGCTGCCTCAAAGAAATCAATCCAGACAAGTTAATTTTTCAAATAAAAATAGTGAAGCGTTGGAATAAACTCTTCTCATCTAAAATTTTAGTCTAAACTTGTGGTCTCTGAACCCTGTGGGTGACGGGGGTGCAGCAGAACCTGCCCGGGGCTGCCTGGACATCGCAGCCCCAAGGGCCTGACCTGGCCACGGGCTCGGATTGGGCTGGGGGGGCTGCGGGGGCTGCTTGGGACACGGCTGGACTGGGGGGGAATTTGGGACATGGCTGGACAAATGAGAATTTGGGACACAGCTGGACAGGGGGGCTTTGGACATGGCTGGACAAGGGAGGGGATTTGGGACACGGCTGGACAGGGGGGATTTGGGACACGGCTGGACAGGGGGATTTGGGACATGGCTGCTGCTTGGGACACGGCTGGACAGGTGGGAATTTGGGGCACAGCTGGACAAGGGGATTTGGGACACGGCTGGACAACGGGGGCTTTGGACACAGCTGGACAAAGGTGGGCTTAGGACACAGCTGGACAGGGAGGAATTTGGACACGGCTGGACAAATGAGAATTTGGGACATGGCTGGACAGGGGATGCTGCCATGAGCGGCTGAGCTGTGAGATCAGAGCAGGAGCCTCGGGCATGAGGGCGCTGACTGCCCACTGCCAGAGGGCAGGGTCAGATGGGATACTGGGGAGAAATTCTTCCCTGTGAGGGTGGGCAGGCCCTGGCACAGGTGCCCAGAGCAGCTGTGGCTGCCCCTGCATCCCTGGCAGTGCCCAGGCCAGGCTGGACAGGGCTGGAGCAGCCTGGGACAATGGGAGGTGTCCCTGGTATGGCAGGGGATGGATGTCTTTTAAGGTCCCTTCCAACCCAAACCATGACTCCAGGATGTGTCACCAGGTCCCACTTTAGGGAATGCTGCCGTGCCCTGGACAAACCTGTCTGACCCAAAGGAAAGGCCTGATGTGCCTGTTCCTGGCTGTTTCCTGTATGTGACAGAGACATTCACATCAAGTGTTCCCAGCCACCCACATTCATAACTTTAAAAACAAAACTTGACTTCCTGATGAGGCAAGGAAACACCCCGTGGCTTTCAGAGGGGCTGGGTTACTCTGGGAGCCATTAAACACCAGAGCAGTGTTGAAGCTTGGTGGTCTCTGCACACCTGTAGGCACCAGGCTGTTTTTGTAGCTTTAAATTAGTTTTGAAACTTTGAACTCTTTCACTTCAAATACAGCCAGCAGTAAACTGTTCTCTAACTTCTGCAGAACAACATAAAATATGTTGGCACTTTTTTAGGTTATCACACATTAGTTAAAGAAAGGTCAATAAACAGAAACTCTGCTGTAACATGGAGTTTCAGTGTTTTGCCATGATGGATTATTGGGAGCTGTGTGGGAAGTTTGTCTCATTGAGTCCTTTACTGATTTGTAAGCAGTTTTATCTGAGCACAGTTCTGCTGCTCAGAGCACCTTTGGCTGAGCTTTGGTCTTTGCTGTTTTAATTCTCAAACACACAAGTGCTTGAATTGTAGAATCACAAAAATAGGACGGTTTGGTTGGGAAAGGACCTTAAAACTCATCCAGTCCCACCCTCTGCCATGGGCAGGGACACCTCCCATGTCCCAGGCTGCTCCATCCGTGTCCAACCTGGCCTGGGCACTGCCAGGGATCCAGGGGCAGCCACAGCTGCTCTGGGCACCTGTGCCAGGGCCTGCCCACCCTCACGGGGAATAATTCCTGCCCAAAATCCCATCCATCCCTGCCCTCTTGGCAATCTAAGGCTGTGACGTTCCTTTTCAAGCCTTGAACTGAGGCTGACACAGAGTTGTCCCTGTTGTACAACTGAGCAGCACAAAAAGAAACAAACAAAACTTCAAAGCCGAGCAGGACAAATCAGGTCTGGCACCTTCCCAGCCACACGGGCAGGTCCCCTGGATGAGCAGGCTGACGAGGTGGCAGGGTGTGGAATTGTATTTCCCTCTCCAGCTTGTTTTGTCAGCATCAATGACTCTCCTTGTTTTTATTTTGTGACTTCAGCTGTGAGCTCTGCAAGAGGAAAGGAACTCACCTTGCTCTGGGCAATGTGAGCTGGGGTGATCCAAGCTCCCAGCCCAGCTCAGGACCTGCCAAGGCTGAGCCCACGGGGCCAGTTCTGCTGGAACACCCACCCTGCTCCCCCAGCCCAGCCCGGGGTCACCACCCCACCCTGGGGTTGCCCAGCTGCTCTGGGCAGGCACTGGCTAAGGCTGAGCTTTAGTTAAGAGTGCCTGGTGCTTTCCCAGAGTTCCTACCAGTTTGCAATCCAGGAATGTTTGCCGGCTCCCTGGGCTCAAGGGACTCAGAATGGAGGGAAATTGAAAGAGCTGTGCTGGAATGCCAAAACAAACCAGAAACCTGCTTTTAGGTCAGAGGTAAGGAACAAACAAGGAAGCAAAGAGCAAACCCAGCCTGTAATTACCCAGAGCCCAGGGAGCTGCTCCCTCCTTGGCTTTGCTCACAGCCTCCAGCACACCACTGACCCTGCTCACCTCTCTGGGCTGGTGGAAGGTGCTGACCCCGTTTTTAGAGGGTCCCAACCCTGGACAGCCCCACTGCAGCCTGACTTTAATGCCCACTGTACTAAGGAGAAGATTTACCCCATCAATGAGTCAGAAAGTGATTGAGAGCCCATTCCTCATCGCAGAATGGATCAGGAGAGCTCCAGCAGGGCAAGCTCCTCCCTGTGTGAGCAGGGCAAGAGTCATTATCAGAGTAAAGGAACTTCTTCCACAATAATCAGAGCTAATTGACTCGGGAAGCCCTAAAAGTCACCCAGAGGACTCCAGTGTCCCCCAAGGAGCTGTCCTGGAGCAGGGCTGCTCCCACCTGAGGGTCCCTGCTCCAGCAGTGAACCCATCCTCTCGGGCCCTGTGCCCACCCTGCATAAAATATAAAAAATAAATATTAAATAAATAAATTAAATAAAGCAAGGTCTCCTCTGCAGAGGGTTTTCCTTCGGTCCCAGCCCCAAGGACGCCAGGAGATGAGCTCAGCTCTGGCACTGCCCACGGAGCCCTGTGCCCCGGCAGGGAGGGCTGGGCTGGGAGCAGAGCCCACACATCCCCTCTGTGCTGCTCCGTGTGCCCGAGCTGTGGGCACAGAGGGGGATTTCGCTGCTGTGGGCACATCTCACCTTCCTCCCGGCTGGTGGGCACATCTCACCTTCCTCCCGGCAATCCAGAGGCTCTGGGAAGACCCGGCTCGTTGTCCCGCCGTCACCGACACTGCCGGGCATCCCCTCCCGACCTGAACCCCTCGGTGTGAGAGCACCAGGGTGACCTTCCTGCTTGATGAACTTCGAGTCACTAATTAAACTGCTCGGCGAAAGAAAAGAGAAAATTACCTGACCATTGCTATCTCAGAGAGAAGGAGGCCGACGTAATTTGCTTTTTATTTTAGCTTAGGTTTTTGTGGGTTTTTTTTTTTTTTTGGTTTTTTTTTTGTTTGGTTGGTTTTTTTGGTTTTTTTGGTTTTTTGTGGGTTTGTTTTTTTTTTTTTTCCCAAGGAAAGCGAAGCCGCCGCCCCCGTCCCCGCCTGCCACTAGAGGTCATTTGAGCACCGGGATAGGGACCGGCGGCGCCTCCTGCCCTGGGCAGGGACACCTCCCACTGTCCCAGGGTGTCCCATGTCCTGTCCGACCTGGCCTTGGGCACTGCCAGGGATGCAGGGGCAGCCACAGCTGCTCTGGGCACCTGTGCCAGGGCCTGCCCACCCTCCCAGCGAAGGATTTTTTCCTAATACCTGATCTAACTGTTCGGAGTTAGATGTGTAAAAAAATCCCTTTCCAGCTCTCTTAGACACAGTTCTCTTTCTCTTTAGACACAGAAAGGAGCTCTGAGGTCTCCTGAAAGCCTTCAGTTCTCCAGGCTGAACAACCTTACAGCTGAAAAAAGCTCTGGTGCCGTTTTGGGTGATTGTTTCTGCTCAGAAGGGCAGGAAAAGTCCCCCTGCTAACACTCAGTCATGTCCAGTAGCAAAATCAGCTGGTTCATGGCCAGCACAGCCCCACGGTCCCAGTGTCCTGGCTCAAGTGTCCCCAGAGAGTCCCACGGGCACGGAGCAGCCGGGGCTGTGCTGAGGGGTCCGAGCCCTCTGCAGAGAGCGAACACCCCCGGGCACCACTGAGGGAAAACACCCCTGGGCACCACTGAGAGCAAACACCCCTGGGCACCACTGAGAGTGAACATCCCTGGGCACCACTGAGAGTGAACATCCCTGGCACCACTGAGAGCAAACATCCCTGGGCACCACTGAGAGCAAACACCCCCGGGCACCACTGAGAACAAACACTGCTGGGCACCACTGAGGGAAAACACCCCTGGACACCACTGAGAGCAAACATCCCTGGGCACCACTGACCGGGCACTGGGCACCACTGAGAGCAAACACCCCTGGGCACCACTGAGAGCAAACACCCCCGGGCATCACTGAGGGAAAACACCCCCGGGCATCACTGAGAGCAAACATCCCTGGGCACCACTGAGGGCAAACACCCCGGGCACCACTGACCGGGCACTGGGCACCACTGAGAGCAAACACCCCTGGGCACCACTGAGAGCAAACACCCCTGGGCACCACTGAGAGCAAACATCCCTGGGCACCACTGAGAGCAAACATCCCTGGACACCACTGAGAGCAAACACTGCTGGGCACCACTGAGGGAAAACACCCCTGGCACCACTGAGGGAAAACATCCCTGGAACCACTGAGAGGAAACATCCCTGGCACCACTGAGGGAAAACACCCCCGGGCACCACTGAGAGCAAACATCCCTGGGCACCACTGAGGGAAAACATCCCTGGCAGCACTGAGAGCAAACACCCCTGGGCATCACTGAGAGCAAACATCCCTGGACACCACTGAGCGGGCACTGGGCAGCTCCTGCACTGGTCCCAGTGCCACCAGCTCCCGTGGGAGCACCGGTGTGTCCCACAGCCCCCTCTGCCCCAGGTCCTTGCCCCCCACCTCTCCTGCTTCCCGGATCTCTGTGCAGCCTCCTGTCTGCATCCATCCACTCACGCACATCAAAGCAGCCCCAGCCTCCCTCCTCATTCCTCACTTCTCAATACATTTTAAACCAGAATTGATTAGAGGGATCAAAGGCCCCTTCCCGCTGTCCCCTGGAGCCCTCCCTCCCCGGGCCGGCCGTGCCCGGCTGGCTGCACACAGCAGCTATCACGGGCTGCAGATGCCGAGGATCAGGAGAGGGAGAGCCAAAGCCGAGCGCTGCTCCTCTGCAGCTCCCCGCGCGGCTGCACTAATCGCTCAGGAGACGCTGCTGAGTTTGTGGAATTGGCTGCTGATGGGCCCGTGGTTGACTTTATCCCTGGATCCTGTCTGTCTTTGAGTCATCTTCGCTGTGAGTCAGAGCCGTGTTAATCCCTGGGAGATAACGGCCTCATCCCGCTCTCCACGCAGGTGCTGCAGCCTCTGCGCCTGCTCTCCAAAACAGGAACAAATCCCTGCGAGCCGAGGATGTGGTGGGAGCACTCCAGGACACACTTGTGGGGTGGCTTGTCATGCCAGCTCCGTGTCACCTTGGGAGCCAGCCTCGCCAGAGCCAGGGCTCTCAGCCACTCCTGCTCAGCAGCCCTGGGGGCTCCTGCCCTCCCAGAACCATTTACCCCGTGGGTAAACACCGCCTGCTCCTCCTCTCCTCCAAGGCCCTGGGGATCTCCTCCCTTCCCCAGCACAGCCCTGCACCCCCAGGAGCAGGACCAGCAGGACCCTCCTGTGCCTGGTACCCCTCCCTCAGCAAGGGGGAGCTGAAATCCAGCACCATTCGTGTCCTTCATTCTAAAACCTGCCACGTGTGTGTCAGTAATTGTTCTAGTTTAATTTCTGCCTTTGTTAAAATGTGTTTTATCCCAGCTTAAATCTCTCCCAGCGACACAGCTGCTTGTGCCATCCATCACCAGAAACTTCCCACATGGCAATGGGGACCACAACTGAGTGATCTTTAACCCTCCTGACTCACCTCTTCAATCTTTCACCCCTGGCAGATCTCCAGCCCTCAGACAGCTCCCACAGCTCCTGCCAGGACTCTGCAGCTCTCAGCCTTGCTGGGAGCAGAGATACCAGCACTGCCCACTGGTCTGACCGTGCTGTGCAGAGGAATTTTCCTCTCTGAGAATGGCTTTGGGATTTCCCTGTGGGTACCCAGGACGGCATGAGCCACACCGTCACCCCGGGCTGGTGTGTGCTGGTCCCCACCCCGTACCCCGAGCCTGCCCAGTGTCCCCACCCTGGGATGTGCTCCCCTTGGCCCAGGCTCTTCCCTGGCCGAGTCCTCACCCTCTGCTGCACCCTCTGCCATCTCAGGCTGCAAGGCAGGGCCCAGCGTGGTCTGAGGGACATCAACCCTGGGAAACCCTCTTTGATTCCCTCTTTTTTATTTCCTTTTGGTACCTGCAGTGATTCATGGCGCTCTGCTGTTTCCAGGAGCAGAATTCCTTTTCCCAACCTCACCTAAGCTCTGGAAACAGAAGGAAAGGCCCCATCCTCTCCTGCAATGAGTCACAGGTGAGCACTGGGTGCTGCCTGCCCTGATCCAGCCCACCTACACTGCCACAGAACCCACCCTGCCGTGAGCTCAGCACCCAGCAACGCTGCTCTGCCTTTCCCAGCTTTTCCCCTCACCCTCAGGGTGGGACACCCTGCTGGCCTCACCCGTGCCGTCAGGGATGATGTTCTCCTCCTCTGTTGTTCTCCCTAACCCAGGCAGTGGAAGCCACATTTGTATGCAGAGTTTGAGAGCAATTAAATTGAACTCTAATGATTGTATATGGCAAATTAGCAATTTCTACCATGCTAATATTAATTGCTAACACAATGATAAGGCGTATCAGGCAGTCAGGATGGAGCAGGGGTTTGCTGCTTGGAGAGATGTGTGAAAGCAGAAATCGCTGCAGAGATGGAGATCCCACAGCAGGGAGATGTTCCTGGGCTGGGGGCACTGAGGTTTGGATTTCCAGCCTTGCCAGGGCTGGAGCTCAGGGCGGGCTGGAGCTGCCAGTGCTCAGGCTGGCTCCCTCAGCAAGGGTCACTGCCAAGGGCACCACAGGGTGGGCGTGGTGCAGATGTGCCTGCTCCCTCCTCCCCAGCTCAGGGAGTTTGGGTGTATTGTTGCATTTGTGAAAATTCAATTTTAAAAGCCAGTGACTGGTTGGTTCTTGAGAAACAGCTCCCTAATCCCTGCCCAGAGCTGCTCTCCCAATGCCCCTGGGATGTTCCTACTCTGGAGGAGAGAGGTGACAAGAAGGGCGGGCTAGGAGACCCAATGCCATCATGTTTATCATTCCATGAACCTGCAGCTCTGGCGGGCTGGAATCACAGCTGAAACCACCGTGGGACTGTAGGGATGGGCACTGGTGTCTCTGCGGATGCACAAGGACACCCAGCTCCACGGCGCTGACGTTCTGGTGTGGCAGGAGCCGCTCTGAGCTGGCACAGCCGCTGTGACAGGTGCCGGCTGTCAGAAAGTCACTCACCCTGTCCGAGCCAGCATGTACAACATCCTGACATCACACGGGGAAATCCGAGCCCATCAAAGCCGAGGCAGCCGGACGTGCCGCTGTGGATCAGCAATTCCCTCGGGAGCGGTAATCAAGGACACAGCAACCCTGGAGCTGCGGGATGAGCCCCGACAGGGCCTGCATGGGCACCAGGCTGGGGATTGGCTTGGAAGCCCTTCCCGAGGAGGCTGCTGCAGGTCCCTCAGTGCCCCTGGTGTCCCTCAGTGCCCCTGGGGGTGGCCGGGGGCTTCAGGGAGGGAAGGCAGGAGCGCAGGGATGTCCCCGACAGCTGGAGAGGGAGCTGGGATAAACTCAGCACTTTTCTGTGCCGGGAGGGAGCGGTGAGGCTGCGGGCAGATGGGGAGGGCCGGTGGCACAAGCAGAGCTGGGGGAGGCTCAGCAGGCAGAGGAGGAGCAGCGAGCATCCCCCAGGACTGGCATTTCCCATCACTCATCCCCCTGGGACTGGAATTCCCCGAGGGGCTCGTCCCAGGCAGGCTCTGCTCACCTGCAGCTACAGTGATTTAATATCAATGAGGTCATTCTGTCCCCAGGGTTATTTATCTGTCTATTGAAAAACCCCGGCCCTGCATGAGTCACCAGGCTGCACTACAGCCCTGTGATGAATTACACTTGGACACATGCTAAATGACATTTACCAATAAATTTATGCAGATTTCTCCTGTAATCCTTCTCCTCATCAAAAGTAGTAATGCTTTCTCTAATGCAAATGCACCGCGAGAGCCTCGCCACATCAAACGGGAGCTGGGCTGAGTAGTTCGGAATTCAGAACGATAATCTTCATTGTGCTCATGAATAACCATTTCCTACGGATGAATATTCAACAAAGCCTTGGCTGAGCCTGGCGGCTCCTGCCAGAGCCCCCTCCGCGGCTGTCCCAGTGCTGTGTCCAGCAGCTCAGGCCAGCCCTGCAGGCAGGTTTTAAACTCCTTCCCCTCCCAGGCTGTCCCAGAGCCGTGTCCAGCAGCTCAGGCCAGCCCTGCAGGCAGGTTTTAAACTCCTTCCCCTCCCAGGCTGTCCCAGAGCCGTGTCCAGCAGCTCTGGCCAGCCCTGCAGGCAGGTTTCACACTCCTTCCCCTCCGAGCTTTCAGAACCACAATTAATGGGCCCCACTAATGAGCTCAGAGTAGCAGAGCAGTGGCAGACTTGCAGCTCTGTGGGTGTTGTGCTGAGCTCTGCTCTCCATCCAGACCTTTCCACCCCACCACTACGACCTCCCCTGGCATGCTCAGCCCAGCCTGCGGACTCCATGTGGGTCCCATCATGGGGTCACACCATTGCTGAGACTCACCCCATGCCTTTGGCACTCACCCATGCTCTTGACCAACATTTCACTGCCCACAGGGTGCCCAGAGCAGCTGTGGCTGCCCCTGCATCCCTGGCAGTGCCCAGGCCAGGCTGGACAGGGCTTGGCACAGCCTGGGACAGTGGGAGGTGTCCCTACTCATAGCACAGTTTGAATGAGATGATCTTTAAGGTTTCCTCCAACCCAAACCAGTTTGGGATTCTCTGATCCTTTCTCTGAAGACCCTACAAAAACACGGCAGTGAATGCTCCTTCAGCTCCCAATCCAGCCGTGTGCTCCCTGCTGTGTCACAAGGAAAGGCTCCAGCATCCCAGCAGCTCCTCTGGAGAGGGCAGGAGGGGAGGCCAGGACAGCAGGACAGCAGGACAGCAGGACAGCAGGACAGCAGGACAGCAGGACAGCAGGACAGCAGGACAGCAGGACAGCAGGACAGCAGGACAGCAGGACAGGTCTGCTCAGTGACATCCCCAGCACCAGGCAGGAAACACTTACCCCATAACGCCCCAGGCTGTCCCCAGGCTGGGCACTCCGGGGATCACCGAACACCCTGGGGTGCTGGAAGGGGGGAAGCTGAACGTGTAGAGCCCTCGGCAAGCTCTGATCAGTGGGGTTCACATTTTTACTCATTTCAAAGATGATTACATTCTGAGCAGCGACGATCCAAGCTAATGAACTGCCTGCCACTTCGCGGCTTGGCAGGAAAAGTCGGATTGCTGGAGCTGTGGGCTTTTTCCTTCAGTCCAAAACACAGCCAATATGGAAATAAATGATTTCTTTCACAGTTGTTTAATACAATTTTCTCTGTTCTGGGTTTTATGCCCTGGCAGTCTCAGTTAACCCAGGGCAGGGGCAGCTCCAGAGGGTTCCCTGCCACCTGGATCAGCAGCGAGAGACGGGAGAGGAGCCAGGAGAGGCTGCAGCTGAGGCTGCTGGAGGGGCTGTCCGGGACAGGGGCAGCTCTGCAGGGCACTGGCTCCAGCTCAGCTGAGAAAAACTGCCCCAAAGGTTTCTTTGGACCCAACAACACCGCCTGCAGGGTCTCCATGATCTGGGAGGTTAAAAGGCAATTGAGCCCCGAGGTGAGAGCCTTTGGACACACTCTGGGAGTGATTTATGGTTCTCCACTGCAGAGCCAGCTCAATGCCCTTCCTCTATTTATTTTTCTTGTTATCACTGTGAAATAAATATGAAGAGGGTATAAATTTAGACTCTCAACCCAGACTTTTCTGCGGCAGGACCAGCAAAGGGGGAGCTTGGGGTTGTGATTGCAGCACTCCCAAATCAGAGGATATTTTCATACCACCTGCTCTGCGTGGAAAGTTCTTACCTTCCATAACTGGAGGAAAACCAGCTTGGAAATGCACAAAAACATCCCCAGAGGACTGGGATGGGTGCAGGGGAAGCAGCAGCCCAGCAGGGATTTGCCAGGAGCCAGCCTGGTTGTGCCTGGCAGTGATGTGGCCGAGCATCATCGGGGGAGGAGCTGCACCTGCTGCTGCTCTTCTGCATTCACTGCTGCTCTTCTGCATCCTCTGCTGGCCTCCTGATCCTCTGCTGGCCTCCTGCATCCTCTGCTGGCCTCCTGCATCCTCTGCTGCCATCCTGAATCCTCTGCTGCCCTCCTGCATCCTCTGCTGCCCTCCTGCATCCTCTGCTGCCATCCTGCATCCTCTGCTGCCCTCCTGCATCCTCTGCTGCCCTCCTGCATCCTCTGCTGCCCTCCTGAATCCTCTGCTGCCCTCCTGCATTCACTGCTGCCCTCCTGCATCCTCTGCTGCCATCCTGCATCCTCTGCTGCCATCCTGCATCCTCTGCTGCCCTCCTGCATCCTCTGCTGCCCTCCTGAATCCTCTGCTGCTCTCCTGCATTCACTGCTGCCATCCTGCATCCTCTGCTGCCATCCTGCATCCTCTGCTGCCCTCCTGCATCCTCTGCTGCCCTCCTGCATCCTCTGCTGCCCTCCTGAATCCTCTGCTGCTCTCCTGCATTCACTGCTGCCCTCCTGCATCCACTACTGCCCTCCTGAATCCTCTGCTGCCCTCCTGCATCCACTACTGCCCTCCTGCATCCACTACTGCCCTCCTGAATCCTCTGCTGCCCTCCTGCATCCTCTGCTGCCCTCCTGCATCCTCTGCTGCCATCCTGCATCCTCTGCTGCCCTCCTGCATCCTCTGCTGCCCTCCTGAATCCTCTGCTGCCCTCCTGCATCCTCTGCTGCCCTCCTGCATCCTCTGCTGCCCTCCTGAATCCTCTGCTGCCCTCCTGCATTCACTGCTGCCCTTCTGAATCCTCTGCTGCCATCCTGCATCCTCTGCTGCCCTCCTGCATCCTCTGCTGCCCTCCTGCATCCTCTGCTGCCCTCCTGCATCCTCTGCTGCCCTCCTGCATCCTCTGGGCACGGTGTCTGGGCACAGAGTTTTGTTCTACAAAGCCTTGGGCTGCTCCAGGCGTGCTGGACATGGCTCCCCACCATCCCCAGTGCCCAGCAGTGCCTGGAGCTACAGCTCCCATCTGTCCCGTGCCAACCTCACCTGTGCCACTGCTGCCTCACCGAGATTTCTGAAGGTTCAGGCTATGAAATCCTGCCCTCGGTATAAACATTTTAATTACAAGTTTCCGGGACTTCTTTCCTAAGATAAACACATTTTAATTGCAAATTGCTTCTGCTGTCTTTACCCACCCCCCAACACTGCCGGCAGCTGCTGGATTTAATATTTAATGAGCCTGCCTCTGGGCTGGGCTGGGCGTGGCAGTGGGACTGGGGGACACTGGAGCACCCCAGGAGTGCCTGGAGTGAGCCTGGGGTGCAGGAGAGGGGCAGCTCCTCGTTCCTGCAAAGCCACCATGGCTGGGGGTGACCCTGGCACAAGGAGCACAGCAGCTGTGACATGTGCCCCTGCCAGAAGGGACAGAGTCACCTGTGGTGAGCGTAGCCCACCCAGAGGGTGCAGGGAGGCTCCGGGCAGTTTCTGGGCTTGGCCCCCGTGGTCATGGCCTGGCTGTGGCCACCTGCCCATCACCTCCATCAGCCACATGGCGGTGGCACAGCCACCACTGGGGGCTCCGTGTCCCCAGTGCCACCCCTGCCCGTCCCCGGAGCCGCCCCATGACGAGGAAATGCCATCAGCTGCTCGTGTGGCATCTCAGGTGCCACCACTGCTGGGTCAGGTCTGTGGGCACGATCAGGTGTGAGAGCCCTGCAGCACGGAGCCACCTGCAGGCTGGGGTTTGTCACCTGTGCCGTGGCTGTGTGGCTTCTCCGGTGACACCCTGAGCTGGCAGAGCTCTGGGGACATCTGTGTGATGGCTCAGGGTGGCCTCAGGACCACGCTCTGACATGTGTGTTCAGCTGCCACCCCCCAGCCTGAGTGGCACCGCATGTGCCACCCTTCCCTGTCATGGCTGTCACTGTGGCTGTCACTGTGGCTGTCACTGTGGCTGTCACCTCAGGTGTCACCTCAGCTCTGGGGGACAGGCCCTGCCCGTGCTGTGGGGTCTGGTCCAGCTCAGGGACAGCCCCACACAGGCCCCTGGTGTGTTTTAAACCCACCCTGCACCACCAGAATCTCACAGAGGAAACCAGCTGAGAGCTCCCACTGCTCTGCCTTTTATTCCTTCACTTTTCCCCCCTTTTCTCTCTTGAAATCTTCCTTTGAAACCCAAACTTCCTGCAGTTTGAAATGGACAATCAGGCCGCCCCGGCAGCTGCAGCCCAAGAGCTTCAGCTCTTGGCAGGAGGATCAGAACTACAAAACTATTTCTTTGAGGCAAATTATGCATTCATCCAGCTCATTTGAAACAAAATATGATTTGCAATTTAACTTTCCATAATGAGCTCCTGCTATTATACCGTTTCCATAATGGCTGGTTTCATTGGAACAGATTGTTGGTGCACATGGTTTACAAAACATTTTCAATGCAAGCCCCGTTTTTTCTTATTTTAAATAGCAACAGCTGCTAAGCATGATAATTATTGTATTTCATCAAAATAAACTTACCGAGTTACTTCTTGATGCCACTCGTCACAATTTTCCAGCGGACCTGCAGGTTATTAAAGAAGCTGAAACTTCAATTCAGCGAAGTCAGAGCAGCACCTCATCCAACTCCCAGCCATGGGCAGGGACACCTTCACTGTCCCAGGCTGCTCCAGCCTGGCCTTGGGCACTGCCAGGGATGCAGGGGCAGCCACGGCTGCTCTGGGCACCCTGTGCCACCCTGCCCACCCCAAGGAGGAGCTTTATTCTAATATCTAATCTCAACCTACTCTCTGAGGATTTGGAGCTGTTCCTCCTTGTCCTGTCACTGCAGGCTCTGTAAATAACCTCCCTCCATCTTCCCTCTGGGTTCCCTTTCGGTACTGGAACACCAGGAGCGGGCAATGAGAAGCTGTGCTAATTAATTCCTAATTGCATTTACCTGCATCACAGTTTCCCGTGGTGTCCCAGGGCACCTGGCAGGGTTCCCCAGCCCCAGAGCTCCGAGGTGAGGGTCTCTGGGACCCCAAACACCCCAGCTCCTGCTGAGCTTCTCCAACACCAGCTCAGGTGGTGAAGGAGAATTTTCTCCTCTAGTGACTGGAGGGAGGAGAATGGCAGAGTTTATTTAGTAAAGAGCAGGTGAAAGTCGTATTTAGTGAACATTTTCTGGGGAACTTCAGAGAGCTGTGTTCAGTGGCTGTAGTCAGCTGGAGATTTATGGACGGGCAGGATAACGATGCTGGAGAAGCTATTGCAGCCCCCAGTGAAAGGCTGCCCTTTACAGCACCTCAGCGTTTGGATTTAGATGACAGGTAGTAATGGCACCACAGAAACCATTACTGTCCATCAAGTAAACAATCAACACTCCATAGAAACGGTTTGGCCTTACCCAGACTCTCCTGAGCTATGGCAAACAGTAAAAATGCCCCCAAAATCAAAGCCAGAAAGGACAAAGGATGATTTTGAGGAAGGAATGGGGACTAGGGAGCTTCCCTTGAGCCGACAGCGGAGAGGGCAGTGCGTGTGTCCTGGTGTGGATGTGGAGTGGAAGAAGGGAAAGAAGGGAAAGAAGGGAAAGAAGCTGCAGCCAGGACCCAGCTGCCATCTCCCCTCCGCGGGCTCCGTGCCAGCAGCAGCTCCCGCAGGCTGACAGCGCCTCGCCGCCGGGTTTGTCAGCACAGCACCAACACAGCAATTAAACCCCTCCCTAGGGAGGCGAACGGGAACGTCAGCCCCGGGACCGGCACAGCCCCCGGGACCGGCACAGCCCCCGGGACCGGCACAGCCCCGGGACCGGCACAGCCCCCGGGACCGGCACAGCCCTCGGGACCGGCACAGCCCTCGGGACCGGCACAGCCCCCGGGACCGGCACAGCCCCCGGGACCGGCACAGCCCTCGGGACCGGCACAGCCCCGGGACCGGCACAGCCCCCGGGACCGGCACAGCCCCCGGGACCGGCACAGCTCCCGGGACCGGCACAGCCCCCGGGACCGGCACAGCTCCCGGGACCGGCACAGCAACGCCCCGGCCGGGCCTCGCAGCCGTCCCCGCATCCCCCGGGCACAGCCCTCGGTGTCCGCAGGGCTGCACCGGCCCGGAGCCCCCCGTGCCCGGTCCCGTTCCACCTGCGGGGGCTGTGGGTGACCCCGAGTGACAGCCGGACCCGGCGCTGCCCCAGCGGCTTTCCCGAGGGGTGGCTCGGGGTTCCGTCCTCGCTCTCCCGTCCGTGCGATCGCTCCAAGGGCAAAGCCTGAGTCACTCCGAGCCCTCTGCCGTGGCCGGCCGAGCCCGCACGCCCGCGCTGGTTTCGGTGTTCACAGAGCTCCCACGATGATCTAACGCTGCACAAAGCCATGGCAGGATAAATACAGAGCTCTGCAGCACCATCCATCACCGGCCGGGGAGCGCGGCGAGGACCGGGCTCACGGGTGGGATGTGGGGCCGCTGGGACAAGGGGAGCGGGTGTCACCGCCCCGGTGTCACCGCCCCGGTGTCACCGCCCCGGTGTCACCGCCCCGGGCTGTCCTGCCCGCGCTGGGGTGACCGCGGGCGCTGCCGTGCCCGGAGCTCCCAGCCACGCGTACACGATGGGCGATCATCCTGTTTATCGAGGTCTGGCGGAAAGAAAACAAGGTAATGGGGCATTTGCTGATTCAATTCGTTGAATTTGAACAAATCTTTTTAATCCTCCTCCCCCGGGGATCGGAAAGGTCAGGAAATGGGCAGAATGTGCACTTTCAGGTATTGAAATTAAACTTGTTAAGAAATCCATATTGATTTGCACTTCTCTCAGAAATATTGAAGCCTCCAGATTTAGCCTGGGTATCGATTTTCTCTTCCAGGGGAAAGACATCGGCACAAAGGGAAGATATTACACGTGGCAGTAAACACCTTCAATCACTGCCCGCTCTGCCTCCGTGAGCACAAACAAACGGCCCCGGCTGCGGCAGCGCTGCCTTTCCGTGTCCCCAGGGCGCTCAGACCCTGCCTGGAGCGGGGTCTGACAGGGTTAAAAAGGGATTTGAGCTGTGCCCTCAAGGCCCTGGATTAACTTTTGGTCAGCCACAATCAAACCCAATTGCTCCAGATGGTCCTTGTAGGTCCCTTCCAACCGAACCATTGCACTCCATCCTGCTCCGTGCTCAGCGCTGCCAGCCCTTTCACTGCCTCGCTTTTAAACATTGCCCTAAGACGGGTGTGCAACTCTCCTTTGACTGTTTTTAACACAGGCAATCAGCAACGAGGCAATTAAGAGGCCTAATTAGCATCTGAATCAGCCTTCTCCAGCAACCCCCTTTGCAACAGTCGCAAATAAGGGTGAGGGAGCTGAAATTCTCCCTGTGAGGGTGGGCAGGCCCTGGCGCAGGGTGCCCAGAGCAGCTCTGGCAGTGTCCCAGGCCAGGCTGGACAGGGCTGGGAGCAGCCTGGGACAGTGGGAGGTGTCCCTGCCCATGGAATGATGTCAGCTCTAAGGTCCCTCCCAACCCAAATCCCTCCGTGACTCTGAGGAAAGCACCTGCAGCCCTGTGCTGTGGGACACGCAGCCCTTGCTGAGGCTCTGTGGGGCTCCAGGGGTTTCACTCCAGAGCTCCCGTGCCAGGTTTCCCAGCGGCCTGTCCATTGCCCCAGGAGGGATGAGGATGTGTCCCTGAGCAGCCACGCTCTGGCCCGGGGCAGCAGAGCCCGGCGGGGCTGTTCACACTCACACCGCACAGATGTTCCCCTTCCGCCCAGAGCAGAGTGAATGAGAGCCCCGCTGCCCCCGGTCACCCCGGGGACCCTGTGGGGATCCGCCACTCCTGTCAGAAGGTTAAATAAGATTTCAATTAAGTGACACATCACCCAGACCAACTGCTTCAAAACTGCCTCCGCTTAGATTGCTGCAGGGGGAGAGCTCAAAGCCGAGCCTCCGTCTGCTCACACACTCCCTGGCAGCCCCAGACCGACCTCCCTCCTCCCTGCCGTCCTTCTCCAGTGCCCACTGCGGGGTCAGCGCCACCTCTTCAGCCAAGGAACTTGCCAAACCGGACATTTTATTGGTTTTGGATCTCCCAGCCATCAGGGAATCACCCCCCACCCGCTCCCGCAGCACCACAGTCGCGCGTTGCCCCCTCGGCTGTGCCCAGACAGTCATCTCTGACTGCGTGTGTACCGACTGCAGGGAAGTAATTCATTTTCTTGCAACGTTAGAGGTGAATTAAACGCTGGATACTTGCTACCAGTCACTGGAGAAATTCTGCTCCTGAGTCCTTTCATGGAGGAAGGAAGGAAGGAAGGAAGGAAGGAAGGAAGGAAGGAAGGAAGGAAGGAAGGAAGGAAGGAAGGAAGGAAGGAAGGAAGGGAGGAAGGAAGGAAGGGAGGAAGGGAGGAAGGGAGGAAGGGAGGAAGGGAGGAAGGAAGGAAGGAAGGAAGGAAGGAAGGAAGGAAGGAAGGAAATAAGCCCTTTCGAGACCACAGAAAATTGCAAAAGGATGTTTCTTCCAACCCGACATGACAAAATTGAATTCCAAGCTATTTAATGCATGCACGAAACGCCATAAAGGAACCCAGCCCGAGCACTCCATCCAGCACGACAGGGAAAGGGGTTCGGAACACAAGCATTGCTCCGGCACGAGCTCGGTGCTTCCAGCTCCAGACTTCCAGGCGATTCCACTGAAGTGTAACTACCGGGTTAAGGGTTCTCACGGACGGGGCTATCGCCAGCATTTCCATGGACACACAGCTATGGGAACACTGCGGTTATGATCACACGAACGATGGAGACCTCGGGGAGCCGCTGTCCCGGGGGGTTGGAGCCCGCTCAGTCCGCGGGGCACCGGGGCCAGGGCCCCGTCCCCTCCCCGCCGGGGGTCCCGCTCCCACCGCAGGCGCAGTGGCCCGGCCCGGCCAGTGGCATTTCAGGAGTGAAAAACCAGCCCCACGGGCAGGGGCGCGGGGAGCCTCCGGGTTTGTCCTTAAAAACGGGGTTTCACAGGTTACACCGTCACGAGGGTGATGCCATGCAGCCTGCCCACGGCCCGGCCCGCCTCAGACCGGCGTGGTTCGTCTGTTGGCCGGGTTGTTGTGCAAAGACTCCTTGAACTCTTTGGGGATGGAGTTATGGACCTGTAAAAAACCGTGGTCCCGCTCCGAGTTGAGCAGCGTCCCCATGGTGACCTTGGAGGGATCCCTGGAGAGGGTGAACATGGAGATGTCGGTGGAGGGGATGGTGCTGAACCCTTTGCTGATGGGCGACATGTCCCGGGAGCGGGGCTCGGTGGAGCGGGAGCTGGACCGCCGGCGGAAGCGGTACCTGTAGGGGGGGAGGCGGGTGAAGGCCGACTTCTTCAGCAGCTCCGAGTGGGACCTGGCGCGGATCTGGCGGTGCTTCTCGATGTACATGTGCACGGCGATCACCCCCACCATCTCGGCGATGATGAAGGACAGCGCCCCGAAGTAGAAGGACCAGCCGTAGGAGTAGCTCTTCTTGGAGTCGCTCTGCCCCGGGTCCCCCGCGTTGGCAGAGATGTAGACTATGATCCCGATGATGTTGCTGAGTCCTGCAGGGGGGACAGGCGGGACAGGCGCTCACCGGAGTGGCAGGAGTGGATGGGGGGACATCCCCATGGTCCCCATGGGGCACCAACCCCTCTGCCAGCACACTTGGACCAAATAATCCCCTTGCAGACCTCTGCCCATCTCCCAGGATACCTATGTATTCCCTTATTCCTCTACATTCCAGGGCACTGGAAGGGAAGGAGGAATAATCCCTGTTTTGTCTAGAAGGGGGATATTTCAGGAGCTGGCTGTGCTGTGCTTTGCTGAGCAGGGAATGCAGGAGCCTGGCTGCATCATGCAGCACCTGAGGGGTCCAGGGAGATCCCCTCAGCATGAACCCCAGCTCGCCACGGCCCTGGGAGCACAGGGAAGCTGGAATGGCTCTGTCTCCATTTCTGCTGGAGTCCTGAGGCTCTGTTTGGGACAGGGGCAGCCAGCGGGGCTGTGCTGCAGGCTGGGGAGAGGCTGGTGCATTCCCAGATTTACTTAATGAATCAATTATGTTCTCTCTGCTGTTTTCTCATCTGCATCAGCAGCTCCTGCCAGCCAAGGAGGGAGAGTCATTTGTCTTTTTGTGGGGAGAAGAAAAACACAAAATAGAGCGGTTCCTTGAGACAAAGACATTGTCACGCGATAATCAGGGGAAGCGTTGGGGAACAGCACAGAGGAATGAGTAATCCAGCAGGAACTGCCTCTCCAGAGAGCGATTTCCATGCGGGACCGTGGCAGCCCCTCTGCCTGCTCCTGCTGCCGCTGGCACTGTGCCCGCTGCCTGTGCAGGGTGGAGGGCAGAGCCCCCAATCCCTGTCCGGGGCCTGGTAACCCCCAGGGGGTGGCTGCACCCCGGGAGTCCCTCCTGGGCTGTGCCCCCACACGAGCCCTGCTCCAGGCAGAGCTGGAGGGCACCTGAAGCCCTGCCTGGCACAGTGACCACGGCCAGAGAGCCCTGACGGATTTTTCCTCCTGTGGGGATTTTCCCAAAGGGCTGGGAGAGCTCTCAAACCTCAGAACCCTCTGTGCTGGGAGCACCCACACCCTGCCTGGTGCTCCCCCGTGTCCCCCAGGCTGGAGGGGCCACCCGGGCAGCTCCTACCTGCAGAGACGAAGAAGATGCCGCGCTGAGGATGACGTTGTGTTTGCTCTTGTAGAACTCGCTGGCGGCCACGCACAGGCCCCCAAAGAACAGCAGCCCCACGCTGAGGATGGGGAAGATGCTGGATGCTCTCACTGCACCTGTGGGACAGGGAGAGGGGCAGGATCAGCCCCAGCACCCCCTGCACCCCAGCAGGGGAGGGTCTGTGCGAGGGCACCCTTGGGCTGCCAGGATGGATGGGGAGCCCCAGCATTGGTGCCCACCATGCACCCTCTGCTTGTCATGGAGTCCTGGAATGGTTTGGGTTGGAAAAGACCTTCAAACCATCCAGTCCCACCTCCTGCCATGGGCAGGGATCTTCCACTCTCCCAAAGTGATCCAAGCCCTGTCCAGCCTGGCCTTGGACACTGCCAGGGATGGGGCAGCCACAGCTGCTCTGGAACCTGTGCCAGGGCTTCTCACCCTCCCAGGGAAGGATTCCTTCTGTACACCTCACCTGAATTTCCCCTTTCAGTGGAAAGCATGGGCAGGCCCAAGGCTGGGTGAGGGTGACCCTGACAAGGGGCACTGTCCCCTCAGTGTGAGCACAAGTGACACCCCTGAGGTGCAGAGCCACACGTGTGTGCCAGGCTGCTGAGGGCTCACCCCAACCTCTGCATTTCCAGCAGAGGCAGCAGGGCCATGCAGCAGCCCTAGGTGTTCCCTGGGGCTGGGAGGAATCCTGGGAGAAGGGCCCTGTGCCCATGGGCTCAGCCCCAACCCCCTGGCTGACCCCACTGCTGCTGGCCCGGTTGTTGCTCTGGACTCTCAGATTTCCACATCTCTGCTCACCCAGCAGAGAGGAGAGCGAGTTTAATGAAATGGCTTTGCAGTTTTAGTAGATTAGTGCTGAAGTTCTCCCACCCCCTCTCACATTTAAAGTAAAAAGTCTATTTTAAAGCCCCCAGGAGTGGAATTTTAATGGAGCTTCTCTGTATTTCTCTGCTTTAATAACGGCCCTAATCGAGGGAAGAGAGCCCAAGCCAAGGCACGGTGTATTTTTGGTGCAGCAGGTAGTGATCTGCTGCATTCATTACTCTCTACTGTCATTTTGGAAGCTGATCCATGTAGGAAAGTGGATTGGGCTGGGCTTTAAGGTCCCTTCCAACCTGGGCCGTTCTGGGATTCTGTGTGGAAGCCTGAGCCCCAAGCTCAGCTGGTCCTGAGGCGGAGGACCCACTCCCACTTTCCCCAGGAAATCTGGCACTTCAGTTTCCCTCCCTGTGCCTGGCTGCCATGGCAGATGCTGGCTGTGCTCCCCCAGCAAACCCAGCCTGGCTGGAGGCTCAGGGAATGGGACAGCAGCACGGACAGGGCATGAGGACGTGTCCCTGTGGTGCTGTGGGGTCCCAGTCCCCCATGGGGACACCAAGGGACTCAGCAGGCACTGGGACCAGCCATGGGGACAGCAGTGCCAGCCCAGAGTGCCATGAACACACGTGGCACTGCAGCACGGCCCTGCTGGGGTAACCCACGGGGTCCCTGGGGGGCCGTGACCCCTCAGCCTCCTGCTGGGGGACACCAGGGGACAGCGAGGGGGTGCCCTGCAGCGTGAGGGGCCCAGGGGAGCAGACCCCCCTGCCACAGGGGCTCAGACTCACGGAGGAGATACTCGGCCGTGTCCTGCTCGTAGTCTGCATCCTCAGGGAAGTGGTCGATTTTCTTGCACACTCCTCGGAAGGTTCCTGGGGAGACACAAGGCAGGGAATGCTCAGAGCCCTGCGCTGGCCGGGGTGTGCAGTGTCCCCATTCGTGGTGCAAATGGGGACACCGAGGCACAGAGCGGGACTGCCCTGGAGCAGCGAGGGGCAGGGAGGGCGGCAGGAGAAGGGCAGCCCCTCAGCACCCGGCTGCAGAGCACATGGTCAGGCCATGCCGGCCCTGTCCCCTCTGCCATGGCACTAGGAGGGACATGTCACAGGGCTCCAGACAGGACAGGCCAAGCCTCAGGTGTCCTGCAGGGTGTCACACTCCCAGGCTGCGCTGGGGGAGCTGAGCAGCACGACAGGCATCAATTAAAGCCTGAAGATGAAGCTCTGGAGGAGGCGAGCTGTCATCCAGAGGGAGACACGGCATCCGAGGGAGAATCGCCCGCTCCCGTTGCTTTGGGAACTGTGGGAGAAGGGGATGCACTGGGCACGGTGAGGACGCCAGCCCCACAGCACAGCCCCCAGCCTCCTCCTCCTCCCGGCTCTGGGCTTCCACCTGCCTCCTCCCGGTCCCTGAGCCAGCAGAATGTGCCCCACGCACCCCAGAGCTGCCCCACGGCACTGCCGGAGCGGGGCTGCACCCATGGAGGCCGGGCTGAGCAGGCACGGGCAGAGCAGCACGCCCGGCTGCCCAGGGGAGGGAGGGGCGGGCAGGGGGCAGCCCCGGCTCCGCAGCGCTATTCACACTCTGACATTTATTTTGTCTCCTTTACTCCCTCCGTTCACCAACTGATGCTCGTCGTCATGGCAATGCTGAGCCACCTGACACACAACTTCAGCCTGCAAACACGCACCACAACAGGGCTGCAATCCCAAAAAGCCCCTCTGACCTCCACGGTGCTCCCCGGGGAGGGAACCCTGCCCCTGGGAGTGCGGCTGGAAGCGGCTGCAGGGATGGACGAGGCAGCTGCTCAGGGTCCTGGCTGAGGACACAGCCCCCACCGCAGCTGGGCCAAGTGTCACCCTCTGCCACCATGTCCCCGGCCCCTGCGACAGCAGCAGCTCCGTGCGCTCCTCTCCGACCCGGAGAATGCCCGGCTGCTGCTTCCAGCAATCCCACCGTGCTCCTGAGCCCTTTCCCAGCCGCTGGCTCCGTGCTGGCAGCCTGAGCCACAGCCCGGGTTTGATCCATCTGCTGCCGCCGGTACCGCTCGGCTGTCTCGGCGGTGATCTCAGTAATTTCCTCTCCCCATTAGCCCGAATCCCAATTAGCCAGTTGGCTCATGGCCGCGGTTCCGTGCCGGAGCTCGCCGGGGCTGTGCCGGGAGCCCCCAGCAGCCGGCCCGGAGCCCCCCAGCCCCGGCACAGGGAGGAACCAGAGCTGCCTGTCCCCTCCCTCAGCAGCGTGAGCAGCCCCGGCTGTGCCACCAGCAGGCGCCACCAGGCTGGTGCCACCTCTGTCACCCCCGGCCAGGAGCGGAGCAGGTTCTGCCCCAGCCTCACCCAACTGCGGGCCAAACTCTCCCTGTACCGGCCTCAGCTCAGAGCAGGGATTCCCTCCAGCTGGGAAACCTCCCAGGGTGTTTGTGTGTCATCAGCAGCGGGACCGCGGGGTCCCTGCGGGTGTCCCTGCGGGTGTCCCTGCCCAGGCTCCCGCAGCCAGCCCTGCCTTCGCGGGGGTGACACCGGGTGTCATTTGGAAGCCATTTCACCCTCTGCGGCCGCAGGTTTGCGCTGCCATCCCTCCCGTGCCCTCCCCTCTCCTCCCGCAGGGCTGCTCCCATCCCGCGCTCCCCTCCATCCTTCGATCCCGCTCGTCCCCGCTCGTCCCCGGCCGCTCTCTGGGGGCTGGGAGAGCCCCCGGAGCCCCCCAGGCTTTGTGCTTTCCCCGCCGAGCTCCCGCACCGCGGTTATCGGCACATGCAGAGGCAATTAATTGATTTGATCTCAGGTTGTTTTCCTCTCAGAGCCCTTTCCCCCAGGGAGCGCCGGGGGGACGGGGAGGGGGTGTGAGGGAAATACGGCTGCAGTGGTGGAAATGCAGCCGAGAATATCGATCCCAGCCCCACGAGCCAGAAGACTAAAGAGCTCCAGTTATGGTGTTAAAATCTCATTACTTTTCATCTGGTGGAACAGTTTTCCAGGGACCATTCTGGTGTGTGTAAAGGGAGACTCGGGCTGAGGAGGATGAGCTGAGACCACTCTGAAATGAGAACAAAATTCCTCGCTCCCCTCGCAGCGGCTCAGCCAGGAGCCAAGGTCACATTCCAGCCCTGAGCTCTCTGCTCCTCCCGATAAATCCAATCCTTTATCTCCCAGGCTGTGGTTTCCAGTAATGGCCTTCCTAGAGACGCTGCTACACCGAATCCATCTGGAGGAAGTGCCGGGTCATTATGGCCCGAGTTCTCTGGAAATTAATATTTTGGGGAACCAGAGGCCGGAGCTGAGCTGGGAAGTGCTGGGGCAGGAGGGAGCCTGCTGCACAATCCCAGAGATGCTCAGGCTCTGCGCTCCCTGAGTAACAAGAGCAAGATACCTAAATATCTCCGAGGAATTAAAACTTCAGGGCTCATCTTTTTTTACCTCCCACCCACCTCCCAGATGCTTGGAGAGA
Organism: Acrocephalus arundinaceus; assembly: GCA_021534815.1. Lineage (NCBI taxonomy): Eukaryota > Metazoa > Chordata > Aves > Passeriformes > Sylviidae > Acrocephalus > Acrocephalus arundinaceus. The sequence goes on along the minus strand of JAJEOU010001894.1, from coordinate 16,796,018 downwards.
TGGAAAGAAATTCATTCCTTCCCTTCCTCAGCTCCAGGCTCTGCAAGGCATCCTGAGGCTCTTTGCACAAGGTCCCTGGTGTGAGACTGCAGAGCTCCGGGGTTTGGGGTCTGTGTTAGCCACGGCCAGCACCCCGTGGGCACTGCACAGGGCTCAGAGGGTGGCACCCAGCAGCTCCTGTGGCCCTGGGGAAGGCTGGAGGGTCTCAGCCACCCCCCAGCACCGTGTTTGCCTCCTGCACCACCAAATTTTCAACACAGCCTGAGTTCAGAGACACACAGCAGCTTAGGAGAGCATCAGGGATGGCTGCAGGCCCCTGCAGCACGGAGCAGCCCCGCTGGAGCTGAGGACAAGGGCTGTTCTCCAGCAGGGCAGGGAGGCCCTGGGGAGCCAGGTGACCTGTCCTTGCTGTGCCACCAGCTCTGTGACCCTCAGACCGTCACTGCCACCACCACCACCTCACGTGCATCTGCTGGCCCCAAGCCCACAGGAGGGCGGCCCAAGGAAGGAAGGCAAAGCCCGAGAGCGCTGGGATGGGAGCTGGGATGGGAGCTGGGCTCCTCAACACCTGGCAGTGGGAGGATTCCTCCTCCTCCTCGCCGGGACTGAGCTCTCCTGCAGCACATCCCCAGCGCCCCAGCAGCCCCACACCAGCTCTCCCTGGCGCTCCGGGTGGAATCTGGCTCCGTCTCCATTTCACACCCTCTCCCCCTCTCTGCGGTGGTGGCTTGTGGCTGAGCAGAGGCTCCTACACAGATACGCCTGTTCTGAAGGACATTTTTCCCTGTTTTATATATATATATAAAACCCCTCCAGTGGAAAAAACCCAAGTGAGATGAAAGGAATGCAGGAGCCAGGAGGCAGCAGAGGTGGCCGGGCTGTGGTGGCAGAGCCGAGGCTGGGGTGGGCACACACCTGAGCCCACCCAGCAGGGGGACAGGGGGACAGGGGGACAGAGGGACAGAGGGACAGAGCCCCCCCGCGGCCGTGGGGAGCGGGAGATGCCAGTGATGGGCATCCCCACGGGGGACACGGCGAGCACAGCTTGGCGCTGACACCACGGGTGGGCTGGGAGCTCCTGCCAGCGCCAGCCCGCGAGGTGCCAGCGATCGGCGCGTGGCACAGGGACTGCACTCCCTCAGCGCTGCTAAAAGGGAGGAAAAAAATAAAAAAGGGGAAAAAAAAATCTACATTTTGACAGTGACTCATCATCTCCCATTCTGGAATCTGTGGGGTTGGTGCAACCTACACAAGGCAGTTCAGAAAAGCAAAACAATTCTGAATAATAGAGGAGGGGAAGAAAAAAAAAAGTTTGCAGCTGATGGGTAATTTCCAGCCCTTTGCTCTGAGGGTTTTCTCATTTTTCCTCATTAGAAAAGTAATCAGGTAACGCTCTGGAGCTGCTTCCAGGGGCTCCCCCCACGCTCCCCTGAGCTTCCTTCCTCCCTGCATCATCCCAGCTTTCCTCCTGCTGTCCTTCCACCTTGCTGGGGCTCGTGGCAGGCAAACCCCAGGCTCTGGGGCGATGCTGGGATGGCAGGGAGGGGCAGGGGCTGAGGGGGGTGCAGGGGCTCCTGGGGCCCCTTCCCTGCTCTGCCCTCCGTGGAATGGGCAGCAGCTGCCAGTGCCGGGAGCCCTCGGATCATGCTGGGGAGGAGAGCTCTCGTCAGCATGTCTTAGGAAATCATTTCATGTTTTATCTTTAACAGTGGATAAACATTGATTTTTATTTTAAAAGGTAATTGACATTCCTATGAGAGCGCAATGAGAGCTGGAGCAGCCGGAATCGGCGTAAATAAGCCATGTGCTAGAAATTAATGAGCTTCACTGATTGAGTTTATCTGTTTAAATTAATACAATTCTGGCAATTATATAAAAATATAATGATCTTGGGTTTGTTTGCCTGCTTGGAGACATTGATGGTAAGAGATGGGGCAGAGGGGGAGGCCTGGCCTCAGTGCCTGAGGGGCAGGATCCATGCAGCTGGGGCAGGATCCCTGTTTAATGAACATTTTAGATTTACCTGGGTTGGCTGATGAGCTGTGGGGTTTGCCTTCCTGCCTCCTCTGTGGCTGAGGGTAACGGGGGCTCCCAGAGATTCCTGGATCCCACAGCATTTGCTAACAGGGTGTGGGGAAGGTGGGCCTGTCCTGCAGGGTCGGAGCTCTGTGCCCCATTGCCAAAGGGATCATGGGCTCATCCCCATCCTCCTCCTCCTTTCCACCACTCCAGGAGCTGCCTGGGGCTGGCAGAAGCTCCCAGCCCAACCCTGGTATGAGTGCCTGTCCTTAGGGTCTCTTCCAACCCAAACCATTCCATGGTCCCACAGCCCAGCTGGATAATTAACAGATGGATCCAGAAATTCTCACTTGTAGGAGTGAGTTTGACCCACAAGTTTCACATCCAGAACACTGGGGACAAAACCTGCCCAGCTGGGACCGGGGGGAAAACCAGGAGTGTAAAACCTGGGATGCTCTGGTTAACCAAGGTGCCAGAAATTCAGACAGAGAGAATCTGTGGGTGTGGGGGTCCGGTGCCTGCTCCCACCCCGAGCTCACTGAGGCCGGATCATCCCCGGGCTGCTTAAGCACCTATTTATACTAAGGAGGAGAGAAGCTGCATTATGATGGGGAGCTGGAGGTTTCACTTCACCGGTATTAAAATGTCCTCTGAATTTCTAAAAACCTATAAATGACAATTTCATAGCTGTGAAGCGTGGCATCCAGCACAGGGGAGTGCTATTTTCGACTCCGTGTTGACAGCTGAAGGGGAATGGATCACAGAATTAAAAACTAGTTGCTGCTCAAGTCCAAGCAATCATGGCTTGATTATGCTTCTTATGGGCACACAGAGGCAAGTCTGAGGCAGCAGCACAGGCTCCTGGTGCTTGGAGAGGTCAATTCACAGAGCAGAAAACAATTATAAGCCAAATCACTTAGGAGAATGGATTTAAGCATAAAAGCACAACTGTGTACAGAGGATGATTTAGGAGCGTTTTGCCCGAAAACTCATCACCATGACGGGAGTTCGCATCGGTTTAGAAACTGCCTGGCTAATAAGTAAACAGCTATAAAAATAAAACCGGGCCCAACAAAGAGAAGAAAGGAGATATTCATAACTCTGAATATAAATCAGCGACTCGGAATTGTAGAGCACCGATAAAGGCTGGAACAAACGGCGGAAAAGCATCAAACCCTCCTTCCCCAGTGCATTGGGATGAGCAGCAGCAGCAGAAAGGAGCAGTGCCACCAAACAGCGGCAGCCTGAGTCACAGGGCCCAGAAATGTTAAATAACTGATCACAGGCATTTCTCATGCAGCACATTCTCATCCCGGAGCCCGGGAGGGCGGGAGGAGCTGCCTGAGCAATCCCAGCCCTCTGGAATGCTGCTCCGGGGAGGGAGGGGAGGCTGAGATGCTGCTCTGCCCACCCTGCATCCCCCCAGCTGCTCCAGGGGCTTGGGCTGGCATCGAGGCACAAGCAGGGACTGAGAACAAGGGGACAGGCCACTGGCACAGGGTGACAGTCACTGGTCACACCTGCTTTGCACAGTGGGGCAGGGACAGTGACCAGCAGAGCCCGGGAGGGGACGGTCAGCGCGGGGGGCAAAAGGAATCCCGGTGTGGTGATGTACAGCAGCCTGGAAAAACCGGTTTGTTTGGAATCATCACAGAATTCCAGAGTGGCCTGGGCTAGAAGGGACCTCAAAGCCCATCCAGTGACACTCCAGCCACGGGCAGGGACACCTCCCACTGTCCCAGGCTGCTCCCAGCCCTGTCCAGCCTGGCCTGGGACACTGCCAGGGATCCAGGGGCAGCCACAGCTGCTCTGGGCACCTGTGCCAGGGCCTGCCCACCCTTAACATTCCCTGTTTCAAGGTGAAGCAGCTGCTGAAATTTGCCATCAGCACCACGGTGGGTGTTTGAAGGGGATGTTGCTAAATCCATGCCATGAGCAGAGGGCTCAGGGCAGAGCCTGCTCACAGCGAGCCCCTCCACGCCCCCAGCCCAGCACTGCAGGCCCGGAGCTGCAAAAAGCGAAGCGTTCTCCGAAGGAGCCCCACAGCGCAGAATATCCAGGCTAAAAATATGTAAATGGCATGAAAAGCACTGTCAGAGCTGCAGCGAGACCAGCCAGTCGCCAAAAGGCAATTTCGAATTTCCGAGCTCGCTGCACGAGGCATTAAAAAGGTCACTATTTCTGAAATAAGGATCTTTACAAATAAACACATTTGCCGAGGCCTCGGTGAGTCATGCCAGAGCGGAGCACAGAGCATTTCCACCCTAATGCTCCTGACAGGCCGGGAGCAGGGAGATCTTTTCATGTTTACAGTTCATCAATAGTTATTACAGCTGCACAGTCAATCTTTAAAGCACATTTAGCCCGGGAGGAGGCTCGGCAGGTTGTTTTCCCCCGAAAAAAAAAAAAATGATATTAAATTTATTACGTTCTTCCTCTTTTATAGCATAGATTTGAAGGTAAGTATTTGAAGTTCAAATACACGACTGCCACTCCAGCACCTGCCTCTTTTAAAATATATCTATACTTCTGTCACATCTTCCCGGTATAAATTTTGAAGTTTTCAGCTGATGTGTTAAAAGGGCCTCGATCCATCACAGCCTATTTATCGCAGGGAACGCAGTGGGCACTGTGCGGGAGGGAGGTGCTGCCATCCCCGCTCTCCTCCCCGCCGCCACCGCGCTCCCCCCGGCCGGGGCTGCGGGTCCGGCCCGGCCCCGCGGTTCCGAGCTCTCCCGGCACGGCACGGCACGGCACGGCCGGATTTAGCTGCTGCCTGCCGGGAGGCAGCGCCGCCCCCGCACCATCTGCGGGAGGGAAGCAGCCCCGGGGAGCGGCTCCAACGCCCCAGATGGGGAAAGCGATATTCGGGAGTAGCACCATAGTTTCACTCTTTTTTTTTTGGAGAACAAGAAGGAACTCTCCTGCAGACGGAGCATCAGGAGAGAACTTTGCTGGTGAAGGAGTGAGCGGCGCCAACCTCATCTTGCCCATCCAGGAATAAAAGCTGCCCTTTGGAGCTGCCCGGGGGCCTGGAGCCATTCCCCGGCACAGCCCAGCCCTGCCCTGCGTGTTTGGGAGCAGCTGGGCAGGGACAGGGGAGGGTCCTGTCCATCATCACTTTGGGATTTGTCAGCACCAAAGCCCCCAGCACAGGGCAGGCAGCTGCTGCAGGGCCCTGGAACCCTCCCCTGCCTGGGCAGCCCATGGGACTCCTCTGCCTGAGGCTGTGGTGTCCCTGCTCCGGCCCAGGGAGCAGCACCCCGGTCCTGGCCACAAAGCTGGGGCAGAGTGAGCAAAGCTGCTTCGTGGTCCCTGAGCCACTCACAGAATCACCTCGGCCATTAAACGGCCTCACCTTCCCCAGTTCCCAAACCTGGCTCAAGGCACAAAATGCTTCCTAGAAAAAAATCTGAGCTTTTAAAACAGCCCCAGGTCTGCCTGGCCCTGCCATTCCAAACACCCAACAGCCCCAGCTCCAAACAACCCCAGCTCCCCAGGCTCTGCCCATCCAGGAGCCAACGAGAGCTCTGAGGGGAAGAGGAGAAAGATGTGAAACCCCAGTGGTGGCAGCTGAGAGCTTCACCACTCCCCCAATGCTTTCCATCCCTCCTCTGCATGAAATCCCAGAGAGAGCCCACCCTGCTGCTGCTGCTGCAGCCAGGGGCTGCTCTGCCTTCAGTCTCAAGGACAGTGGGAGTCCCCCCAGCCCCCTGGCACTTACCCGGGGCTGCCCCTGTGGTTTTGCTCCCCCATTTTCAGCTCTGGGTCATGCCCAGGGCCCGTGGTGCTGCCCTCAGCCCACACCACACATCCATGCAGGGAGGCTGTGCCTGCAGCCCTTTGCTGGCCCTGCCCCAGCTGCAGCCCAGCAGCTCCACCTGGTTGATTATCACTGAGGGTGCCCACCTCGTTATCACTGGGGGCACCCATCTGTTATCACTGGGGACCCCCACCTGGTTATCACTGAGGGCACCCACCGGGTGATGCTCCAGCAGTTTGGGCTGCAAGCTGGAAGGAGAATGGATGGATGGATGATGGATGATGGATGATGGATGGATGGATGGATGGATGGATGGATGGATGGATGGATGGATGGATGGATGGATAATGGATGGATGGAAAGGAGCCCCAAGGAGAGCTGGAGAGAGACTGTGGACATGGAAGGACAGGACAAGTGGGAATGGTCTCACACTGACACACAGGAGGTTAGATGAGATATGTGGAAGGAATTGTTCCCTGGCAGGGTGGGCAGGCCTGGCCCAGGTGCCCAGAGCAGCTGTGGCTGCCCCTGGATCCCTGGCAGTGCCCAAGGCCAGGCTGGACAGGGCTTGGGGCAGCCTGGGACAGTGGGAGGTGTCCCTGCCCATGGCAGGGGTGGCACTGAATATCTTGAAGGTCCCCTCCATCCCAAATCATCCCACATTCCATGTTTCTGTTATCCCCATTTACAGATGGGAAGGGCAGCACTGGAGAGATGCAGATCCCGAGCATCTGCTCGCTTTGGGGGCTCAGCTGGGGCCGCTCTGAGCCGGGGATTTCACAGCCCCGGAGCAGGCTCTGCGCGGGAGGTGACGCTGCTGTCACAGCCCGGCCTGCCCGAGCCCCCGCCCCAGAGCAGCTCCCGGGTGCGGATGGGGCGCTCTGCCCCCCTGTCTTATGGAACTCCTCCCTCCATCCCGAGGGGAGAGCTGTTCAGACTGACATCACAAGTGATTTCTAAGAGTGGCTGAGCTCGTGTGCCCCGCCCAGCCCCTGCTGAAGGCACGGAGCTGTCACTGAGACCCTGCGCGAGTGGCACAGGGGATGTCACACACCCCACAGCGGCGCTGGCCCCCAGGGACCCACGGCCCTGCAGGGGGCACAGGGGCTGTCCCCACTGCAGGGACACAGGGGCTGTCCTGTCACCGCAGGGGCACAGGGGCCATCCTGTCACTGCAGGGGCCATCCTGTCACCGCAGGGGACACAGGGGCTGTCCTGTCACCACAGGGACACAGGGGCCATCCTGTCACCGCAGGGGGCACAGGGGCCATCCCCACCGCACGGGCACAGGGGCTGTCCTGTCACCGCAGGGGCCATCCTGTCACCGCAGGGGGCACAGGGGCCATCCCCATTGCAGGGACACAGGGGCTGTCCTGTCACCACAGGGGCCATCCCCACCGCGGGGACACAGGGGCCATCCCCACCACAGGGGCACAGGGGCCATCCTGTCACCGCAGGGACACAGGGGCTGTCCTGTCACTGCAGGGACACAGGGGCCATCCTGTCACCGCAGGGACACAGGGGCCATCCTGTCACTGCAAGGGCCATCCCCACCGCATCCCGCAGCTCGGTGTTCCCCCTGTCCCCGCCGAGCTCGGTACCGCAGACGGGGCTCGGGGCTCGGGGCCGGGGGCGGCGGCGCGTCTGTCTCGCACCTTGCGGTGTGCCTGCACCGGCAGCGCAGCCACACGGCCCCGGCTGCGGGGATGCACCCCGGGGAGCTCAGCCGGCGGCACCGGCCCTGCAGGGACGGGCTGAGCCCCCGGGAGCTGCTGCGGGCTAACGGGGGGCGGCGGCAGCGGGAATTGGGGCAGCTGGGGCGACAGACAAAACATATTTAACGGTGTTATATAGAATTATTTACAACACGCGCGCCGCCTCCCCTGGCTGCCGCCGCGGTGCCCTGGCAGGACCGCGATTCTCTGGTGGGAGACAGAAGCAGCAGGCCCGGCTCCTGCTCCTCCCCGCCTGAGAGGTCTCACCGCCCGCTGCAGCTTCTCCTGCTTCCCATGCACGGCGCGGTGGCTCTGATCCCGCTCAGCCTCACGCTGGAGACAAGGCCAAACACTGATGCACAGAGATTCTTTCATCTCGGGCTGGAGCGCGCTGAGCAGCGACAGGAGATTCTCCCAGCGCGGGGAGAAGGAGCCCCGGGGCTGCCAGAGGCTCGCAGCCCCCGGAGCAGCCGGGGCGGGCGGGGGGCTCGGCCCGTGCCCATCTGGAGCGGGCCCGGCCGGGTGGCACAGCTGCCGTGCCGCGATAAGGCTGCGGGGCCGAGCCAGCCTGCTCAGGCAAATGGAGGATTTGGCACGGCCGCCGAGCATCCCGGCAGGAATGACTGGCTCGGCTGCCGGGACACAGCCGGGCTGGCGCGGGGACAGCTGCGGGGAGGTCACAGCCTCGCGGGGTGACAGTGACCTTCCCCAGCCCGGCATCCAGCCTGCCCCGGCCGGCTCGGCAGGAGGCGCCCAGGGAAGGGGCGGCCCCTGCAGCGCTGGGGCGATGGCGCTGTGTGATGAATCGGGGATGCTGAGGTGCCACACGCAGCTGCGAGGAGTTGGTGTTTAACACCCAGAGTCTGTTCCGTGCCAGGAGGGAGCCCCCGGCCTCTCCAGGGTGACAGAGGTGCCACCTCTGGGACCAGAGGCGTTCGGGACACTGAACGAGCTGCTTGATGGCAGTGCCAGCAGCACAGGCCAAGGCTGACTTTAGTAAGTGAAATCAGGCACACTCGAAAGGGTCACTGCCTGTCGGGAGGCTCTCTGGAGTGCCCTCCCCTCCCCTTGTGATTCCAGGCACGAACTGAGACTAAAGGTGTAATTAGGGGACAATTACCAAAACACCAGTGAAATTGGAAATGTGACCACTCGAGAGGCACGAACACAAATGTCACCCTCAAACAGCACCGTTTGTCACTGCTCACTACTGCCCGAGTCCCACGGATGTGTCACCCATGCCAACGTCCCCAAGAGTGCCCAGTGTCCCCCAGAAGGGCTGGGAGGTCCCTCCTTGTCCCTGTCCCCACCCCGGGGCTCCTGTCCGCCCCAATTCTCCTCCTTCCACACAAACCCTTGGCAGACAGCGAACACAGAGCCCGGGGAGGGTGACAGGATGGCACAAGGGGCTGGCCTGCTCCCACAGCTGCCACCCTGGCATTTCCACAAACACCACCATTCCCAAGGGCCGGCACGGGAACAGCTCAGCCTCCCCTGCTGCACGAGATTTGTCGTTCCATTGCGGTGTCAGGGATAAGGAACGGGCAATGTCTGAGGAGATCATCACACCCCGTCACCCGCCCAGCAGCCACCCCCCTTCCTCATCCTCCTCTCCCTGCCGCGGCCGTGGAAAGCCCTGATGTGTGCAGCTCCAGGGAGTGAGGGATTCCTGCGATGTTCAGGGGAGCGAATCCCAGGGTCCTGACACATCTCAGAGGGACCAAGAGCCTCCTGCAGGAAGAGCCTCCACTTCTCTGGGCAAGGGATCTCAGAATCTCAGAGCCCCCGAATTGTGGGAAGGGACCAAAAGACACAGGGCAGCTCCAAGCACGCAGCACACCCTGGCCTGACTATTCATTCTCAGGCACTTCAATACCTGTTGCAGGGCTGGGAAATCAAACCCGTGCGGACCCAGAGCATCCCGCAGCCCCCGCGGTGCCCCGGGCTGACCCCGGGCCGTGTTTCCCGGGGGTTGTGTAACAGGTCCCGGGAGGATGCGGGCCCTGCTCCTCCCCGCCGCAGAGCCGGCAGCGCGCACACGCCGAGGGAGAGGCGCCCGTTGTCACCCCGGCGCTGTCATTCTTTGTCACAGCGGGCGTCTTCTGAATCAGAGCCCTTATCTGGAGCTGCTGCGCTCCCCGAGCGAGCCCGCGTGGGTCTGCGCACAGCAAGCGGCTCCCGGCTCCTCTCCCGAGGACAGCCACCCAAAACCTCCAGCGGAGCCCTCCAGCCAAGGCAAACCCACCCGGGAGCCCTCAGCAGGGACGGGAAACCCTAACCCAAAATGCAGCTTCAGGGATCTCCTCCCCAGGGTCACCCAAAAGGCTGGAATGGCTGCAGGTGTTGGGGCCCAGCCGCAGCCCCTCTGAAAGGGAGCGGGCGCGGGCAGGACCCTCCCGTGTCCCTGCGGGCACTCTGCAGGGGCTCAGGACAGGGCGGGCGCCTCTCCCCTGGGATGCCTTGAGCAGCCCCAGCCCCGGTGATGACCGCGGGTACCTGGCAGCTGCTCCTGCCTGCCCCGGAGCCAGCCGGCCGCACCTGTCCGCAGGTGAGGCAGGGCAGGACCCCCCTGCTGAGTGGGACCCCTGGGGCAGCAGCTGAGCAGCCCCCGCACAGTTCCGGATTAGTGCGTTTATATAATTTTAAGAGCATTTTGGATTTTCCCCCAAAAGGAGGTTAACGTCTGTTTGTGGAGCGCTCGCTGCGTTCATTAAAAACCCACGGTGGAGCCCATGTGAGCAGGAGCGGCGGGGACGCGAGGAGCGCCGGGCAGGATGAGTGCCGGGCTGCCTCAGCTCAGCCCATCCCAAAGAGCAGAGCGGGACGGGCCCGCACTCCTGGAGCGTCCCTGGCGTGCCCGGGGGCTGCGCCAGCGGCCGCGGGCCGGGGGGACTTCCCCGGAGCCGTGCGAGGTGAGCAGCGCTGAACCCACCAGGCTTCACCTCACCAAAGGCAAAACTCGTGCTGAGAGAAGGGATTTACCCAAGGCCGCGCTGGAGCCGGGCATCGCTCCCCGGCTGCTCCCGCTGGTGTCAGCGCCGGCACCTCCGGCCGGTCCCCACCTCGCTGGGCACCGGGGGATCCGGCATCCACCCGCGGGGATCCGGCATCCACCGTGGGGATCCGGCATGCACCCGTGGGGATCCGGCATCCACCGTGGGGATCCGGCATCCACCCGCGGGGATCCGGCATCCACCGTGGGGATCCGGCATCCACCCGCGGGGATCCGGCGTCCACCCGTGGGGATCCGGCATGCACCCGTGGGGATCCGGCATCCACCGTGGGGATCCGGCATCCACCCGTGGGGATCCGGCATGCACCCGTGGGGATCAGGCATCCACCCGCGGGGATCCGGCATCCACCCGCGGGGATCCGGCATCCACCGTGGGGATCCGGCATCCACCGTGGGGATCCGGCATCCACCGTGGGGACCGTCCCCAAACCGCAGCTGCCCCAGCGCCGGGCCCAGCCTTCCTCAGCCGCCCCTAATTATTTACAGCCGGCATGGAGCCAGTGACCTTGCATGGGAAAAAAACCACTTGAGCCTCATTCAAATTCAGCCTCCACCTCTATTACACGGGAACAGCTCCGGAGATGACAGGCTCTGCACCACGCCTATGCAGCAGTAAAATGCCTGTTTCTGAGCTGTTCGCAGCATACATTTTACTCATCACGTGCTGCTCGCAGGCACTGAGGGAGCCGGCTCTTTCACCCACCCCACGAGTCAGGATTTTTGCCCAGAAAACGCCGCAGCCTCGCAGGAGGGTGAATTTTGCACCCTCTGCTCAAAGCGGGGCTGGTGGCAGCGAGCTGAGGCGCAGCTCCTCCCCGGACACTCTCCAGGCAGCCGTGCAGCTGGAGGCAAGCCCGCCCGCAGCCGCGGTGCCAGCTGGCAGGGGCGCGGGACCCTCGGTGTCCACAAGGATCCTCATGACTCGTGGCGTTTGGAAGTGTGCCACGAGAACATGGGGCTGGAGCCGCCCGAGGGTCCGGCCAGCCTCATTTCCATCTCCATTAGAGGACAGTAATTCACTTTTATCCAATACATCCTGCACCGAGGCGAGGCTCAGGGATTCCCTAACGCCGGGGCTGTGCCTGGGTGTTGTGCGTGACCCCTCGCAGAGCCCCGTGCCCATTTTTGGGCACGTGTTTGGTGCCAGGGGCTCCTGTCCCTGCTCCGGGCTGTCCCGATGGAAAGGCCTGCTGGGTGTTAAACTGCAGCCTGGTAACCCCATCAGGAAACTGCCCTGTCCACCGTGGGTGCTTCCATCACACCACATCCCCTGTCTCCATCACACAGGAAAACCCAACAACGCCTCCCAGCCCTCAGAGCAAACCCCCCCCTGCCCACCGTGTCCCCAGACCTGCCTGGCTGCACAGCCCAGCCCTGTCACCCTCCATCCCACACTGACAGCCCCCATCTGAGCAGCCCTGCCCCGCAGCTGCCACCCCTGGGCTCCCTGGGGCAGAGCCGTGGCTGGGGCACTGTGGGAGCCGTGCCAGGGGTGCCTCAGCTTTTACATTTTCAGATTCTGTAATGCCTCAGCTTTTATATTTTCAGATTCTGCGCTACCCAGGGACGGAGCCTCACATTCGGTGCCATATGAAGCTCCCTGGACGGAGCAGTGAGACAAAACAAATCCATTTCTGCTGCAGACCAGGACAACTTTCAGCCCCAAAACACAAACAACGATGGACTGAGGGGTGGAACAAGGATGGGACCTCACGGCCTGGGGCTGGAATTGGACAATTGGACCCCAGTGTGCAAACAGACCTAAATTATAAAATGGGAAAATCTCGTGACCATCAGCCATTTTGTAACCACTCTGAGCCCACCCTGGGTGCAGCCTTGCTCAGGCTCCTGTAATGCCCAGGGTGGATCCTGGAGACCTCTTAATAAACACCGACTTTATTCTCTGGCTCTGTCCAGCCTCTGTTTCAGGTCAGCCTGCCCAAGGCCACACCAGGGCCACTGGGCAGGGGGGTCAGTGTGGTCAGCGTGGTCAGTGCGGTCAGTGTGGTCAGTGTGGCCATGGGGGCAGCCTGGCAGCCCCCCACACCAGCACTGCCCCCAGGCTGCCCCGGGCGCTGCCCACAAGTGGCAGCTGGGCTGGCTGGTGATGAGAATCCATCACAGACACTGACCAGACACAGAACAGGATGAGCAGCTCCTTAAATACCTGCCCGTAATGAGTAGCGAGAAAAAAGTGCTCCATCATGGGTGATTGCAATCTCAGGGACATTTGCTTGGCGCTTTTAAAAATTAAAGATAATAACTTTCTAACAGAAACAATCTTGCTGTCACCTTGGGGAAATTCTCTGCTTGGCCTCACTCAGAGGGCTGAGAGGAGCTGGAGGCGGGGGAAGAGCTGGTGCCTGGCCAGGGCAGTCACTTCCAGCCCGATTTAATGCCTTCACCCAGCTCAGCTCAGCCAAAACCACAGACAAAACCAGCGGGGGAAAATGGAAACTCAGGAGCAAGGGGCTTTCCTGCACCTCACACCCCTGCTGGAAAGGGGAATGGGAAATTGAATGAAAAAATAAAAATCAGGGACTTTGATATGGGAAAGTAGCAGGCCACACACAAGTGGCTGATGGGATCAGTCAAAACAAATCTGCCACTGAAAGGTCAAGGCAAACAAAACAAGGAGGAATTCTTTCGCAGTGTGGAAGGAGCTTTCCTGAGGTGTAAAGCACCGCTGGATCATGACGGTGTGACTGTCAGTCACGGAGCACAAGTGACACGTGCTTATTTATTCATCAGATGCTTCTGTTCTGCACCTGGAGACAAACAGGCAGGAGCTGGGGGGATGCTGAACAGCGGCTGCAAAGTGTAAACACGGGATCAGGACTAGAGAACTTCCTCCCAGGAGCATTCAGAGAATAGGCTGGGAAGGCTTCTGAAGATCTGAAAGGGATTTTAATAAACCTTGGCGTTCTGTTGGATTTCTAGCGGGCTGGTTTAGAGGCTGGGCCGGTGCCAGGAGTGATGCGATGGGCAATGGCAGGAGCTGTGTCCCCAGCACCGCCCGTGGCTTAGCAGGGGTGGGAACGGAGGAGGAGGCAAATGTCAAACAGCCTCCTGGAAAATGGATTTATCAGAGTTCAGAAGTTTTTTTTTGATACAGTTACGAACTCAGTTGGTAAAGGAAGTCAGTAACGTAATACATTTAAGAGCTCCTCGGTGTATTTGATTTAGCTCTCCTGGAAAAGTTAAAGACCTGTATTATACAGAATCAACAGCGCTTTATTGGCAGGCTGGGAGCTCCCAGAGTCTGTCCCTTCATCCAAGGGATGTTCCTGCCCAGGATGCCTGTTACAAGGACAGCGCTGAGCTGTGACAACATCTTCATTGAGAGTTTTGATTAAAACATGAAATAACCGGGAGTAAAACAGGGAAAGGCAGAGAAAAGGCTGATGGGACATTGAGGATGAGGGAGGTGGGTCAGGCAGGTTGGGCAGCTCGGTGCCCCGGGCTCATTCAGCCACGGCCTTCTCTGTACAGCTCCAAGGGTCAGGAGCGAGGAGAGCCAGGCACCAGGGATGGTTTCCTGTGCCCCAGGGGAGTCTGCGGGGCTCTCCAGGGGAACCCCCGGCCCAGGGACACGGTCACCCTGCAGGAGTGACCATCCACCCACCACTGAGCCACGCAGGAGCTGCAGGACAGGGCTGGGCAGGGTCCTGAGGGCCGTGGGCTCAGCTGATGGTACCTGCAGTGTTCTGTGTAAACCCAGCCAGGATCACCCCAAACCGCCAGCCCTGAGCGCTGCCCAGGCTCAGCAGGGAGGAACTGCTGGGCAGAGGCGGTGCTGGAGCTGCTCTGGGGGGCCTGGAGGGGCCCAAGGGGGACAGCTCGGCCCAAGGACAGCTCTGGGACAGGAGATGTGTCCCCTGCAAAACACCCCCCAGCCCAGCCCCGAGGAACGCAGGGTGCTGAGCATCCTCCGTGAGGGAGGCAGGCAGAGCGACGCTTGGCCTCCTCCAGAAATGACAGAGCACTTTATTCTGATGAGGGAAATGAAGGAGGGAAGGAAAAGTACCACATCGCCTTAAAATATGGTATTTTGAGCAGCCTTGGCCAAATCCTCCTGCTCCTTCTGCCTGTTTCACATCCGCATGATGCCATGGAGCCGGTCCCAATCTACACCACGCAGCGGGGAGGACACGGAGCCTCCCTGCATTTAATGATGCCGCATTTAATGATGCTGAATTTAATTAAGTTTGATGAAAACCGAAGTTCTGTTACTTCCTTGCAAACACCACTGGCCTGAGCAGCAATTTCTCAACTTGGGCTCTCTCCCCGAGGCGCCGTGTGCTCCCCTCCCTTCCCCACAGAGCAAAACGAGTGACACTGGGACAGCCACGGGGGACACGCGCTGCCCAGCGCGGTCACACCCGAGCCGGACACACCGGGGGACACCCGCGGAGCGTTCACGAGGTGTAAAAGCAGCGATCGGGATCCAAATGCTGCCACTGCCAGCAGACTGCCGCGGCCCAGCAGTCTGGAACACACCTGCCTGCGCTCCAGCTATTGAGTCAACCGCTAATTTGTGTTTCCCCGTGTGGGTGGCTCTCCATGGGTCTGCGGCGGCTCCATTCAGGATTTATCCGCTCTCGCCGATGGGCTTGTGACGCTCACGTGGTGCGTGGCTCCCACGCAGGCGCTGCGCCGGGCCCGGCAGGGATGCTCGGAGCGGGGCTCACGTCGGGCGGGCAGCGCCGTGCGGAGCCGCGGGGGCTCCGGGAGCGATCCCTCCCTCCTCACCCGCGTCCAGCCCCCGCCGGCGGCGGAAAGTTCAGGGCTGAGGCGGCTCCCGAGGGGCAGCGAGCTCTGCCCGGTGCTCAGAGCGCCGCAGGAGGAGCGGCCGCTGCGCCAGACCCGCGCTGGGCGCCGGCCCCGGGGACGAGCCGCTGTCCCCGCTGTCCCCGCTGTCCCCGCTGTCCCCGCTGTCCCCGCTGTCCCCGCTCCGAGCCCGGCACAGCGAGCGCGCAGAGAGCAGCGAGGCCCTGCGCAGGAACCGCGCGGGACCCGCTGTGTGTAACAGGTCCAGGGCTCTGCCCCAGCGCTCCCCGGGGCTGGGGGGCTCCTCAGCCCCCGCCCCGGCACGGTCCTGCCCCCGCAGGGCCCCGCCAGCCCGGCTGGGGGAAGTTTTCCCTTCCCAGCACCGCGCTGGTTAACAGCCTGCGAGGCGCCTTCCCTGCAGGATTCAGGAGGTGATAAGCAGCCCCAGCACGTTCCTCCAGCACCATCACAGCCCCACCTGCTCCCACCGGGCACAGGCTGGGGCCATCCCTGTCCCTGCCGGGGCGCTGCCACCCCCGCGGCCCCACTGTCACCCCCACAGCCCCACTGTCACCCCCGCAGCCACCGCACCCCGCTCGGGGGTGACAGAGCCCGTGGCCCGACGAGGCCCCGGCGGTGCCGCAGGTACGGACCGAGCCCCGCACAGTTCCCGCACGGCTCCCGCAGCTCTCAGAGCACCAGCGCGGGCTGGATGTGGAGCAGCGAGTGCTGAGCTCACGCTCCCGTGCCCAGGCTCGGGGTGCTGGGATCCAGCTCTGAGCTCTGCCAAACCCTTCCCGAGTGAGCCGTCCCAGGGCAGCGGGGCCTCTGCCTCCTTCCAGAGCAGTGATTGATCACAGTCAGGGGAACATAAAACATTGGCTGGGGAAAAAAAAAATAATACAGGTAGCAAAGCGAAGAATTTTGGAAATTACTCATGCCTCCAGCAATCCCATCCTTCACATCCCTGGCTCCTGCCTCCTTGGCTCCCTCAGCCCAAGAGGGGAGACAGATTATCTCAAATTATTTATTATGGAATTAGAGCATGATCCAAACCCTGCCGGAATCAATAAGAAAGCCCTGACTGACTTCACCGGGTTTAGGAGCGAGCCCCAGGAGCAGACAGGGTATTTCTGCATCCCTGGCCGTGACTCACCGAGAACTTTCCAACGTGGAGGAGCCGCTCGGCGCCGTGGCTGCCCCCAGCGCCGGAGGGGAGGCTCCCGGCCTGGGGCCCTGTGACACCGCCAGGGCCGCACGGGGCAGTGGGGCGGGTCCGCCTGGGCACTCAGGACACCCCCGCTGCCCCTCAGTGCCAAATTGGGGCCCGGGGTGATGCCATCGGCCATTTTTTGCTGCGCAGGTGCCGGCACCTGGCTCTGCTCAAGCTCCTCTTTACCCACAGCCCGTGGGTGCTCAGAACCACCTCAGCCAGCAGCTCTGGGACAAAACTGCCCCAAACGTGGCCTGTGCTGCAGGAGGGCGGCAGCTGCTGGGGCCTGGCCAGGCAGGCGCTGCTGCGGGAGGGAGGCAGCGGGGCGAAGCGGCGAGGCCGGGCAGGAGAGAGCCCGGCCGTGGGGCAGCCCCGCCGCGGGGACGGAGCTGCGGTGGGGCACGGCAGCCCACCGTGCCCCGCTCGGAGGGAAAGGGGGAGCTGGGCTCGGTGATGAGAGCGCCGGGTGAGGTGGGTTCCCCCGGGGACGCGGGGCCGGCGGAGCCTCTCGGAGAGCGGCAGCGGCCGCGGGCCTCTCACTCAGCCGCTCCCGATCGGCACAGGGACCTGTGGCCCCTCAGCCCGGAGCTCCCCGGGAGGACGCGGCGCGTCTGCCGCCGCCGGTGCCCGGCACGGGGGGAGCCCGCAGAGCCGCTCCCCCCGGCCCCCCGTGAGGTTCCACCTCGGTGCCACCGCGGGTGCCCGGGGAGGGCTGCGGGAGGCGGCGGCGGGAGCGGCGGGGCCGCCGCGGCGGGGGATGCTCGCACGGCCGCGGGATGCGGGGGCCCGGATCGGGGGTGGGGGGTCCCGCGACGCAACCCTTCCCCCGAAGTTTTGGGGCCGCGGGGGGGTCGGTACCTTCCAGGCAGCACGTCCTCCAGAGCCCCGAGTGGGTCATCACCTCCTCGTTCTTGCGGCTCGTGTCGTTGTCGCTCATGGACTTAGTCCTGCACACGCCGCGCGAGTAGAGCCAGTAGTCGGTGCCCACGGCGATGGTCATCAGGCTGAAGGCTGCGAAGGCTCCCACCGTGGTGACGAGCATCTGGACGCCTCTGTCACACATCCTCATGCTGCTTCATCCTCCGGCGGCGGCTCGCAGGGGAAGGGCCGGCGCCGCCGCCCGCCGCCCGCCGCCTCATGCCCCCGCGGCCGGCGGAGAGCCGGGCCCCCGCGGCGGCGCGGAGCGGGGCGGCCCGGCCCCGGGGAGCCCGGCAGGCATGGCCCGAGCGCAGCCCGCGGAGCGCAGCAGCCCAGCCCGGCGGAGCGGCTCCGCCGTGCGCTCCCGCCGCCTCTCCCGGCGCCTCCCCCGCGCCGCCCGGCCAAGGCAGCGGCGGGGGGCGGCGGGGGCGGGGGGCAGCGGGGGGCGGGACCCGCGGGGGGCTGCGCCGCCGGGACACCGCCCCCCGCCCGCTCCGACCGGCCGGGACAGCCACCGGCACCGGAGGGGACGGGGACCGGCACGGGAAACCCACCCGGGGGTGCCGGGACTGGGCGGGGACCGCGGCCGTGACTGCCCCGGGAACCCCACCCCGGGGTGCTGGGCTCGGGACTGCCCCGGGAGATCGGGACCGACAAGGATGCCCGGGCTGGGCGGGGGGACCCCAGCACCGGGGCTGAGCGGGGACCGGGGCACCGAGACCGTGACTGCGCCGGGGACCCCCCCAGCCATTCTGGGACCGGCCCGGGACTGTCCTGGGACACGGAGCGGGTGGGAGTCCCCTCCGAGTGCCAGCACCGCCCCAGGGACAGTCACCCACCCGCAGCAGCCCGGGCGTGGGGCCGCTCGGTTCCCCGGTTCCCCCCGGCTCAGTCTGCACCGTGCCTGAGCACCGGGGCACCCGGGACAAGGGGCTGGGGGCCACAGCAGAGCCCCGGGAGGGCACAGCAGCCGGCACGGAGCTGTCCCTGCCCCGGCAGCACCGGCCTCACCCCCTGCCCGGGAGCTGGTTCATCCCTCGTACCCACAAGCCACTCCTGCGCCATTGCCAGCAGTTAACCCCCCCTGCCCTCTCCCTCTCCGCTCTCTCCTCAGCTCCCTCAAACATCCCTCAGCCGCTTGGATGAGCCCATGACTCATGCGACCTTTCCAAGGAGCCCTGGAATACACTTACCTCTGGAATTCACGGTCCTGTGAGGGCCACGGTGAGACGGGAAGGAGAATGATTTACACGGTGGCGTGTGCTCGCTTCCCCAGCCCTCATCTGCATGCACTCACATGGAAATACGAGTTATTTACTCCAAAAAGGCAAACAGAGAATTATGAAGGCACTGAGGAATTAAGAATGCGGAAATTAAGTAGCTCCTCGACCTGGAATCACCGTTGGTGCCGCTCCCCAGGCAGGGCGCGCTGATTGCTGCCCCGCCGCGCTCCCGCCCCAGCTTCCCGCTGGCTCCTGGCTCTGGATCGCCCTGGTTCATTCCCCGCTTCCCCACGGGCCCCGTGCCTGGTTCCCAGCTCGGGCTGGAGGCGGTGCAGCTCTGCCCAGGCTCTCCGGGCGCACAGCTCCTGCTTCCCAGCCTTCCCATCTGGAGAGTGGCAGCGCTGGCTGAGCTGGGAGGGGACACAGCCCTCTGCGAGTGTGGGGATGGGGACGCCGGGTTGGGGTCAGCAGCACCCCCCAAACACTCACCCTGCACCACAGGGGGGTGTCCCATGAGTTTTTGGAGGAGGGGTGGTCGCTTCTCAGCTTTGGGGGGAGCTGCTGGCAGAGGCACACGGGGGCTCCCAGGTCACACCTTGGTGTCACACACGGCGGTTCCCAGGTCACACCTTGGTGTCACACACGGTTCCCAGGTCACACCTTGGTGTCTCACATGGTGGTTCCCAGGTCACACCTTGGTGTCACACACGGTGGCTCCCAGGTCACGCCTTGGTGTCACACACGGTGGCTCCCAGGTCACGCCTTGGTGTCACACACGGCGGCTCCCAGGTCACACCTTGGTGTCACACACGGTGGCTCCCAGGTCACACCTTGGTGTCACACACGGCGGTTCCCAGGTCACACCTGGGTGTCACAGACTGGACACCGGGATGAGCCCTGGGCATGGCTGCACTGGAACACAGAACCACAGAACCCCAGACTGGTTTGGGCTGGAAGGAATCTTAAAGATCACCCAGAGCCACCCCAGCCATGGCAGGGACACCTCCCACTGTCCCAGGCTGCTCCAATGTCCAGCCTGGCCTTGGGCACTGCCGGGGATCCAGGGGCAGCCACAGCTGCTCTGGGCACCTGTGCCAGGCCTGCCCACCCTGCCAGGAAAAAACTTCTTCCCAATATCCAATATAAATCTCCTCTTTCAATTTAAACCCATTCCCTCTTGTCCTGCCCCTACCTCCCGTGTAAAAAGTTTCTCTTCACGGTTTCCCAAGCCCTGTTCCTGATCCATCCCCTGGGCACCACGGAGGTGGCTCAGAGCACCCTCAGGGAAAGGCCGAGTTTCTGTGGGACATCTGCCTCCGCCCCCATGCTGCCACCCCCGCCGCCCCTGCCTGTCCCCCGCTGTCACCGGCGCGTGGGGCAGCGCCTGACGCCAGCACCCCGCCCGGCCCCCGGCCCGCGCAGAGGCTGCAAAGATATCTCCCACCCACAGCTGAGGGGCTGCAAATTGCCTTGCGAGTGGGGGATTTTGCAGCCTTAATTGTGTTATTTTAACACAGCGTGTGTAGGTGTGAGCAGAGTGCACATGTACCGTTTCCTAGGCTTTGAACAAAGCGAGCTCAAACAGAAGCAAAGTCCGTGTCACATCGCGTTGGCCCCTGTGGGGCTGGAGCTGGGGACAGCTGGGGACAGCCCGGCCCAGCCCTGCGCCCCTCTCACTGCTCTGGGAATGCAGTGGCAGCTCCAGGAGCGAACTCCCAGCTCTGGCCTCCCCAGGGGTTTAATAAGATTTGGGACCAAGGAGAATTTGGTGACCTTGGGATCCTGCTCTGCAACTCAACTGCAGAGTCACGGCCTGGCAGCCTGAGCAGGGCGGCCTGGGCTCCTCCAGCCCCAGGTCCATCATCTCCTCCTGTTCCCTGCCTCTCCATCCTCATCTTCCTGCTCCCGGACCCTACCCTGCTGGGAAAAGTAGAAACAAATAACAAAATCCAGCCCACGCTGCAAAGATTGTGCAACTCTTGCAAGAAAAAAAGTGGTCCTTGCAGGCAAAGATGTCCTAACCCGAGATCTGTTAGGCTTTGTCCTCCCAAATCCAGCGATGAAAGCTCTGCTGCATTTAAATTGGCAAAGTGACAGGAAGTAAGTAGTCAGAAATAATCCCTAGCTGGATTAGGTTTTTCCTTGAAGGAAGAGAGGCTGATACAAGGCGAGTTTGGGTCATTAGCGATGCAGGGAGATGCTCCAGCCCTGCCTAGTCCTCACTTGGTTCTCCTGCTCCCGGGGGCTGCGAGGGGATAAGGACTCCAGCGCCTTCGGCACATGTGTTCATCCTTCCCCACTCCTACGAGGGGATTATTTATATCTGCACACACTTTGGGAGTGCTGGCTGCAATCCGCTGGCTCCAGCAGGGCTCCAGTGGTGGGGCTGGCGTGTCCCTGTGTGCTGTGCTGCCGGGGGGTGACAGCGGTGCCACACGTGCCACCAGCCGCGGTGCCCATGGCCCGGCCGGGCTGGCTGGGTGCAGGCTGGTGCAGTTCCCACCAGCTCCGCTCTCCCTGCTGGATTTCCGACAGTTGAGTAGCAATAAAAATAGCAGGGGAGGAACAGAAATCCGCTCTGATTAAGGCTCTTTATTCCGAGAGATGCTGAGGGAGCAGGGGTGGCCGTGTGTGGGCCAGCACCACGCATCTTCCGGGCCCGGGCGGCCACTCCCGCAGCAGCTGCGTGCCCAGAGCCGGGGAATTTCTCACTCTTGTGATGTTCCTCCAGCGTTTTTCCCTCTGCACTGACGGGAGGGTGCAGCCAGGTGGGGGTCAGCCTCTTCTCCCAGGGAACGAGGGACAGGACACGGGGAAACAGCCCCGTTTGCACCAGGGGAGGTTTAAATTGGAGATTAGGGAAAATTCCTTCGCTTAAAGGGTTGCCAAGTGGCGGAGTCCCCATAGCTGGGGGGATTTAAAAGCCGTGTGGATGTGGCACGTAGGGACATGGGTTAGTGGTGGCCTTGGCAGTGGTTTTATATTTTTATATTTTATAAATATAAAAATATAAATTTATAATAAAATATAAAATTCAGCTTTTACATTTTCAGATTCTGCGCTACCCAGGGATGGAGCCTCACATTCGGTGCCATATGAAGCTCCCTGGATGGAGCAGTGAGACAAAACAAATCCATTTCTGCTGCAGACCAAGGACAACTTTCAGCCCCAAAACACAAACAACGATGGACTGAGGGGTGGGACAAGGATGGGACCTCACGGCCTGGGACTGGAATTGAACAATTGGACCCCAATGTGCAAACAGACCTAAACTTATAAAATTGTAAAATCTCGTGACTGCGGGGCCATCTTTGCTACCACTTGCAGCCCACCCTGGGTGCAGCCTTGTGTAATGCCCAGGGTGGATTCTGGGGACCTTTTAATAAATCCTGATTTTATTCTCTAGTTTTGCCCAGCCTCTGTTTCAGGTCAGCCTTCCCAAGGCAACAGCAGTGCTGGAGGAACAGCTGAACACGATGGTCTCAGAGAACATTTCCAACCCGAATGATTCCGTGATCCTTGGATTCCTTGGGCACACACAACAGGCAGAGGAGATGGAGAGGGATGGCACAGGACAGCAAACACTGTGGCACGGCCCCAGGGCTCCCACAGCTGTTCCATGGCCAGCAGCTCCTGCTGACCCCGGGCTGTGTGGGGAGAGCCAAGAGAATCCCTTCCCCAAGGTCAGACAAGGACCAGGCTGTGCCTGCACGGGATGGACGGAAGGATGGACAGGGAACAAAGGCATCCGTGGCAGCGGCAGCCCGAGGCAATAAAAGAACAAATAGCACAAGATTAAACCCATTCTGCAGTCAGGTCCAGCCGGACCACGCTGAGCCACAAGGAAAGGTTCAGCGCCGCTCCAGCCTGCCACAATTTAATTGATTTGATTTAAATCCTTTGAAGAAGAAGTGGATAAGGAATAATGAGGCAAACAGGATTGTAATGCAAATGAAAGAGATGAAAGATGGCTTCGGGGAGACGCTCTTGAAGGTCAGCGCCCAACGCTGAGCTGCTGCTGGTCACTCAGCCCAACATTAATGAGGCTGCGTTCCCCGGATGCTTTGATGGATGGAGGGATGGATCAGGAGGCAAGCACCGGGATGTCTGGCCTTTAATCCCCTGGCTCCGGGCAGATCATCCCTCACCGCCCTGGGGAGGTTTTACCTGGCTGTCACAGGGACTCTGCTCCCGCTGCCCGTGTCACGCTGGGTAAGCAGACTTCCTAATCGGGTTTTTCCAGATACTCCAATGGAGGCTCTAACTTCAGAATTAATTAACTTCACTATCAAAAGCTGAGTCATTTGTCACAATGGTTTTGTCATTAGCTCCCATAATTAAGGAAAGTGTCACAAAACCAAATGTTTCACTTACACGAGGCAGGAGAGGCGAAGCTCGGGAGTCTCCAGCGTGCTGGGAACGGGCACAGCCGTGAGCCTGGGGAGGGGCGCGCCCAGGCCCCCCAAATCCCTGTGCTGGGCTGGGGGCGCCTCCCTGGCACGGCTGGGGGCTGAGGGAGAGCAGGGCTGGGGTTCGGGGGGGACACCCCGGGGAGGAGGTGCCGGCAGTGCCGGGGCTGGCCCAGCCGGGCGGTTCTCCCACCCCCGGGAGAATCGAGGTGTTCCTGCCGACCATCAGCCGCTCGGCGTGGGAGAGACCGGGATGATTTATTGAACGCTTATCCAACCTCCCCAAAGGCGGGAGGAGAAGCCTTTCCCAACCCGGTTCCGCAGGGGCACTTCTGACAAAGAATGGAGAGGGGCAGGGCGGTGGCGGGCAGCTCTGCAGGGCTGAGCACAGAGCGATGGGGCACTCGGCCGGGAGCCCCCACAGCCCCCAGGGCACCCGCAGGGGATCCCACAGCGTCCCGGACCCCCCCGCCGCTCCCCCTGCCCAGCTGCGCTCACCACCGGTGCAGCCAGCAGTGCAGCCAGCAGTGCCCGCAGCCCTGCAGCATCCCCAGAGGCTGCAGCTGCAGCTCCGGGGCGGCGGGCAGAGCCCCTCCGGCAGCTTTAGGTAACTCGTTAGTGAGTAATTGTAATCTATGTTGTGGAATAATTCGTTAATTAACCGGGGTACAAAGAACGTGGCCCCTCCGCCCCCTCCCCACCTTCCGTGTGCCCCTCTGAGCGCAGCTGCTCTCTCCTCTCTGGGTCTGCACTGGGCAGCTCCATCCACTGAGAAGCTCCAGCTGCACAGCTGTGCAGCTTTTTGACCAAATTCCTGAAAATTCCCAGCATTTCCTGCTGTGCCAGGACTCGGGGGGGCCCCTCCAGGGGACCCCGGCCCCCAGGACCCCCCATGCCCAGTCCCCAGAGTGGGCAAAGGAAACCAAGAGCTCAGGGTTTCTTTAAAATTAAATATTTTATTTTCTCGTACATGCAGCAAATTGAATCCAGAGTATATGCCCATCTAAAAGGAGGTCTTCATGAGAACCGTTTGACAACACAGAGCAGGTAGTCTAGGATGTAGAAAAGTCATCAAATACTTGCAGGTGAAATCAAATTCACAAACACAAACTGTTCAACAATAAACATTTTCTCTTTTTTTTTTTCTTTTTTTTTTCTTTTTTTTTTTTTTTTCCCTCCTTGTTTTAATTGCCACTTTGAACGTGATCAGAAATGAACAGCTCGGGTGACACTTCATGCATGGAGCAGAGGTGTGTGCTCCCGCAGCCTCCCCTGCTCCTGCCACAGCAGAGAGGCCGCAGCCCCGGGCAGTGTGAGCAGCTCCAGGTGCAATCCCAGCCCCTGGGAAGAGCAGGATCCCTGTGCCCTGTGCTGGAATCCCCCTGGGTGACAGCTCTGGGCTCACACCCATCAGAGCACAGGGACTCTGCGCCCCCTCATTGTCCATCTGTCTGCACGGGCTGGCCACTGCACAAACTCCCATTTATTTATTTGTTCAATGGATTAAATGGATCCACGGCTGCTGTGGTGCTGGTGTCAGCAGGACAAAGCTGCTCAGAGCCCCAGCCAGGGGACACAGGCACAGCAGCAGCCCCAGCCAGGAACGAGGGGAGTCGCACTGGGAGCAGGGCAGGTTCTGGAGCTGCCACAGCCCCGCAGCCCCAGGGGGATCTGAGGACCCACGCTGCCCCAGGGGACACCAGTGAGAGCCTGCACGCACTTACCTGCGGCACTGGGATGTAATCCAGCCCGGGATTGTCATCCTGGGCATGTCCTGCCTCCCCAGCCCCTCCCCTGCCCTCCCCGGGGCTCTGGGTGCCCCTGTGCCCCAGGGGACCCCGCTGCCAGTCCAGCTGGGACACCAGGCCTGAGGCCCCTCCCCTGCATCCCCAGCAGCTCCAGGGATGGATTGCTTGGGCTTTCTCCACACATCTGTGGAGCACCTGAGGCTCTGAGCACCCTCCCAAAGCTCTGCTTTCCCCATCCAACAGCAAAGATTAAATCATCAAACGGCAGCAAATGGTGACTCAACCCCTGCCACTCTGCCCTTCCTTGGAGGAGTCCACAGAGATCTGAGCGTCTGTGCAGGGCCGGGCACATCCCACTGCACGTTCCTCCACAGAGGAACCAGGTCATCTGGAAATAACCCTTGGAATGAGAGTTTGGCAGGCAGCAGAATGGACAGTGTCAGGAACACTCAAGGTACGAGTCCTGAGGAGAGCACCCGGCTTTGCTGAGCTCACCCTGGAGCGTGGATCCCAACCCCAAACCTGCCCCCAAGGCTGCCTGCTGCCACATCCCTGCTCCCCTGCAGGTCCCCTCCAAGGCCACCCGGTTTGCTCAGCATCCCCAGCGCCTGCTCCATGCACAAGTGTCACCCCAGCACAGACACAGAAGTCCCGAACAGAAAAGGTGTGACTCCCCCCGCAGCAGCTCCTGCGTTGTGCCCACGGCCCCGGGGCGCCCCTCAGCCCCGGAGACTTCCAGCAGCACCCTGGACAGACCCGGGAGCGCCTCCAGAGCCAAAGATATGGAAATTAAAGACATTCACCACTGAAGGAACACTAATCTGCAGCGACAGGTTGGAAGGTCACGGTAGCGCACATGCTCTGACATCAGCTGCGGTCTGCAGAGGATGGCGCTGTGTCCTCGGGGCGTGCCGGGCCCAGGGGAGCCCCCACCAGCCCCCCGACCCTGGGCCTCGCCTGGTGCAGAGCCCCTCCTAAACCCCCTCCTGGATCTGGCACAATTTGCAGTTTTTCTGGGTTTGGTTTGGGTTCCTCCAGCCCAGGGCAGGACCCGAGGCCACGGGCTCAGCTCTCACCCCGGCAGGCACAGGGCAGTGCCCGTGGCTGGGGGACAGGGAGGGGACACTCAGGCGGCCCCAGCACTGGGACAGCGCCTTAGCTGCTGGCAGCCTCTAGTTCTCAAGGAACCATTAAAAAAAGAAAATCATTTCCCAAGGTAGAGTTTCGTGTTTATAAAAGATCTACAAACTAGAACTGCCTCCATAGAATTCCTCACAGTTGATAAAATCCCACCCATTTCCCTGGGGCCTGGAGGAATGGCTGCATCCAGCAGAACCGGTGCTGGCTCAGAAAACTCTCCCGGGGTTCTGCAAACCAGCCAGCCTGGGCTGTGACGGGAGCGGGGCGACAGGGACTGGGGGTGCTCACCTGGGCCTCAGCCTCTGCTGACCCCACGGTCAGCCAGGGTCACCAGCCGGCCACCGAGGGCACGGCCTGCCTGCTGCTGCCCTCCTCTGCCTGCTCCTGCCCTCCTCTGCCTGCTGCTGCCCTCCTCTGCCTGCTCCTGCCTTCCTCTGTCCCTCCTGCCCTCCTCTGTCCCTCCTGCCCTCCTCTCCTGCTCCTGCCCTCCTCTCCTGTCCTGCCCTCCTCTGCCTGCTCCTGCCCTCCTCTGCCTGCTCCTGCCTTCCTCTGTCCCTCCTGCCCTCCTCTCCCTGCTCCTGCCCATCTCTGCCTGTTCCTGACTTCCTCTGTCTCTCCTGCCTGTTCCTGCCCCCTCCTGCCCTCCTCTGCCTGCTCCTCTCCTGCTCCTGCCCTCCTCCACCTGTTCCTGACCTCCTCTCCTTTTTCCTGCCTGCTCCTGCCCTTCTCTGCCTGTTCCTGCCCATCTCTCTCTGTTCCTGCCCTTTTCTCCCTGCTCCTGCCCTCTTCCATCTGCTCCTGCCCTCCTCTCCCTGCTCCTGCCCTCTTCTTCCTGTTCCTGCCCTCCTCTGTCCCTCCTGCCTGTTCCTATCTCTCCCTTTTCCCGCCCTTCTCTCCTTTTTCCTGTCCTTCTCTCCCTGCCTCTCCCTGTTCCTGCCCTCCTCCATCTGCTCCTGCCCTTCTCTCCCTTTTCCTACCCATCTCTGCCTGCTCCTGCCCTTCTCTCCCTGCCCTCCTCTCCCTGTTTCTGCCCCCTCTGTCTTCTCCTTCCTGCCCTTGCTCCCTCTTTCCTGCCCCTGCCCTCCCGCACGCCACGGCTCTGCCTCACAAACAGCTGCTGGAGTTGTCTCTTCTCATTCAGAATTTTTTTTTTTTTAAATGATGCAGAAGGTCCTGGATCACCGACTAAAACCCCCAGGAATTTGGTGGAAATCAGGGAAATCAAGATGCCTGTGAAATCCATGGGTTTGGAGCCTGGAAGAGAATAGCAGAGGGTGGAAAGTAGAAAAGTTTCCGTTATAAATAGCCCTCAGTGCAGCCCTTTGGTCTCGGGCGTGTTTCCAGTTGGTAAATTGTAAACCAGGAATATAAATGTGTTTTGTTTTGGTAGAATATTAATATCCTTTACAGAGCTGTTACACCTCGACAGTGTCTGCGAAAGATTTATGCGAGTGCCGACAGAGCGTATCAAAACTGCAAACTGTTCCAGATGTTACAAAAAAACCCCCACCTTTCACTTAGAAAAAGGTTTGCTCTGATTTACAAGGACCGGGAGCGGTTCGGAGTCGCAAGGCCCGAGCGCGGGGAAGGCGGATGGTGCGGGATGCTCCGGAGAGCCGGGCCGACCCTACGGACAATGCATTGGAAAAGAGAGGTCTAGAAGCGGATTTTTTTCCACACTGATCAAATATATCCATGTCTTGAACAAAAGGCTCCTCTAAGACAAGCTCACACTCATCGCAAGCTTCAGCACAACGCTTTAAGCGATCGACCATGCTTAGCATTCCACAGCAACGCTTTGGGAGTGGCTGGGTCACCGGGGATCTCAGCGTCCCGCTGCGAAAATTACAGAGACCGTAGCAATTTGGTATATTTCTGTTTAAAAACTCTATTAGTCACCACCAACTACAGTTCCTAGAAGTATCACTGACCGGTTACTGGCACCCCGGACACCTCCGGCTAGGGAAACCAAGCTAGCGAGTGGCACGGACACGGAGAGGCTCCGAGGAGAAGCGGTCGGCGTGTTTGGCGGGAGGGGATGTGTGTCTGCACTGCTAATCCCGGAAGACTAGTGTCGTATGTACAGGGCGAGCCGGCGTGGGACAGCGAGGACCGCGACTACACGTTAATGACAAACTCGGGGTTGGTGTAGGAGAATCCAGCAAACTCGTTCTGGTCCAAGTTCATGATGAAGAGTTTGTCCGTGGGCGTGAGCTCCACCGGCTGCCGGGTGAACTCTTTGTCGAAGTTGGAAGTGTCGCGTTTGTCTTTCTGTTGAACGGAAAGCACAGAGTTAAACTGGGGAAGGTGACAAGAGAGAGGTGACAGCACCAGAGGTGGTGGCAGCACCCGAGGGCGTGGTGGGGCAGCCGTGCTGTCCCCATGAGGGCCGTGCTTTCCCCAGGGCAGCCGCGCTGTCCCTGTGAGGGCCGCGCTGTCCCCAGGATGGCCACGCTGTCCCCAGGAGGGCTGCACTGTCCCCAGGATGGCCGCGCTGTCCCCGGGGCAGCCGCGCTGTCCCCGCACTCCACAACCCAGCAGGAACTCAGAGCCCTGTACAAGAGAAGCAGCCCCGCACCACAGCAAGAAGAGAAGAGCAGTTTAACACGCCTGAAACACACGAGCAGGGCACAGAGGGACAGGTGAGAGCCGGGCAGGTGGGAAGGGAGCGTCCCTGCCCTCCTGCTGGCTGCGGGAGAGAGCGCGGAGCAGTTCCCAGCATGCAGAACAGAACCCTCACTGCAACCAGAGCTCGGCACTGCACAGGAGGAAGGAGCCTGGAGGAAGCAACATGCCTCGAAATGGCAGCAACAGTCACTACCATGTCAAAATTTTCACAAAAAAATCAGCTGTGAGAGCTCTTTCTGCTTTAAGCTTGATTTTTGAATGGTGGCATGATATGGTGTTGATCAACACTGGTTCATTGATGGAGGAATGTGATTTGCTCCAGGGTTGTACAGAGAAAAACACACACAGCACTTCGAAACCTCTGAGAAGGAAAATTCCACATATGCAACACTTTCTCCTTGCAGTTTCCTGAGAAGAACAACTTTGCAGCTACACCCAAGCCAAAAAAGGAAGGAAAGGACGTTAGTGTCAGGATTAGAGCTGGGAACCTGCAATCAGCACTGCGGAGCCGGGCTGGCGCTGCGTGGGCTGCTCCTCTAAGCCCTGCGGATCACAGAGCGCCCGGCTCGGGGCTGTCCTGCTGTGGGAGGTGACAGAGCCACGGCTGGAGGGGTGACAGAGCGCTGAGGTGCAGCAAAAGCACCCCAGGTCCTTCATCCACAGCAGCCGGGACCTGGCTCTGCTCTGCCTCGTTACCAAAGCCAACAGGGACAAAAGGTTTCTCCACCCCTCCTTCCATGTCCTGTACAGGAGAGACCCCAGCTCCCTGCTGCAGGTGACCTTCCCCTGCCATGACACAGGTAGGACCCTGTCCCAAATTTAATGCCTTGCAGAAAACTGTGTTTGTTTCCCATTTCCCCAGATTTTGCCTTTGAAGTGTGGCCCCACCACGCCAGGTCCTCGCTGTGCTCTGCTGCACCAGGATTTCCAGCCCTGGATTAATCTGACAGCTTGGACTGAGGAAAGGAACTGTGGGGGTCCTGCACCCCATCCCACCCCCTGGCTGGCCTCCCACTGCTGTCCTGCTGAAGGACCTGGTGGGACAGGTGCTGTGTCCTCCCTGCTGCCCCTTTGGCCCCGTGGGACACCGGGGCACCTTCATGCCTCCAGCACGGCCAGGACACAGAGCCAGGTCATCCTGCCAGCCTGGACAGGCCAGGAGCACCCCACAGCAGCTGCAGCTGGACTGAGCCCTGGAGATGAGCCAGCAGTGCCTCAGGCCCTCCGGGGATGCTCAGAGATTCCACCTGCCATAGCAGACATCCCAGCAGAATGGCTTTAGCCTTGGGGAGGAAGATCAGGAAAAGCCAAGGATGACGGAGAAGAGACAAGGCGGGAAGAAAACCAGGTCTGGATGGAGCTCCAGGAGCCGAGAGAGGAAAGGCAGGAGAAGAGGAGGACGTGGCTGTGCTGTCAGGCTCACAGTGATGCTCCTGAGGGCGCTGGTGGCTGCCAGCCCGTCCCTGAGCGCCGGGGTCCCTCCGGGGCTCCTCTCCAGCACACAGAAGGAAGCAGACGTGGATTTGGGGGCACAGAGCAGGAGCAGGGAAGGGCAGACAGGGCGAAGGGGCCAGCCTCATGTGCAGAGCTCTGCAGGCAAAGGGTGAAGCAGTTGGAATGCCAGGACAAGCCCACCTCGATGGCAGCAGGGTCCCCTGGGGGCTGGGGGGTCCCAGGCAGAGCAGCCGTGGCTGTGCTCGGGTCTCTCTGTGAGAAGTGGCCCCAGGCTCCTGGAGGGTTCTGAGCTGACCACAGCGTTCCTGAAGGCCACATCCATCCAAACCAACGTGTCCTGCCAAGGCAGGAGCTCCTCCTGAGCAGGAATGCTGTGGGATGCTGCAAAGGGCAATGACACATCCACACGTGATGGGTGCAAGCTGGCACCGTGCTCCCCAGCCCTTGGGAGTGCTCAGCCCGGGAGCTCTGGAGTGGGAAAAACCTCCTGCTGCTTTTAGGCAGCTGAAAGCTCTGGGAGAGGCTGCGGTGTGCCCAGGAGGGGGCTCAGGGCAGCCCCCTCCCCTGCACTGCCCTCTCCTGCAGCCCCCACTCCCTGGGGCCTGGCTGGAAGCTGAGCACGGCAAAGCTGACCACGGGCTGCTGGTGTCTTACCTGGGGTTCTGCCTCCACCGGGGCGATTTGGCTCTGTCAGGATGATGGAGGATCAGGGAGCAGGCAGGAACGGCCGTGAGGGTCTCATGGAGAGAGGGGAGCAGGGGACACTCAGGGCTGAAAGCGCCACCAGCAATGGGAGAATTGACTTTGGGAGGTGACGAGGAGCACAGCACGGAGCACAGCGGGATGGTGTGGTGGTGGCACAACGTGGTGGTGGCACAGCGTGGTGGTGGCACAGCGTGGTGGTGGCACAGCGTGGTGGTGGCACGGCCTGGTGGTGGCACGGCGTGGTGGTGGCACGGTGTAGCAGTGACATGGCAGTGGCACGGCGTGGCGGTGATGTGGTGGTGGCACAGCGTGGCGGTGGCACGGTGTGGCGGTGGCACAGAGTGGCAGTGGCATGGTGTGATGGCAGCACAGTGTGGCGGTGACACGGCGTGGTGGTGACACAGTGTGTTGGTGACACAGAGTGGCAGTGGCACGGCGTGGTGGTGCACAGGTGCTGGGGGGGACACGCCGGGCTTGGCTCCCACCGACGCTCGGGACCTCTCAGAACAACCTTGCAGCATCCAGGCTTGGCCGGCGTGGATTCCCCGAGGCAGGAGGAGGTTTGGAGGAACCCATAATCCCTCTGTAGCTGCAGGTGCCAATCGCTCCTCACAGGCGCTCCCGGGAGGGCGGGCAGGGATGGATGCATGGATGGATGCATGGATGGATGCACGGATGCTCGGATGAGTCCCTCGCTGCCTGGCCGGGCTCTGCAGTCTCTGTGAGCGTGAGGTGATGCCGCAGTTCTGCTCCAGGCGCTGCAGGAGATCCCCGAGCGGCCGCGCTCTGCCAGCCCACGCCGTGTCCTCACCCTGGACTGTCCTTCCTGCCGGGGCCATCCCCATGAACTCCTTCCCGGGCGGGTGGGGCAGCCTGGGCTGCTGCAGGAGCCGCGGGCAGTCACTCCCTCCTGGGTGATAATTCCAGCACATCCCACCTCACATTTTTGGGACACACGCAGAGGAAGAGCGAGCCACGGCATCCCCCAGCAGCCAGGGCAGCTTCCAGCCCCGGCTGTCGGAAGGAATCGCCTCGCTGAACTGCAGAAACTCGTTATTGCCAAACATATGCAGCTTCCTGGGGCGTGTTTTCTCACCTTTTATTTTGTAATCAGTATCAGAAAAAAAAATAAATTGGCACATTACAAATCAAGCAGATTGATACAGTGACAGCCCACGAACATCTGCAAGGGTATAAAAGGAAGCAGCGTGATCGTTGTCCTCTCAAGAGAAATTCACCCTTCCTGAAATGTTTCCTTTGACGCCAGAAACAAAACTCGGGCCATTTAAATATCTAGCTGCAATTTTGAAGGATAGAAAGATCTGCTGAAACAAGTTTCTTTACACACCTCGTATCAGAATTCACAATACTGGTCAGAGTTAAATATCTCCCGATTGAGTCAATACCATTTTTGACACATTTAAAGCACAGGTAACAAACCCCATCAATGGCTTTGGCATTGGAAAAGAAGAAAAAGCTTCGCTACGGAATGGATGTTGGTGGTGTTTACTAGGGTGACCACGAATTCAAAAGCAGCTCCCCCAAATTTACCACTGGATGTTTGCTTTGATTTTTAAAAAATGCTACTTAGGAACTGCACAATCAGGAGAAATCTTTGCCAGCAGCAGCTCTGCCTTCCCGAATAACTTATCCCACTGCTGGGACCCAGGGCAGGGACTGAGCCGGCCCAAAGCATCTGTGCAGGGAAGGGGAGCTGTGCTGGGGCTGGACACGGCCAAAAAGGGAGCAGGACCAGCCAAAAAGGGAGCAGGACCAGCCAAAAAGGGAGCAGAACCAGCAGCTCAGCTCTCCAGAGCTTTCGGGAGGAGAGAGACTCAGGGAATGGTTTCATTAAAAACACTTACTTGCCACTAAGGCTAAGAAGGCAAATATTAAAATTTCATGATTCTATTAAAACACTAGAAAAAGGGAAGAGCAGGAATTAAAGCACACGATGAAGGGATTGCTCCCAGTTGTCACCGTGCCTCCGTTTTCATTCTGTCACCCACTGAGCCGTTCCCATTTTCTACAAACAAAATGCAACAAAAGCCCGTTTGCAGCATTTCTCGCACGTCACTCCCCTCCAGTGACACCCCAAAGAACAAGGAAGACACCTGAAATGTGGTCACTCTAGCAAGGAACCAAACAAACCCCACGGATGCAAGTTTTGCAATGGGATGTGTCGCCACAGCAGCAGCTGGAACCGGATGACAGATGCAGGGATGAGATCTGCACAGCAGCTTAGCTCTTGGCTCGAGGCTTAAAAAACTCAGAGTTAACAAAGGTAAATCCTTCGAATTCTGACTGGTCAATGTTCCCGACGACTTCCTGGTCGGGAGGTGTTAGCACGGGTGGATGGCGTGTGAAAAACCGGTCGAAGTTTTCAGCATTGCGTCCGCACTATGAGAGGGGAGAAAAGAACGGTGGTGGGTGGGGCGGGAAGCGTGGGATGAGGCTGCAGCACCCCCGCGGGAAAAGGGGCAAAACACACTCGGTTAGTCGGGAGGGCATGGCACGGCATGGCACGGCACGGCCGGGGCCTGGCAAAGCCCGGCTGTGCCGCGGGAAGCAGGAATGCAGCAGGAATGCAGCGGGAATGCAGCGGGAATGCAGCGGGAATGCAGCGGGAATGCAGCGGGAATGCAACGGGAATGCAGCAGGAATGCAGCGGGAATGCAGCGGGAATGCAGCGGGAATGCAGCGGGAATGCAGCGGGAATGCAGCGGGAATGCAGCGGGAATGAGATGGGTGGGATGACTCGTGGGATCACACACACCCCGAACCTGCTCCCCGGGCAGTGCCCACCTGGGCACCCCGTGCCCCAGAGCCACCCCTGGCAGTGTCCCAGGCCAGGCAGGACAGGCCTTGGAGCAGTCTGGGACAGTGGGAGGTGTCCCTGCCAGGGCAGGGGTGGCTCTGGGTGGGATTTAAGGTCCTTCCAATCCAAACCATTCTGGGATCCCACAGCTCTGGTTCCCAGGGCTGTCCCTTCCCCACAGTCCACCAGACCACGGTGGGCCACGGCCTCACGGTCCCCAGTGGTGCCAAACACCCGATCTCATTTCAGCAATCCAAACAAGGGCCCTGCAGCTTCCCAGGCTGCAAACCCCGACTGAATGGAATAACAGCAGCTGGGATCAGATGGATGCCAGGACACAGGCACAGAGCACATCCCTGCCTGTCACCCACGTGTCACATCCCCACTCTGCCCCAAGGGCTGGCCACTGTCCCTGCTGTCACAGTTTCCTCAGAGGATCTGCCCAGGCAGCCCCTCCCAGCCCCCCAGGCCTCTCTCCCACTGCCCCGGGGAGAACTCACGCTCCAAGCGCTGCCACAATTTTTCCTGGGCATTTAACTTTCATTTGTTAAGTAAACAGATTTGCATTTTTAATAAACGTCGGACTAAACGTAATCAAATATTAATGACAAATACATGCAGAAGTCAATGTTTCCCAGTTCCTTCCTCTGCTCAGAGGTTTCAGGGAGGACAACATGAATATCCATCAGCCTCTGCTGGCCTGTTCCTTGGCAGCTCTTGTGTTCCTTATAGCACCAAGATGGACACTTGCACTCCTCAAACCTCCAAACAAAGCCCAAAGGACAAAGTTTGAGCTGATTTAACTCCAGCCCCTCCTGCGTGGGCACCGTGGTACCCTGGCATGGGTAAGGACACATCTTACATTTCTGGCTTGGTTAAACTTCTGCTCCCAAAGGTGAGTCCTGGCCGTGCCCTGAGCTCAGCACGGGGCTGGATCCATTTCTGGTCTGGCTTGGTTAAACTCCCGGTCCTGAAATCTCCTGGCCGTGCCTTGAGCTCAGCGCTGGATCCAGCCCTGCTCCCCTGCCCCTCTCCCGGGCAGAGCAGCCCCGGCTCCGGGCAGCTCCGGGAGGGCTCCGGGCGCCGCTGGTCCCGCAGGAGCCGGGGCTGCTCTCCCTGCGCTGCAGCTGCTGCTCCATACCACGACATGGAGCCCATCCCAGACCGGGCAGGAGGATGTTTGTTTGTTTGCCATGTCTGACAGCCCAGCCGCAGCCCGACGCCCTCCCCAAGCCGTGGCATTAACATCAAACAGCAATTAAACCCTGAAATGGGAGCTGCCCGTTCCGCAGAGCCCAGGAGGGAAGGCAGGGCACGGGAGCCGGGCTGGGGGGCACAGCCTGGGAGCAGCATCCCCGGGAAAGCTGCGGGGCCATCCCCGGGAATGCTGCGGGGCCATCCCCGGGAAAGCTGCGGGGCCATCCCCGGGAATGCTGCGGGGCCACCCTGGCAGGGCTCACCTGCCCACCCCAGGACACCCCCAGGACACCCCCAGGACACCCCCGGACCCCCAGCCCCGCTGCCATTCCCTGCTTGCTGCAGGAGCCCTGGGTGCAGACACGCAGGGCAGCCCACGTGCAGTGTCTGACAGCACTGCCTGCCTGCTGGCTACAAAGAAATCTGCTGGCTTAGGGAAAAAACCCACAAAAATAAAAAAATCAAACCAGCAACCCCCTCAGAAAGACGGGAAAATTAATCCTGATGAGAGGCTGCCAGTTATTGGAATAGGAAGCACAAATATATTTCAATATGAATATTGGCAAGCGAGAATTTCTCACTATCACGCAGTGAGGCAAGAATATGTGGATGGCAAATCTGAACAGTTGCATCTATTCCACAGCATTTCCTGCCCTCTGTGTGGAATTTATGGACTTTCTGTTTGGATGCAGATAAAATGGATGGGTAAAATCAATACTTTAAAGCTGAAAAGTGTCTTTAGAGTTTATAGGAGGCACATCCCACCCCAGCCTGGAGGAGGGGAGTTCCAGGCTCCAGGTTTGGCCCTGGATGAGGGGGAGCAGGGAGGCTCCTGCTGCTCCAGGCAGCAAATGGTCACTGTCTGCACGGCACCTTCTTCCCAATTTAAGTTCCTGGTTAGTGGACACAGATGCCAAATGAATTTTACATTTATCTAAAGCCATCTAGTGAAAAATTGTCCTCATTTTGGTCTGATAATAACGTACAGACATCACTCCATCCTGACTGGAGAAAGGGGGAGGGTGGGAATTTATCTTACATAAATCCCAGTGTGTCCTGTCTAATATTTATAGCCAGCACGGAATGGCTTTTCTCCCTGAGCTGCAGAAATAAACCTGTCAGCTCCGAAGATGGCCTTGTGCTTAATCACCTCCCTGCTTGATTTCCAATAGAGACAAAGGGCACAGTAAAATATCTGCCATTGATCCCTGGGATGCAATCAAGGACCTCAACAAACCCAGGCTGCTGCTGCCACCCTGCCTCGTTCCCAGTGCCAAGGGGGGTGCTGGCACCCCTGATTTCCCAGGGTTTTGTCCCCAACAGTGTCACAGCCACAATCCCCTGGCCTGGCAGGAATCTCCTGGGCAGTCTGACCTTGCTGTGCTGCTCTGGGCCAGGAAATTGGATCCTTGCACCCTGGGGGATCAGGCTCCTCTGGCAATCGTTTTAGGGGAATTGGGGTCACAGCACGAATTGGGGCCACACTGAGGGTCCCTGTGCTGGGACAGTGGTGCCTTTCACACGTGTGTCTGGCACCCAGTTTGGGATGCTCCAGCACGTCCCTCTGTCCCTGCTGTGTCAAAGGCAGCACCCACTGCGAGGGGTCCTGGGGTGGGACCAGCCCTCCCCGAGGGACAAAGCCAGGTTCAATTTCCAATCCACTGGAAACTGAGGCTGCACAGCCTGGGAAATCCCAGGGAAAGCCTTACAGGGCCCTGGGTGTCCCAGAGCAAATCCTGACTGGATTAGCAGGGATGTTTAACCTCAGCACATCCACCTGCCCAGTGTCAGCCCCTCAATCCCTAAATCCATCTAATTAGGAAATTACTTATGCAAACATCAGAACCCACCTTGCACAGGCTCCAAACCCCCCTGTGCAGGGAACTGGTGTTTTTACACATCCAGGTCTGTAAGTGGCATTTCAATATTAATTAACTCCGAGCAGTTAGGGGGAAATTAATTTATGCAATTAAAAATTATTAGATTAAAAGCCATTTTTTTTAACCCCCCGTGCTGTTGTGAACGATCCTGGGCTCTGCCGTGTGATTTCAGTGCTTTCAAAATGAGACCTTTCAAATCACCAGGCTTTATGTAAAGTAAAGGAGTAATTAGATACCAAAAACAATAATTATCTCAACGAGAGACAGGGAGAGCAGGGAAGTGTAAATACACTCCCAGGGTAACTGCAGACCCAGGGAAGGAATTGTTATGCACCAGCCAGAGCAGGGAGCAGCCAAGCAGAGCCCCGCGTCAGAACCACCAAAGACAGCCCAGCCCCTGATCTGTCTTGTTCCTGACTCTGTGATAAAGGTTAATCATGCACAAAGCAACACAGCAGCTCCTGGGAATTCACTCCCCGCTCCAGCACGGAGCAGCCTGGCCAGGCACGGCCTGGAGCCTCCCTTGGTGCTGGTGGGAAACGCTGGAGGTTTGGGGGGGCTGTGATTGATTCCCTCCCCAGCACCCCCAGACCCTCCCCGTGCCCCCACCCCAAAATGCAGAGAATGGCAGCAATGTGGGCAGGGATCTGTGGGGCTGCAGGAGCAAAGGGGGCTCGGTGGGTGCTGGGAGGGGTGAGGAGCTGACTCCAATCAAACCCGAGCCGCTGATGCCTCTGATCAGTTAATGAGACAATAAGTTAATGAGACAATTTGGATGGGGCTCTGCTCCCCTCTGCTGCTCCCAGGGCTGAGCATGGGCCGGGAAGGGGAGCTGGGGAAGGTGG
Organism: Acrocephalus arundinaceus; assembly: GCA_021534815.1. Taxonomy (NCBI): domain Eukaryota; kingdom Metazoa; phylum Chordata; class Aves; order Passeriformes; family Sylviidae; genus Acrocephalus; species Acrocephalus arundinaceus. The sequence goes on along the minus strand of JAJEOU010001894.1, from coordinate 16,758,559 downwards.
GGGCTCACTCCCAGCCCTCATTTGCATCCTTTATCTTGTCTGGAAACAGACAATTCCTGCAGCCTGACCTTTACAGATGCTAACTGTAAAAAAAATGAAAGGAAAATTAAATCGACTCAAGCCAAGGTGAATGAGCCAGGCCAGCACCACCCCCCTGTGCAGCAGCACTTGGCCCTGCTGGTGCCACCTGAAGGTCACAAACACTTGGCCAGTGTCCCCTTGTCACCCCTGTGCAGTGCCCAAGCCCCATTCCCATCCCTGCTGCTGTGCCCAAAAGAAACTGGCACCAAAGAAACTGCTTTTGCCAGCACAGAGGCACTGCCGGAGAAATATCAGCTATCAGCAGGTACCTGAGTTGTCTTAATCCTCCCTAAATCCCAAATCAGCTGCTGCTAATCTCCCTGTCCTATCAAACAGGGAATTTTCCGGGCTCCAGGCGCTGGGGGAAGCGGCAGCCGGCAGCTTAGAGTGCCCCTCCCCAGGGCCGGTGTCAGGGGGATTTTTAGAGGAAGGAGACGTTTGAAACAGGACAGAATTTGCACATTTTAAAGCAGCAGAGCAGCGAGGAAGTGCTGTTGGTGGAATTCAGTTGTGTGTCACTGTGAAGCACCAAACCCCAACGCTCTGCCCCTGCCCAGGGTGACACTGGGGACCTGCCCAGGAGGAGAGAGATGGATGGGGGACACAGCAGCAGCAGCTTCAGTGGGAAATGGACACAGAGGTGGGAAATGGATCACAGAGGTGGGAAATGGCAGAAGCTCTGGGCTCAGGAGACTTCTGCAGAGTAACCCCACAGTGCCCCTTCAGAGAACCTGGGTATGGACCAGGATCCCTCCACATGGAGCTCATGGAGCCCCCCTTGTACCTCAGCATCCCTGGCACAAAGAGATCCCAGCCCCAGACAACAAATCACGGGTGCACAGAAAGCCCCAAACATTTTCACAGATCATGGGGCACACAGAGAGCCCCAAACATTTTCACAGATCATGGGGCACACAGAGAGCCCCAAACATTTTCACAGATCATGGGGTGCACAGAGAGCCCCAAACACCTTCACAAATCACGGGGTGCACAGACAGCCCCAAACACTTCCACAAATCATGGGGTGCACAGAAAGCCCCAAACATTTTCACAAATCACGGGGTGCACAAACAGCCCCAAACACTTCAAAAATCACGGGATGCACAGACAGCCCTAAACACCTTCACAAATCATGGGGTGCACAGAGAGCCCCAAACACTTCCACAAATCACGGGGTGCACAAACAGCCCCAAACACTTCCACAAATCATGGGGTGCACAAACAGCCCCAAACACCTTCACAAATCATGGGGTGCACAGAGAGCCCCAAACACTTCCAGAAATCACGGGGTGCACAGACAGCCCCAAACATTTTCACAAATCACGGGGTGCACAGACAGCCCCAAACACCTTCACCCTGCTGTATTTCCATACCAGTTACAGCTTCCCCAGCAATGCTGCTCCCACACGGCCCAGCACAGATTCCCTTCCCTCCCAGGGAAGACAAGCAGGCAGCAACCCAGACTCCTGCACTGCCCATCCCAGTACCTGTGTCCCCCCATTCCCGGGCAGCAGGGAGAGCAGGACATTGTCCCTCTGTGGTGTGGGCACAGCCCGGACTGTGCAGTGCAGGGCAGCTCCAGGACAGCACCCACGGAGCTCCCTGCAAAGGCAGCACTGCCAGGAGTAAAAAACACCCGCCTGAAATTCCAGCCAGCAGCCCCCAGCACAGGCAGGGCAGGGCCGGCAGCCCCGGGGCAGGGACAGCTCTCCATCCCTGCCGGGCTCTGGAGGCTCCTGCCCAGCCACCACTGGGGGTTTATTCCAGTTTGTCAGCCAGGAGAGGAGCTGTGGGAGAAAAACCTGCTGGAGCAGAGAGGATTAGAGAGAGAGAGAGCAGAGCTAAAGGCACTAAGCACCCTCCACCACAGGAACTCCTCGTTTTCCCTGAAAGCAGAGCTTTCCCAAGCACCAAAGGGACCCCTCAGAGTATCTGTAAAGCAGAGGAGAAGCAGCTGTGCAGAGGGTTGGTATGGGACAGGGAGGCTGCAGGTAACACACGGAGCACTCCTGGGCTCTGTGATCCTGGAGGATGGATTAAGGAAAGTCCCCTGATCACCAATATCAGCCATGAGATCACAGCCAGGGTGGGCTCAGCTCTCTGGGAAACACCAGGGCCCAACAGGGCACTGCAGGCAGCATGGGGGAAGCACCAGGACAATCCCAGCCTTGAGGGCTTGGAGCAGCACAGAGAGCCAGGACACTGCTGTGACCCTGCCAGTGCCACCAGTGACAAGGAGAAATCCCGGGAGGGACATCCCAGTTCCCGAGTGTGCATAAGGGCAGGGAGAGCACAGGGACAACGGGGGGCATGCAGAGTTTGGGGACACAGAGCAGCCCCAGCACCACAGGCAGGGAGAGCCAGTGATGTCACTGGTGTCACCCCTGCACTGGTGTCACAGGGACAGATGTCACAGCAGGACAAGCAGCACTCAAACATTCCTGTCTTTTTTGACAAACAGTTTCCAATTGCTGCTGCCTCCACCTCGTTTGCTGATCCCCCCGGGCTGCACTCCCAGCACATCTGTGCAGCAGAGCCAGGCAGGGCTGAGGAGGAGCAGGCAGGATCCCCCTGCCAGGCTCCAGCTCCTTCCATCCCGCAGAGAAACCGCAGGGAAATCCCACTCCACTGCCCACCCAGGCACACTGAGCCAAGCTGGGTGTTGGGATAAGGTTGGGATTAAAGAAAAGAAAGACCTGGTCAGCTTGAGAAAAAAGGAGAAAAAACCCAACAGACCAACAGACCCGGGATGACAAAACACACAGGGAACACAGAGGGCTGCAGGAGCTGAACGTGTGGAGCTCCCACCCTGCGAGCCAGAGCTGGCGCAGGCACCAGGGACCTCCCCTGCCCCAGCAGAGCTGCGACACAGCCCAGGAAACACGAGTGCCCCAGGGGACAGAGAGGTGGCACCGCCAGGACCAGCAGCACCCACCGAGGGTGGGAGAGGCACCAGAGATTCCCTGGCAGGGGGACAGTGGGGGGACCTGGCAGTGTCATAGTGGGGGGACTGGCAGTGTCATAGTGGGGGGACCCAGCAGTGGGACAGTGGCAGTGCCACAATGAGGGGACCTGGCAGTGCCACAGTGAGGGGACCCAGCAGTGTCACAGTGGGGGGGAACCAGCAGTGGGACAGTGGGGGCACGTGGCAGTGTGACAACAGGGGGACCTGGCAGTGACACAGTGAGGGGACCTGGCAGTGAGACACTGCGGGGACACAGCAGTGGGACAGTGAGGGGACCTGGCAGTGGGACAATGTGGAGACACAGCAGTGGGACAATGGGGGGATCTGGCAGTAGGACAGTGAGGAGACCAGGCAGAGCCACAATGGGGGGACGTGGCAGTGCCACAACAGGGGGACCTGGCAGTGGGACAACAGGGGCACCAAGCACTGCCACAATGGGAAGAGCCAGCAGTGTCACAATGTGGGAACCCATCAGTTGGAGAGTGGGGGACCCATCCGTGGGACAGTGGGGGGACCCAGCAGAGGGACAGGGGTACCCAGGCACACTTACAGCCTTTGGCTTGAACGGGGGCTGGATCTCCTTGCGCTCCAGCTTGTCCCAGTCGATGTAGCGGAAGAAGGCGTGCTCCTTGATGTCCCGCTCCCCCTCGGGGCCGCAGCCCAGGCGCTTGGCGGGGTGCTTGGTCATCAGCTGGGGACAGCAGGGAGGGAACGGTCACAGCCTGTCCCACTGCTCCCCAGAATGTCCCCTCTGAGAAGGGCTCCCAGGACACCCCACAGCGGGGTCCCATCTCCTCCAGACGCCTCTCCAAGGAGAGGACACTGAGGAAGGAGCTGGAGTGACTCAGGGATGGGGAAGGTTGACAATGGCTGATGAGAGCAGACTGTGCAGATGGCACTGCTGGGATGGGCACATCCCCTTCCCTCTGGGAATGGAAGTGGTTTGCCAAGGAACAGCTCCAGGGCGCTGGCAGGGCTCCCTCAGCACCTGGCTGCAGCAGGGGAGCTGCCCGCCGCTCCCTTTGCTTGGCACAAACCTCCCAGCATCTGCAGGGTTAACTCCAAACCCCACTGCCCCTGTACGATGGAATCTGCCCTCCAAAACTTCCATCAGCCCTGGAGGCAGAACCCCCTCAGCTCCAGAGCTGTGGCAGCACAGGCTCGGGGTGGATTTCTAATGAGAGAGTCAATTTGGAGGACAAATGGCACAAACAGTCCATTAATGTTGTTTATCATCTAAACTGCTCCTCTTCAGTGGCTCAATAAGGCAAAGGGGCCCCAGGAGCTGTGGGCAGCTGTACAACATCAATATCCTGGGGCAGGCTTTGAGCCTGTTCAGAGATGAGACAGAGATTGCAGAGATCCACAGGACGTTGATAAGGATGGAGAATATGAGTTTTATACCTGCAACAAAAGCTTTATGAGAAGCAGGGCAGCTCGTCCTGACCCCAGGGCTGTGCAGAGGCTGCAGCAAGCCTGGCTCTGTGTCCCAGGGCTGGGGGTCCATGAGAGCCCCTGGGGGGACAGGAGGAACCAGTGCTCCCCCGGGGAGCTGAGACATCCCCAACCCCTGCCCGGGTACAGGTCAGCCCTGCCACCCCCATGGCACAAAACAAACCCAGGAAAGCTGATCTTTAACAGCTGCAATGGGGCTCTGAAAGCAAGGAAAACCCTGGGAAAAAACCAACCAAACCCACACCTAAACTCCTGAAAAGACAAAAAAACTCCAACAAACACAAGGTGAGAGCAGAATCACCAGCTGCTCCGTGAGCAAACAGCTCTGCATCCCAGGCCTCCAGCTGTGCTGGCATCTGCAGCTGCAGGAGTGATGGAGAGCAGCTTCCATGAGGCAGCAGCTCCCTGGAAAGCCCATCCACACACAGCCAGGGCCTGGCAGGCTCTGCACGCTGGGCCAGGGATTTTCCAGCCTCTGCTCAGGGCCAGGGTGTGACTGGCATCAGCAGCAGCCTTGCAGAGCCCGTCCCCAAGCAGGGAGCCAGGCTGGAGGGCCAGGGAGGGAGAGGCCAGAGGGCAGCAAAAACAGGAGCAAGAATATTTTTGCTTTTCGTTAATAACTGAGCGTCCATTGGCATTGCAGCACACAGCCCTTCATAGAATAAAAACCCAATGAGGAATCCTGGGGGCTTGGGAATGAGGTGACATGTCCCAGCCTCTCAAACACCAGGGACAGAGTGCAGCCCTGCTGGGCTTTCCTCAGGCAGCAGCACCGGGGGAAATGCCACCCAAAACACCTGCAAACATTCCCAAAACACCGTGGAAAACATTCCCAAGACACCGTGGAAAACATTCCATGCCTTTGCTGTCAGAGGGAGCTGACAGCCACAGGCTGCTCCCCTGGGAAGGGCTGCCCTGCTCAGGCAGCACCAATCCCCTCCCGTGGGGTGGGACAGGCCAGGACAGAAGCCCGGCCTCAGGGACAACACCCCGAGCCTGCCCAGGGCCCCAGCCCCGAGGTCAGCCTGCAGGGACAGAGCCCAGCTGGCAGCAGGGCCGGGCACTGCTCTGTTTAACCCCGAGCCTGGGGAATGCTCCAGGCTGCTGCCCAGCCAAGGGTCCCTGACTAAAATCTGCCTCTGGGCTCTGCTGGGGCCCAGGCTCCCAGGAACAAACATCTCCCATCTCCCAGCAGGGAACAGGGGACTGGCACCAGCACATGGACATGAAACCGTGGAGGAACAACAAAATGGGTTTGTGGAAGGTGGAGGTGAAATCCCAAACCCCTCACAGGTGAAGGGCAGAGGTTTCTCCAGTGCCCTGCTGGCAGCCCTGCCATCCCCAACAGCTCAGCACAGCACATCAAGATCTATTTCACTGTATTCCAGGGGAAAACCTAAACATTTAATCCCCAGCTTACTAAAAAGTTCTTAAATCCCACACAGAGTTTTAATTAAACTTTCTGGTGTAGCAGTTTGGTGGTGCAAAAAACGCCACGAGGAGGTTCTGAAACAACAGCGACACAGAGGGAACCACCACTGCTACAAAAACCCTCAGGAATTTATGGAGAACCTGCCCAAATATCCTCCCCTGCAGCCTCCCCTCCCCAGAGCGAGGAAAGCCACGGCAGCTACACCCAGCAGCCCTGCAGGGGCAGTCCCTGCTGGCTGATTTACAGCACCCACGCTGTGCCTGATGCAGCAGCAAACACAGCCAGCCCTGAGCTGGGCCCTGCTCCAGCCTCTGCTGCCCTGGGCCGGGGTGCTCAGCAGCACCGAGTGCCCCTCACCCTGCCTGACCAGGGATTTTACACCCCAAAAAACACCAGGGAGAGGATGGGAGATGGTGCCAGCCTGGGTGGGAGCCCCCCTCCAAACACTTGTGTGGTTTCTGAATTCAGGATTTGATTTTCCTGCGCCCTGCTGAGTGTGGCAGGGCAGCACCCCCTCGCTGTGCCCCGTTCCAGGGGGGAACACCTGCAGAGCTTTTCCCCACGGGACGAGTGGCTGTTCCTCTTTAACAGCAGCTGAGGATCCTGGCAACGCCAGGAAGAGGCTCTGAAATGCCGCAGTGGGAGCGGGGAGCGCAGGATGTGTCATTTGCAGATAGAAACACTATTTTGAGACAGAGAACGTTCAGATATTTTCAATATTAACTATTATAAGCAAACATTTCTTAAATTCCTACACAAACACTTATTTATAGCTGTGTGTGGCACTGGGGGGTGAGAGAGGCTCAGTCCCAAGCACACAGAACAACATCAGGACCTCACCAGCCTTTATCCATCACACCCCAAATTAACTCAGGCTGCAATTAAGTCAGGCCTAGGCCCAGTCTGTGGAGAGTCCAGCTTGGGATGTGGGCAAGGCAGAGCTTCACTGCAAATTAAGAGATGGGATAATGAAAATGCTGCCCTGACCTCATGGAGACACCAGCAGAGCTTCAGGTTGTCCTGAAGGGCAACTTGTCACAGCTGAGTGGGAGGATGAAGGTTTTGTATCTGATCTTAGGAAACTGTTTGGGAATCCCATCCATTTTCCCTGAGCATCATTTCTCATTTCAGGCAAAGGTTCACGGAGCTGCCTGTCCTCCCCTGGTGGGGCACGGGGTGTCTGGGCAGGAGCCCTCCCTTCCCACACCCCAGCTCCCTCCTGACCCTCCTGTGCCCGCAGGCCAGCCCCAGGTCCCAGCTGCATTTCTGCTCAGTGTGAGGGCACAGAGAGGCTGCAGCTGCTCCTTTTACCTGGGTTTGGCACACACACACTCAGGAGCACAAATTGTGGGTTTGGGGCTGGAGGGCACAGGCAGCAGAACCCAACAGTGTCAGAGCCTGCTCGTGCTGGGGGGCACTGGGGTGAGCTGGGAGCCCCACCCAGGGGTGCAGGCTCTCCCTGCCCACACTCCCCCAGCCCAGCCCAGCCCAGCCCAGCCTTACCCCTTTGCAGATGGCCACTGCCTCCTTGGACATGGACTTGGGGTAGGCGACGTTGTGCTCCATGATGGACTGGAAGAGCTCGTCCTCATCTTCCCCCTCGAAGGGGGCCTAGAGCAGAGCAGACACAGCTTCAGGGGCAGTCCTGGATCTCAAAGCTCCCTGTGCTGCTGTGGGCCCTGCCCGTGCAGCCAGCCCCACCATGCCACATGGTGACACCAGCCTTGTCACCGCTGCGCCCCCAGTGTCACCCCCAGCCCACCCACGTGCCAAGCATGGCAAACCCCACACGGGCTCACAATGGGACGTGACCCGGCCCAGAGGGATCAATTAAAACTCAATTACCTGGCCAGCCAACATCTCATAGAGCAGGACTCCAAACGCCCACCAATCCACGGACTTCCCGTAGGGCTGGTACGCAATGATCTGCAACAACAGCAGCAGCAGCACTGCAGCCAGCAGCACTGCACCCCCGCAGCTCTGCACCCCACCAATGCTGCACCCCTGCAGCACTGCACCCCTGCAGCTCTGCACCCCAGCAATGCTGCACCCCAGCTCCCGCCTGGGGCTCAGGGCACAGCCACGCCCAGCTGCAGCAGCTCCCAGGGGCCGGGTTATTCCCTGGGACACATCCCTGCACTGAAATCCTGCCCTGAGGGCATTCAGAATCCCTCCCCTCGCTCTTAGCAGTGCCCTGGGAAATTGGGGTGTGAACAGTTCACACCATAATGGGTTTTAAAAGGAAAGAGCACTTAAAAGAATCCCCTGTGCAGTCCCCACTGCTGGTTTAGGAAGGTCACAGCCCCACAGGTGACACAGCCCAGCAGTGACACAGCCCCACAGGTGACACAGCCCAGCAGTGACACAGCCCCACAGGTGACACAGCCCCACAGGTGACACAGCCCAGCAGTGACCCAGCCCAGCAGTGACACAGCCCAGCAGTGACCCAGCCCAGCAGTGACACAGCCCCGCAGTGACACAGCCCAGCAGTGACACAGCCCCACAGGTGACAGCAGCTCTGTTCACAGGGAATCACACACGGGGCCGTTGGTTCGCAGGCTGTCCCTGACACCTGGGCACGCTCAGCTCTGCCCGGGATGGAAGAAGGCCCAGAAATGGGTCAAGCAAATGGCAGGACAGTTGTCCCCTGAAGCCACAGTGACACATGGCAGCTCCCTGAAGGAGGAGGAACGGAGCAGCAGAAGGGTCCAGGCTGGAGCCTGGCCACAGCACCACAACCACAGCACCTCACTGCTGCTCCCAAATGCAGTGGGGTGGCTGCTCTGGGACCAGCAGGCTTTAATGCCTTCCCTGGGTGCCAAAGTGATTTGCATCCTAATTCCCCATTTGCTGTTTTTCTTTTGGAAAAAGACAAATTGCAGCAAGGAGAAGGAAATAAGAGTTAAAGCGAAAACACTCGGGCAAACACAGGGAGAACTGGTCATTTGTCCTGCTTTGAAGGAGCATTAATCACCCAGTGACAAGCTCTGCACCAACAGCACCAGAATTAATCCTGGTGGGATGAGGGATGGGACACACTCTGGATCCAATAATGGGAAACCTCACTGGGTGCAGCAAACACAATGTGCTTTAGCCCACAGGTGCATTGATGTCCTAGCAAAGGGAATCTGTTTCTCTAAAATGTTTGAGTGAATAAATATCAACTTCATCATTGCAAATTCAGCAGTGACAAGAGTTTAGAGGGATATTTTTAAGTGAAGGGAACAGACATTTGAGGATAATTACTCCTCTGAATTTCACAATTCTGGCGTTAAACTGTGCCCATGCAGCACTTCATGGAAGTGTCATGTGTGACTATCACATCAGTAATAACCACAAGCAAAGTCATTTTGTGGGGATCTGGAGCCATAGATGGGGAGCCTCTCCCCTTCAGACACTCAGCCCAGCACTGCAACCACTGAGCTGGAGAGAGCTGAGGATTTCCACTCCACATGAAAATATCCTCCACTGATAACTCCCTGTTTCTCACTGGTCATGTTGTGCTGGAAGCTTCTATTACACACAGTGAGGGGCAGAGCTGAGCTCCTGGGTTTGCCATTTCCAGGAGCAAGGGAACAAGTGAGGAGCAACCTGAGCATGCCAAGGACAGAACAGGCACAGAGCTGCCAGCAGGATGGACATGGGAAAACCCCAGAGAGGGAAAACACTGCAGGGAGAGCAGCACGAGGATGTGCTGCTCTTTGAGGCAGAACCAGGACACAGCACAACGGGGAGGCAAATCCAGCATCCCCATTCCCTTAGGGGGATGTGGGGGCAGGCATGAACTTTGCAGGCTGATGGGGAATTCCTGACCGTCCCTGTTCCAGCTGGGAAGCTGCCCACAGCAAGGTGACCCCAGGGGAGGGAGCAGCAGGGCAGGCCAGGTACCTCGGGCGCGATGTAGTCCGGAGTGCCGCAGAAGGTCTTGGTGGTCACCCCGTCCCAGATGTTCTCCTTGCACATGCCAAAGTCAGCGATCTTTATGTGCCCCTCGCTGTCCAGCATCACATTGTCCAGCTTCAGGTCCCTGCAGGGCGACAGCAAACCCGTGTTTGTGACACAACACACGGCGCCGCTCTCCCGGAGCTCTGCCCGTGTCTCACACCCCGACCCTTTGCAGGATAATGTTTGGGGAAACCAGCAAAAATAAGTCAGGCATCTGTCAGGATGGAGTGTTGATTTTACTTTTACAGGAATGCCGTGCTGGGCACAGCGCTTTGAAGTGTGCGATGGAAAACGCTCCTCTGGCAGGAGATGGATTTAATCGATTTCTTTTCTTCTGCTCCCGTGAAAATCAAAGTGCACTCAGAGCTCCAGCGATGGAGAAGCACCTACTCAGCACAAGTCCCTGCCTCACCTGTGCTCTGCTCCCCCTGAAACACAAGCCAGCAGTGTTTCCCTCTGATCCTCACCCCCAGATTTGTGGGAGCCAACCCCCAGCTCCTCTGCACAAACTGCAGAGCTGGATCCAAGAGCTGACCCCCGGATCCCAATCCCAGCCTTGAGGTGGATCCAGAGGTGGATCCCCAGCCCCAAGGACACTTGTGCAGCCAACACTGGGTGTTTTGGTGCAGTTCCTGCATTCCTGCAGGGTTTAAGGCTGTATTTCCTAATTATCATGTCAGTGCTCAGAACCCTGACAGTCCAAAGGCAGGCGGACACGAGCTGGGATGCGGATTCGGAGGCAGGGAGGAAGCAGAGCCACCGGGGACCAACAGACCTAGAATCTCTCTAGCAGCTGATGGCAAGAACCAGCCCTCACGTCAAGTTTGCTCCACTTCTTTCATCTTTAGCATCTCCTGACTCCAGCAGCACTGCTGGCATCTCCCTTCACAGAGCCCTTAATGGTATCTGACACTCATTAGGATGCGCTGCTCCACCCTGGGCTCTGGGAATTCTCCCAAGCAGGGAAGAGCAGGGAACGCTGGTTCAGAGCTAAAGCAGCAGCCTGTGAGCCTGGTGCCACACAGGGCAGTGACCCAGCTACCCCTGGGTGCTGGGATTGTATTGGGGACAGCAAAGAACGCTTGGTGGCTGAAGCAGAAGTGACAGAGCGGCACTGCAGAGCCCGGAACCAGCCACTGGCAAGCGCTGACTCCAGTGGCAATGGAAAGAGAGCAGCGCCCCACAGCCAAATTCGGGGCTTGGAGCTGGCCCAGGCTGCCAGGGAGAATTTGTGCTGTGTGGAGAGGGGCACAGGGAGCACGGGAGAGCCAGAGCTGCCTTCCCATGAGCCGGGGTGAGGCAGGAACCTCCACAAACCAGCAGCTCCCAGCGCCCGTTCAGACACACCAGGAATGGATGGTTGGACTCGGGGATCCCACAGCCAGCCCCCATCCATGGCCAGGCAGGGCGAGCCCCGGGCTGGGGGCTGAGGGCAGGGCGGGACCCCCCGAGCAGAGCCCCGGCTCCGGCTGGAGCTCAGGGGGAGGAAGGGAGGGAGGAGGGACCCTCTCACCTACCGGTAAATGATGCCTTTGCTCTGCAGGAAGAAGAGCCCGATGGCTATTTCTGCTGCGTAGAATCTGCAAGGGGAGGTTTACAAAGGAAGAGCGATAATTAAAGGAGATAAATGAAAATCTCCCCCATCGGATGGCAGGGAAGGAAAAGCATCAGGCAGATGTGACCGAAGCACCAGGCAGAGAAATCCCAGATGGGGATCACACCAGGGTGAGCCGAGCCTGAGCTGGCACTGGGCAGCGATGCCACCGGGCTGCTGGGGGCTGTCACTCCTGCTTACACAGATTAACCAAGAGCTGCTCTCATGACACGCTGGCAGTGCAGCTTGGAAAGCCATCCCTGCCCCAGAGCCAGCAGGTGCTGCCACCACTGGCTTTTGGGAATATCCTGGGTCTCAGAGGACTCTGCCAGAGCTCAGCTGGGTCAGCCCAGCTCAGTGTTTGTGGGTTTTATGTGAGCATCTGGAGGCTTTCAGGGACACGTCCTGCTCTGTGCAGCTCTCAAGGAACAGGAGCCAAAACCCCCAGAGAACACTTGGGGTGGCCATGCTGGCAGAGGAGCCAAACCCCAACATCCCTCTCATCCCCTGGGAAAGGAGCAGGCAGAGCAGAGGCCTGGTGTCTCCCAAACCTCCCTGCCTTGTGCCTTTATTTACCCAGATTTATCTATTTACCTCAATTACTTTAAAATACAATATAACCCAAGGGTGAGGTGGAGGCACCAGCATCAGGCAAGGAGTTCTGCATCTTCCCATCCCTGATTTGTGCTCGGGAGCTGCACTGCCAAGGCTGCCTGGGACTCTGTTTCCAGCCCCTGACCCCCCTGTGCAGCCACAGCCACCCCACAGGTGCCGCAGCACTGCACTCACACAGCGTGGGGCTCCTTGAACCTCCCGACCTGCTGGATCTGGTACATCAGGTCCCCACCGTTCACGTACTCCATCACAAAGTACAGGCGATCCTGAGGGGAGAGAGGCAGGAATCAGCACCAGGGTTATCAGAGCAGGGAATCTGCAGGGGCCACAAGCAGCAGCCAAGGTGACAGCCTGGCAGCTCCAGCCTGTAACTCCAGGGAAATGGAATTTCATCCCTGTCCCCTGTTCATACAGAGCCCGGCAGGGTTAATCCATTGGGAATGCTCAGGGCTGCAGCTCTGCCCAGACACATCCACTGCAGAAGGAAGTGCAGCAATCCCTAAAGGAGAGGTTTTGCCCTTCCCAGGAATTCATTTGCCCCTCCTGACAGAGGCCATTCTCAGGGTGCTGCTCTGCAGGTCCCTGCTGCCCTTTCCAGGGTTTCAGGCAGGGGTGCCCAGCAGACACCACGAGCAGCTCCCATGGGGACCAAGCCCCATCTGTGACCACCAGGATGGGCCCAGCAGCAGCAGGGACGTGTGACACTCCCGGTTGTCCCCAGGATGGCAGTGCTGGGGGTGCCCTGGTCAGGCTGGGGAGGCAGGAGGGGCTCCCCCCTCTCCTCACTCCTTCCCCCTGGGCTGAGCGGTCACTCTGGGATGTTCACATGGGGCTAAGGGAGTGCAGAGGTCCAGGAGCAGCCTGGGAGAGCTGGGAATGTTCACCTGGACAAGAGAAGGCTCCAGAGAGAGCTCAGAGCCCCTCCCAGGGCTTAAAGGGGCTCCAGAAGAGCTGCAGAGGGGCTGGGGACAATCCTGGGCCTGCAGTGACACCCCCGGGCTGCCCCATCCCAGGCTCAGGGGGAAGGAAGGACACAGGGGCTGGAGCACTGCGGGAGCTGCAGGTTGGCAGCATTACGTAATAAAAATTTCCCATTGCTCATTTCCTCCTTAAATAATCCTTGCCCTGCTTTTCAGGCAGGAAGGACAGGGAGCCCACAAGAGATGCAGCTGGAGCTCTGCCACAGCCAGGGCTGGGGGGAACTGGGGTCAGCACCTACGGGGCACTGCCCAGCCAGAGGAACTGGGGTCAGCACCCACGGGGCATTTCCCAAATAGAGGAACTGGGGTCAGCACCCACGGGGCACTGCCCAGCCAGAGGAACTGGAATTCAGCACCCACGGGGCATTTTCCAGTCAGAGGAACTGGAATTCAGCACCCATGGGGCATTTCTCAGCCTGGCAGTGCCTAAACCAGAGGAACTGGAATTCAGCACCCACGGGGCATTTTCCAGTCAGAGGAACTGGGGTCAGCATCCATGGAGCATTTCCCACCCTGGCATTCCCAGTCAGAGGAACTGGAATTCAGCACCCATGGGGCATTTCCCAGTCAAGGAACTGGGGTCAGCATCCATGGGGCATTTCCAGCCAGAGGAACTGGAATTCAGCACCCACGGGGCATTTCCCACCCTGGCATTCCCAACCAAAGGAACTGAAATTCAGCACCCGCGGGGCATTCCCAACCAAAGGAACTGGATTTCAGCAGCCATGGGGCATTTCCCAGCCCAAGGAACTGGAATTCAGCACCCACGGGGCATTTCCAGCCCGAGGAACTGGAATTCAGCACCCATGGGGCATTTCCCACCCTGGCATTTCCAGCCCGAGGAACTGGAATTCAGCACCCGCGGGGCATTTCCCACCCTGGCATTTCCCAGCCCGAGGAACTGGGGGTCAGCACCTCCTGTCCCCAGCACAGCCCCCCCGTTTGTGGGGCTCCCAGGGGATCCCCCCAGCAGCCCCGGGGCACTGGGGCTGTGCAGAACACCCGGCACCGATGGCACAGAGCGGGATTTCGGCTCCTCAGCTGCCCGGGGATCCGGGAGCACCCCCCGAGTGAAGGAGAGCCCCGGCAGGGCCCGGCCAGCCCCACGTGTGGCAATGTCACCTTGAGCAGCCACCGCGGCGGCAGGCAGCCCGTGAGAGCGCCGGGCTGGGCTGCAGCTGCCTCCTAAATATATCGGTCTGCTTCCAGGAGGAAGAATATTAAATAGACGGGCTCTTGAGAGAGGCAGCTGAGCGCTAAAAGCAGGAGCTGAGCGTTCCCGCTTTGGGCGCCGAGGGAAGGGAAGGGAAGGAAGGCGGGCCGGGGCTCCGGGGAAGCGCTGCCGTGACTAAAGGCGGCAGATGGCCGCGCTGCCCACGGGCTGCGGCGGGGAGGGACGGGCACCCAGCGCTGTCCTGGCTCCTGCCGCTGCCACACGGGTCTGGCCAAGCCTGAGCATCCAAACTGGCTCAGCAGCACAGCACGGAGATGTAAATCCGCTGCAGAGCCTGGCACGGAGCTGGTGACAATCCCCTGTCGCTCCCAGGGCTCCTTCAGTGCCCTTCCAATGAACTGCTCGTGCCCTGCCTGGGCACAGCCAGGACAGCAGCCGCGCTCCCCTCACTCGATATTGGGGGGAAATTCTTCCCTGGGAGGGTGGACAGGCCCTGGCACAGGTGCCCAGAGCAGCTGTGGCTGTCCCTGTTCCCTGGCAGTGCCCAAAGCCAGGTTGGACAGGGCTTGGAGCGAGCTGGGATGGTGGGAGTTGTCCCTGCCCATGTATGACCTTCACGGTCCCTTCCAACCCAAACCATTGCAGGATTCTGTGATTTATCATCTCGGTGTGGCTGTGGCTGCTGTGCCCTTCACTGCTGTGCCCCAGAGGTCACAGCAAAGGCACAGCTCACCCAGGGACCCCCAGCTCACCCTGTCCCAGAGCCCGGGCTGGGACCTCTCAGAGCCCCCCAGCACAGGCACCTCTCGCCCTCCAGCCCCAGGCAGGAGCTCTCTCCTTGCCCACCTTCCCTTTTTCTTTAAAAGGCAGATTTGGGGCTTTTCTCTCTCCCGAAGCCGCTGAGCCAACAGCCCAGCAGAGAATTGTGCTCTGGACTGTGCTCCCAGAAATCAAAGTGCTTTGTGCCAGCCTTTGATAATACACCCTGCTATACATTTTGATTACATTACAAATACGATTACTATTAAGCTACTATAGGTCTGCCAGGAATAATCCCGCGCTGACTCACTTCAGATGCCGGGGAGATGCTGTGTGAAATAGCTGCTCCTGCCACATCCTGATTGCTGTGCTGCAAAGCCGGGGCTGCAGGCTTTAAATACACTCAATGTGTTTGGTAAATGAAATTTCTGGGATAATATTAAAATGTAATCCTCCTGGAAAGCATTGTCATCGTTCTAAAGGACTCTGCTGATTCCCTCTGCTGGCTGCCGCTGACGTGTACCTGGACATTCTCATTCACAGGCTGCTCCAGGGCCAGGCAGGGATTGTGCTCAAGGTCCCTGTCCCCCTCTCCACTCCTGGCTCCTACAAACCCAATCACACACTCATGGAAATGTGGATTTCCTGCAGGTTGGGTTGGGTTTCTCCCTTTGCTTGGGGCTTTGATCAGATGAACGAGTCCTGGGAACAAGTGCACCCTTTGCTGTTGAACTCCTGACTCCTACAAACCCAATCACACACTCATGGAAATGTGGATTTCCTGCAGGTTGGGTTGGGTTTCTCCCTTTGCTTGGGGCTTTGATCAGAGGAATGAGTCCTGGGAACAAGTGCACCCTTTGCTGTTGAACTCCTGACTCCCACAAACCCAATCACACACTCATGGAAATGTGGATTTCCTGCAGGCTGGGTTGGGTTTCTCCCTTTGCTCAGGGCTTTGATCACAGGAACGAGTCCTGGGAGCAAGTGCAGCCCTTTGCTATTGAACCACAAAGGATGTCGTGGGCTGGGGACACCTGAGGGGCTGGGAAATCACCTCTGGTGTCACCAGCAGCTCCCTGGTGAGCACACCTGAGGGTGCAGCTGCTGCACATTGCCCTCCCGTGTCACACAGCCACATCCTGGCCCTGCAGGCACTCCTGCCACTGAACTGGAGCTGTGAGGCTGCCAAGGCACGGAATACACAGTTGCTTTGGCAAGTGCAGGGATGTACAGAGAACATAAAATCTTGGAATGGTTTGGATTGGAAGGGATCTTAAAAATTATCCAGTGCCACCCCTGCCATGGCAGGGACACCTCCCACTGTCCCAGGGTGCCCCAAGCCCCAGTGTCCAGCCTGGCTGTGGGCACCACCCCAATCCCTTGCCCAAAGTGTCAGGCTCCTGGGGCTCAGGGTCCCCTGTGGGGGCCCAGCCGTGGCCCCAGCCCTTACCATGGTCTGGAAGCAGGAGTGGAGCTGGGTCAGGAAGGGAGGCTTCCCCGAGAGCGCCAGGACGCGCTTCTCCACCATGGTGCACTCCACGTCATCGTCCTGGATCACCACGTCCTTCTTCAGGATCTTCACGGCGTAGAGCTCGTCCGTGCCCTTCCTCTCTGCCAGCATCACCTGCACGAGGGACAGGACACGTGTGGGGCCATGGCAAACAGGGATCTGCAGCGCCCTGAGCTGAAATTGTCACAGCCAGGGACAATCCTGGGGCTCCCCTCAGAGCCCCAAGGAGAGCTGAGGGTGCCAAACCACGGAAAACCCCAAACCCTGCCAGGGGTGTTCCCAAAAACATTCAGGGACTCTAAGGAGTAACTCGTGTCCTCCCTCAGCACCTCACTGCCTGGAGGGAGCAGGGAACAGGAACAGGGAATGGGGAGCAGGGAAGAGGGAGCAGGGAACAGGGAATGGGGAGCAGGAACAGGGAACAGGGAGCAGGAATAGGGAACAGGAACAGGGAGCAGGGAATGGGGAGCAGGGAACAGGAATAGGGAACAGGAAACAGGAACAGGGAACAGGAACAGGGAGCAGGGAATAGGGAACAGGGAACAGAGAACAGAGAACAGGGAGCTGGGAACTGAGAGCAGGGAGCAGGAACAGGGAACAGGAACAGGGAGCAGGGAATAGGGAGCTGTGAGCTGGGAACACAGAGCAGGGAGCAGGAGCAGGGAGCAGGAACAGGGAGCAGCCCTTTGTGAGCAGCTCTGGCACATTCCCGGCTCCTGGGGGCGCCTGGCTGTCCTGGCTGTCCTTGTCACGCTGCTTGTCAGGATTAGCCGGGACTGGCACTGGGGCTGCTCAGTGCCAGGTGCTCTGGAGAAGGCTCTGACATTCCCGTTCCCCTCCGTGGGGTGGGACTGCAGCAAACACACGCCGAGCCGTGGGTGTGTCAGGGACTCTGGGATGGGATTGATTCACCTGCTGATCCCTGAAGAGCACTGGGAACCCAGAGCAGCTCGCTGGGATGCTGGGATGGAACCCAGCAGGGCACAGGCACCGGGATCAGCTGTGGCTGCCCCTGAATCCCTGGCAGTGTCCAAGGCCAGGCTGGAGCAGCCTGGGACAGTGGGAGGTGTCCCTGCCATGGCAGGGCTGTCCTGGGTGACCTTTGAGGTCTCTCCCAACCCCAGGCAGTCCCAGTTTCTGTGCCAGGGCAGCAGACACAGCTGCCTCACACGGTGGCTGCACCTCTGCCCAAAGGGAGCTGGTTTGGTTCATTGCCTCCATTTATCATCATTTTACACATTTTACACAAGCTGAGCTTTACGAGGCACCAGGTGCTAAAACCAGAGCTGATTTTTAGGTGATAAAAGCACAAGTGCTTTGGTTACTCAAAATTGGTGAAAAAGATGTAATAGCCACTCCAGGAACATATTTTGATGGAAAAATTAAACCTGTTACCTCAGTGTAAGAGCATTCTGTACAATATCAGTTCTACACAGACCTGCCCTGCCATCCACAAGGAGCAGGGAGCCTCTGAGCCTGGCACCTGCCTCTGCCCTGAGGGGACCCTGCTGAGGAGGGGGCTCCCACACCCCTGCAGTGACAGCAGGGCTTGGCTGGGGCACCCACAAATGCAGACACTGCTCGAGGCCATCCCTGGCTGTGAATGGGTCAGGAAGCAGCTGGGAGTGACAGGGCAGCCCTGAGCACAGCTGGGCCAGCTCCGAGCACAGCTGGGCCTGCCCTGAGCACGGCTGGGCCAGCCCCGAGCATGGCTGGGCCTGCCCTGAGCATGGCTGGGCCTGCCCTGAGCACAGCTGGGCCTGCCCTGAGCACGGCTGGGCCTGCCCTGAGCACGGCTGGGCCTGCCCTGAGCACGGCTGGGCCTGCCCTGAGCATGGCTGGGCCTGCCCTGAGCACGGCTGGGCCTACCCTGAGCATGGCTGGGCCAGCCCTGAGCATGGCTGGGCCTGCCCTGAGCACAACTGGGCCTGCCCTGAGCATGGCTGGGCCAGCCCCGAGCACAGCTGGGCCAGCCCTGAGCACAGCTGGGCCTGCCCTGAGCACAGCTGGGCCTGCCCTGAGCACGGCTGGGCCTGCCCTGAGCACAGCTGGGCCTGCCCTGAGCATGGCTGGGCCTGCCCTGAGCACAGCTGGGCCTGCCCTGAGCACGGCTGGGCCTGCCCCGAGCACGGCTAGGCCTGCCCCGAGCACGGCTGGGCCTGCCCTACTCCCCGCATGGAAAAGGCAAAAGGAGTTTGCAGCTGTTGAGAGTCAGCTGGAGCACTCCCCCTCTGCTCTATTGCTGAATCCTTTAGGGTGGAAAAGGCCTCCAAGGTGATCGAGTCCCACCTTGTCCCCAGCCCTGTCACATCCAGGCCTTCCTTGGACACCTCCAGGGATGGGGACTCCAAACCTCCCTGGGCAGCCCCTGCCAGTGCCTGCCCACCCTTCCCAGGAACAAATTCCTCCTGACACCTTCCTGATGTCTGAGGGTGTTCAAATTCCAGAGATCAAACAGCCAAGTGCTCCTGGCACAGCCCAGAGCCTGGGATGGGGACGGGGGACAGGGACAGCAGGGACCCAGCCTGGCCCAGGCCCTCCTGCCACGTTTCACACCCAGAGCAGAGCAGGGCACAGCTGGAGGGGTCTCACAGCCCAGGGCACAGCTGGAGGGGTCTCACAGCCCAGAGAACCCTCCCAGTGTGCTGGAATGTTGGAGCCCTGGGCACTGAGAATTCCAGAATTTCTGTGCTGACAGGCACTGACCCCCAAGCAAACACTGCATTGACCTGAGGCCGTGGAAAAGGCTTCCAAAATTAAATAATAGAGCTGGGATTATGAGTGTGTAGTTCAAATAAAAGTGTGTAATATCGCATAGTAGAAAACTTAGAGTTTAAGGTTTTAATAAATAATATAGTAAATAATTAATAATATATATTAGTTTAGTAATATATATTATAGAAATATAGTAATATATTTCTATAATATATATTAACAATATATTTTTATAATTTTATAATTTAAAATATGGTAATATACATAAAGCAAGATAGAGGTTTTAGGGTGGAGGTCAGTCCTTCTTTTTCACCCTCTTCTTCATGGGTCTAAGTAGTATTTTGTAATTAGATAAAAAAGTCCACATTGCATGCCACAGGTAGTTAGTTATTAGGTTAAAAGTAAAAATAATTTAGGTATCATTTCTCAATTAGTTTATCCTTAAAAGGCCTTGTAGAGAGATACAGCTCCATTTTTAGTTTGTTAGCTTGAAGTGCTATAGAACTCACAGTTTGTGAGACTGTAACATAGATAAAAATTAATAAACATCTAAGTCTGGACAAAAATTACCATCTCACTCATTGAATCCCAACTGTAGCAAAAAAATTAAAAAGAAAATAAAACGCTACACTGGAACCCAGAACTGCGGCGGCCAAAGGCTCCGCCCCGCTCAGCAAAACAACACAAACCCCCCACAGCCTGACAGCTCGGGAGCACGACAGATTGATTAGCTGCAAAAATATGAGCAAGCCACCCAATTTCACTTTCCTCTATTTATAATACAGCCAAGCCAGGGTGGGCTGTGCCAGGCGCCGCCTCCCTCCCTGGGAGCGCCGCCCTGCCCGTGCCAGCCCCGTGGAGCTGCCACCAGCCCCGGGCAGCCCAGGGGGACCCAAAACCAGCAGGGGATTGTTCATCCTGCACGCCAAGGCAGCAGCACACAGCCCCAGCCCCTCTTTTCCCAGGCAGATCCATCCCCACCCCCTGAAGCCTGGCTCGGGGGATCTCCATCTGCCAGCGCGCTCGCCGGGAAGCAGATTGCATTCCTTTTTAACTTTTTATTGGTGCAGAAAGGAAAGCTGATATTTAACTTGATTTATTCCTGTAATATAGAGTATTTGTTTGGGAATGCTCCAGCAGAAGGGCTGGAGATATTCTGAGCACAGAGAAAGCAAATTTGTCAAACTCCACCGAGGAGGCCCAACGCATTGGCACTCCTGCCCCCGGGCAGCCGAGCGTGGGGAGAGCAACACCCCGAGCACCAAACCCTGGTGCCAAAGGGTTAAACGGGACAGACAGAGTGACTAAAACAGTGTGAGTGCAGGCCAAGAGCTCTCCCAGCCAGCAGGGCTGGCAGCAGGAGCTGGCAGCAGGCAGCCCGGCACAGGAGCAGGTGCCAGCCCAGGGGAGGGAAGGACACGGTGCCAGCCCTGGAGAAGGATGGCAGTGCCACGGGCACAAGCAGCTGCTGGGCACACCGGGGCTGGGCTGTTCTGCTCCAGGCACCTCTGCCTGGCCCCTCCTCAACATCTGGCACCTCTGGCGGGCACAGGGGACAGAGCTGTGGCACCTGGGTGTCCCCGTGCCGGGATGCCGGGGCAGCAGGGAAACCTGAGGAATTGCAGGCACACGTGAGGGCGAGGCTGCATCCACCCGGAGAAACCAACGTGCTGTTTTAATTAGCGCTAATTAGCATATTTATAACGTTCTGTTCCAGGGAACAGTTTCTGTCACACATTCCCTTATATAAGCCGGAGCCGACTGAGGAGTTTGCTAATGTTTCTCGGATTTCAGGGAGGAAGGCGGCGGGGGACACGGCACAGCCGCGGAGGCTCCAGATGCCAGGAGCGGGGTTTGGGAGGGATGAGGTGTGGGGAGGGAGGGGACAGGGGACATTTCTGTGTGACAGCAGCGCGGGCACGAGGCACGGGGCTTTCCTGCACGCCAGGATGGCCACCCACAGCAAAGGGAACCACGCTGAGCTCAGGGCTGATTCTCTGGGGCTGGGGACCATCAGGACCTCCCCATTCCCTGTCCATGCTTCCATGGATCTCTGAGCTCTCCACCTCTGGAGAGGGAGAAAACGCTCCTAGCTGGGCCTGCCAATGCCAGCAGCAGGCTGGGGAAGGAAGGGATGCTCCTGCTGCAGCGCTGTGCTCAGGGGAGCATCCCTGCATCCCCTCCTCATCCCCGCTACCTGCCCGAGAAATGCACCTGCAGGCGCTGCAATGCTCCCTGCAATTAAAACAATTCACTAATGAGGGTGGGGCTGGGCCAGCCACCACACCAGCAAACGCTGCACCCACCTCCCGCAGAGCCCCAGCGTTCCCCGCAGCGCTGGGATCCCGAATGGAAATCAAGAGAGTTGGCAAGACCCCAAGAAAAATGAAGGCTCCAAGTCACATAATTATCAGGAGAATGAAATTCTGTTACTGCTCACAACCGGTCTGGGAAGTTAATTAAAATGTTTCCATATACTCGTAGAGGAGAAGAAAACCCCAACCAAATAAAAAAAGAGCTGTAAAGGCCCAGCTCATCCCCTGCTTCCCAAAAGGATGGATTTTGTGCTGGGCTCATCAGACACCTCTGGGGTTCCCTGCTGTGGCACAGGGGAGCCACGCTGGGCTCCCAGCACCGCGGCACCAGTGCTCCCAGTCACCCCGAGCTCCATGCACAGCGCCCAGGGGTGCCTCACCTTGCCAAAGCTTCCCTTTCCCAGCACCATCAGGAAGTTGAAATCCGAGAGCTTCATGCGGTCCCGGCTGCCGTTGTTGTCTAGCTTGGAAATGGCGTTCCTGGTCTTCTCATCCGCAGCCTTGGACCCCGCGCCAATCTTGGCTCTCTGCAAGGTGGAGATGGGGCAGGGAGGGAGAGACAACGTGAGTGATGGGGCAGGGAGGATGAGCAGTGCAAACCCAGAGGGTGCTCCCAAAATCCCACCTCAGCAGCTCAAAGCCCACCCTGAGCTCTGGGAGCCTTTTCCATGGGCGTGGTGGGGACAGCACCAAGGAAGGCCCTGGGGAATGTTATAAATGCATATATATAATATATAGTTGGCTTTTTGCAAATATTAAAATGAATACTGTATGTATAATGTAGGAAGGTTGTACTGTATTTTCTTTTATTAACAGAAGTTAGAAATGTGATGAATATATTTTTAAATATTTTTTTATGATTGTAACTTAGTGTTAGAAGTAAAAGACTGGAGCTTCTGTCTGTAACTAGCCAGACCAGAAGAAAGAGGTGTTATCCTTCATTCCTGCATGAGGATTGCTGATCAAAAAGCTACAAAAAAGGAATTTATTGAACTTATGTTATCACGTATCTTGTCCAAATGAAGATGACCAAAACCCCAGGAGAAGAATTTATGGGACCTGTGCTACCAGATGGAATGGAGTCACCCAGAGATAGATCCACCAGATAAAATGGTTGGGGGGAGTTGAAACTGAACAAAGAAATTCACACTCAAAAGGAATGTTTGAATCATGCATGTGAACTTTTAAATGTGCAACAGGCTGATACCTTTAAGGAACAAACTTTTTGTTAGCAAGGTGTGTGCTGGCTGGCTCTGTGCCAGGCACCCTCAGCCGAGAAAATGTATTTTGCTTTTGTGTCTCCTAATTGTCTATTTTCTTTTTATTTTTTAATTAAACTTCTAAATTTTTATAAGGAAGTGAACCTCGTTTTTCACAGGAAGTCCCCAGCCCTGGCACTGCTCGGCTGCTTCCCAGTTAAACTCTGCCAGAGCAACTGGGAATCACCTCTGTCCGTGCCAGCAGGACACAGCAGCCTGCCATGCCACCCCACACTGTGTCCAGGTCATCCAAAGCATGAGAAAAAGGCCTAAACGAGCTCTTTTGGGGCAAAAACTGGCTTCTGCCTCTTGCCTCACCCGAAAAAGAGGGGTGAATATGAATTTATTAGGGTAAAACATGGGACGTTTTATCCAGCTCCACATCCATTACTGCCCCTATTTGAGATATTCTGTGATTGTATCTGGTACTGGAGGGAATCACAGAGGAAGCCACAAATCTGTTTGGAACAGTCCAGAACAGACAGGCCCCCAAAGGGACAGACAGACCCTGCTGCATCCCAGACAGACAGACAGACAGACAGACAGCTTCTCCTACACTGACAGACAGACAGACAGACAGACAGCTTCTCCTGCACTGACAGACAGACAGACAGTCCCTCCTGACAGACAGACAGCCCCTCCTGCACTGACAGACAGACAGACAGCCCCTCCTGACAGACAGACAGCCCCTCCTGACAGACAGACAGACAGCCCCTCCTGCACTGACAGACAGACAGACAGCCCCTGCTGCCCCCCAGCCATCCCAGCTGCTCCCTGAGGACCCTCATTTTACAGCCCCCATTTTTAAACCCCAGCCCCCAGCAGTGGCCCCGGGCCGGGGGCTGTGATGTGCTGCCCCTCCTGCCGTAAAAGCTCTCCCACAATTTATTCCCTTTTAATTTCCAGAGCTGTGTGGCGGTGTGAGGCCTGTGCCGGGCTCAGCCTAGCATGAAATTCCATTAACCCAATCCCGGCGGCTCAATTTGGTGCTGCTGGCAGCCCCTGCAGGCAGCGCCTCGCGGGGGCCTGGAGCCTCTGCTGCTGCTAATTGCTTCTCACCAGGATGTGCAGAATTCCCCGCTCAAGGTCACCTGCAGCACCTCAGAGCAGGGGAGCAGCTCCTGCACTGCAGACCGAGGGGGTTTGCACACCTCTGGTGTGGCCAGGGCTGTGCCCAGCTCCAGCACTCCCCTCCTCACTCCCAGTGCCAGCAGAGCCCTGCTGGGAGGGAATTCCTGCCTGAGACACTGATCCCTCCATGGGAGGAACAGGGAACACACAACAAGGTGAGGGGACAGGTGTGCTCTGGTTCCTCTGGACAAACCCTGAGTGCCCAGACCATTTTAGCACCATGGAACATCACAGAATACAATAAAAGCCAGCTGTTAATTCTTTGTACAGCCAAAACCCACTGGTTGTAGCCAACCGTGGTATTAGAACTTTCCTTGGACATTCAGGAAAGCTGTGCATAAATAAATAAATAAAAAAGAAAGAACAGGAGCTGACTCTCCAGTCTCTGCCACAATCACAGAGTTCATGCTGAGCACCATAAGGGCAGCTCTCATTTCTGAATGGCTCATTGCATGTGAGTCTCCAGATGTACCCAGGGTTCTGTGGAGGCTTCAGCTACACAGAAAAATGGCAAATTTCTGCTCATTCAGCAATGTCTGCATCAATCATTCAGCAAGAACTTCCATGGCTTATTGAGTAGCAAACAGACATTTCTCCTTGGGGCCTCTCTGGGGACTTGGACCCTGCCCCACCTTCCCTGCCCTGCCAGGGAAGAGCTGGCAGGGAAAGTCCCCTTGCCAAGGGCACAGCAGGCAGGGAGGGAAGAAAACCCCTGAGTGCAACAAAAATCAGCTCACCTCAAACTTCTGCCTCAGTTCTTCGTTTCCTTCTTCTCCCTCGGGCGGCACCGGGACGTTGAAATACTCGCCCTCCTCCTGGCTGAGCAGCTTGAACCTGAGGGACAGAGAGGGTCAGGGGCTCCCCTCTGCCAGAGAACCCTTCCCCAGGGCAGGAGAACCCCCAAACCACCCTCAGGGAGATCCCTCATCCCACCTGGAGGGATGTTCTGGCTCCCTCGCTGTCCTGGGGACCCCCACAGCCTGGAGAGTGCATCCACTGCCCGCATGGGTGGGCACACAGAGCCCTGGGGTGGCTTCCAAACCAGTCCTGACCCCAAACCCACAGACAGAGATTTGTGTTCCTCCTGACAGCCACGGGCACAGGCGTGGGCAGAGCCCCTTCCACCAGCTGCCCACGAGGACAGCACAGGGCAGTGCCAGTGCCCACCCGGGCACACAGGCAGGATGCTGCTCCAGAGGAGGGGAAAGGCTCAGGCAGCAATTATCAGAAATCATGGAAACGCCACTCAGATCAGGGAGTTTCACCCTGCTGGGGGCACAGCCCAGTTCCACATCCAGGATGGATCTTGGTCGGGTTTTATCCCAGAGGCTGCTCCAGGAGCAAAACCTGTGAGCACAGCTCTGCCTTCCAGCCTGTTTTCTCCATTAACTGCAGCTGTTTACACATGAAATATGGATCAGAGCTCCTTCTCCCTCAGTTTACTCCAGCCAGCGCTGTGACAAGGAAAATTACTTAGATCTGCACATGCATGGTTTTTAAAAGGCTGGAACACACTGGGGCTGGCAGTGTGTGGGGCACACACATCCCACAGGACACTGGGAATTCGGGGAAGGGACAGATTCCTGCTGCTCCCCAGGGGTCAGATTCCTGCTGTTCCTGCTGCTCCCCAGGGGACAGATTCCTGCTGTTCCTGCTGCCCTCCAGGGGACAGATTCCTGCTGCTCCCCAGGGGACAGATTCCTGCTGCTCCCCAGGGGAGCAGCCCTGCCCCGCCAGGGCCTGGCAGGTGATGAGCACAGTGCCACTGTGCCACACACTGTGCCCAGCTCCGTGGGGACACAGGGAGCAGTGGCAGCAGCTGTGCCCAGAGTGGTACAGCATGGGCACCAACCCACCCAACTCCTCCTCTTCTCTCCTCTCTCTGCTCTCAGGGAGACATGTCCAGCTTCCATGGAGGAAAAAGCAGGCTGGGGTATTCACTCAGCTTAATGACACGCAGGGTTTGGTTTCCAAAAGACATTTAACATTCATTTTCAATCATTAACTCGCCCTGGACAGGTAACACAGCTCTGGGGGCAAACCAGGGAAATGGGGCACCGTGTGTCCTGCTGGGGGAGACAAACTGGGGCTGCAGAGAGCCCTGCAGGGGTGCTGCACACCGCTGTGCTCACGGCTGGGTGATAATGGGCAGCTGTAATTACACACTGTGGTTCCTCCTGGTTCTGGGCAGTGCCCTTCATGTGCTCAGAGGGGTCCCAGAGCCCCTGACAGCCCTGCACACCCGCTGTGCTCAGGGCTCGGTGAGAATGGGCAGCTGTAATTACACCCGCTGTGGTTCCCCTGGTTCTGGGCAGTGCCCTCCATGTGCTCAGCCAGGAGCCCCAGCTCAAAGGGGTCCCCACAGCCCCTCACAGCCCTGCACACCCGCTGTGCTCACGGCTGGGTGAGAATGGGCAGCTGTAATTACACACACTGTGGTTCCTCCTGGTTCTGGGCAGTGCCCTCCACGTGCTCAGAGGGGTCCCAGAGCCCCTCACAGCCCTGCACACCGCTGTGCTCAGGGCTGGGTGAGAATGGGCAGCTGTAATTACACACTGTGGTTCCCCCTGGTTCTGGGCAGTGCCCTCCATGTGCTCAGCCAGGAGCCCCAGCTCAAAGGGGTCCCCACAGCCCCTCACAGCCCTGCACACCCGCTGTGCTCACGGCTGGGTGAGAATGGGTGGCTGTAATTACACACTGTGGTTCCCCTGGTTCTGGGCAGTGCCCTCCATGTGCTCAGAGGGGTCCCAGAGCCCCTCACAGCCCTGCACACCCTGAGGTGTCTCTCCAGAACACAAACTGAGGGAACCCAAGCAGAAAATGCTGGAAAATGCCCGTTTGGCAGGTGCTGCAAACAGCACCTTCAGCCCTGTGGGCTCAGTATTTCTGAGCCTGAGAGAATTCTCAGCTCGCTAACCTGCAAGCTCTTTTCTCCAAGGAAAACTTTCAACAAGTTTCCTTTCTCAAACATCTTTGTTTTCTTAAAGTATTTCTAAATGAGCAGCAGTTTTCTCAAAACAATTTTCTTGGGCTGTTGTTTACTAAAAAAGAAGAGACGTCAGTCCTACGGGCCAATGAATGCCCTTTCAGCAAAGCATGCTGTAAAAGGGACAAAGAAAATTGTAATAAAAGCCTTCTGATGTTCTCATGAGACTGAACTTGTGTCTTCTCATCGTGTCCTACTGCCCAAACCCTTCAGGCAGGGCAGCCCTGGGAGCCCCAGGAGGGAACAGCCCGAGGCCTGAGGCTGTGGAGGAGGTCACACAAAGCCAGCCCGGGCTGGGCACTCAGACACTGCCCTGGCACCCCTGGGTGCCACACAGACACCCCCACATGGCACCAGTGACCCCCAGCAGCCCCAGAGGTGGAGCAGAACCTCCACAGGCGGTTGGAGCAGAGGGAGGCTGGTGAGGCCTGAGGAGGTCCCACACTCCCACTACAAACACCCTGGGCTGCCTGGTGTCCTCAGTGCTCCCAAACCAGCCCCATCTCACCATCCATCCACGCCCGACTTCTGCAGCTCGGAGATGCCGAAGGACAGGGAGCCCATGAAGTCATTCCTGCTGGTCAGGTCCCAGTCCCAGATCTCCACAGACAACCGCCTGTCCTTGTCCGCCTCCTTCAGCTGGCTGCAAGAGAGGAAGGGACAAGGTTCCTCCTGCTGCTTTTGCCCTGGCAGCCGCTCCCACAGCGCCCCTGTGCTCCACAGGGACGGGGATGCCCAGGGAAGGGATGTCCCCAAGGCCTGAGGGGTCTCCAATATTTAATTTCCAAGCACATCCGATCCCCATGGAGAGCACGGAGCTCCTGCCCTGGCACACTCAGCTCTGAGCGGGGTCAGGGCAGAGGTTTCGGTGCCTCTGTGTCACTCACAGAACAAAAAAAGAATCATTTCTCAGTTGAACCAGCTCCATGCCTCTGAACATTTAAATCAGAGCAAATAAAGTCACATTAATTCATGGTGGGGAGAAAATTCACTTCACAAATTTAAACGTTTTCCTTGTACTTACAATTTAAATGTCTCGTTCCACTCAGGGTTCAGGGAGCACTTGATAGTTTTGGTCTTCTGTTTGCTTTCATTTTTGGGGTCAGGGATTAGTTTAAGCTTCACGTAGGGATCTGACAAGCCATTAGGGTCCATAGGAACTAGGTTTTTAGCATCTCTTACTGGGGAAGAGAAAAAAGATTAAATTCAGTATTCCGGCTATAAAAATACCCAACAACTGACAACTTCCCTGCGTGCCAAGAGTAAGTGTGAAAATAGTGATTAAAAGCAGAATTAAAGTGGATCCGTGCAGACACGGGCATTACATGAGGAGCGACATAATTAACGCCGAGCAAACGCAGCTCTCGTGGATGGGGGAGGCTGCAGGGTCGACTCAGGAGATTATTTTTACTTTCTGACAGGCTGATTTGTTGTTTGCTCTCGGTTTTAAGCAGCTGAAAGCTGATTTGTTTCCTCTCTTGCCCCTTGGGGAGCAGAATTGCAGTGACTGGTGGGGGCCTGGAGCTTTCCTGGAGGAGTGGGAGCAGTGAGGGTGCTGGGGTGGGAGCAGGGACCCCAAGGCACCACGGCAGGGCCACATCCAGCACCCAGCTGGCCCTGGAGCCCCCAGGGGCTGGGGATGCCCACGGGCAGCACCTTTGCCCTCTGGGCAGCATCACCCCGGCTCTGGGGCCAGCGTCTCCTCCGGGAAGCGGCAGCAGAGCGGGAAGAGCAAACCTGAGGTGACTCAGCTGCTGCTAATTGGATTGAAGCTCGGATAAATTAAATACAGCCAGGCTGAGCTGAGTCTCTCTGGCCAGATTAAGTCCAGAAGGGTCTGTGTGCCAGGGGAAGGATCTGATCTTCCCCCAGGATCAGAGATAGCAGAGATGGGAAGGCCCATGGAGCTGAGCCGTAACCTGGGGAAAAGCTGTGTGCAGGGAAGGCCAGAGCAGAGCCCCCTCCCAGGTCAGCCACAGCCCAGGGATCGGGCACTGAGGGCCCTGCCCTGCTGGGAACAGCCCGAAAGCCCAGCAGGTCTCACCAGCAGCTCTGCTGGGAGGCTCACGGGGCTCAGCTTCAGCCCCTCACCCCACGAGGAGGAGGAGAGGAGAACTCCATCTGAGTGCAGCACCACAGGATGTCAGGGGGTACTGTCAGGGTCAGAAGAGTAAAACCAACTGCCCAGGTCCCAGCTCAGGAATTCCTGATCAGGCTGGGGACTGGAGAGTTTTGAGAAGCGAATCAATGCCCCCAAACCTGCCATGTGTTGCTGTCCTCCCAGGGCACTGCCCAATTCCCAGCTCCATGGAACTGAACTCGCAGCCAAAACTCAACTGTGTGTTTATAAACGAGCTCATTTATCAAACGTGACAGCCCTGACAGCAGCCTGTGAGACAGGGAGAGGTGTGAGGCTGCCGGGAAGTGGCGGCTGCCCCTTCCTTCCATCCATCCATCCATCCACCCATCCCTCCACATTTCTGTGCTCCCAGGGCCAGGGGGAGGCAGCAGCCACAGCCCCCCTGGCTGTGGGGACAAAGTGACTTCATCTCTGACGGTGCACAAGTGACCTCGCTGGGGATGTTGTCACAGAATCATCAACTCCTCAGGTGGTTTGGGTTGGAAGGGACCCTAAAGCCACCCAGTGGGACCCTAAAGCCACCCAGTGGGACCCTAAATCCACCCAGTGAGACCCTAAAGCCACCCAGTGGGACCCTAAAGCCACACAGTGAGACCCTAAAGCCACCCAGTGGGACCCTAAAGTCACCCAGTGGGACCCTAAAGCCACCCAGTGGGACCCTAAAGCCACACAGTGAGACCCTAAAGCCACCCAGTGGGACCCTAAAGCCACACAGTGGGACCCTAAAGCACCCAGTGGGACCCTAAAGCCACACAGTGAGACCCTAAAGCCACACAGTGGGACCCTAAAGCACCCAGTGGGACCCTAAAGCCACACAGTGAGACCCTAAAGCCACACAGTGGGACCCTAAAGCCCATCCAGTGGGACCCTAAAACCACCCAGTGGGACCCTAAAGCCACACAGTGGGACCCTAAAGCCACCCAGTGAGACCCTAAAGCCACCCAGTGCCGGCACTCTGGTGCTCCCTGTGCACCCCCGGTGCTTCCATGGAGAACGATGCTCCCAGTGCCTGCAGAACCGGGACCTCTCCACACACCCCTCCGAGCTCTCCCTGCCTCTTATCACCTTTTCCTGGCTTTGAAATGATCATGAAAATGTGTTTTCATCACCCCTGCCCACCCGCAACACCTGTGGAGCCTCAGGGAAGGGGGACAGCCCATGGCCGGTGCTGCAGCACCAGGCAGGGCACGGGGCTGTTCCTCTCTGCTGGCCTCACCCTGCCCCAGAACAAACACCTGAGGATCCCAGTGTGAGCAGCAGGGCTGGGACAGCTCCGGGCTGTGACACTGCCGGTGTCCCCTCACTGGGAGGAGACACACAATAATGATGTCACACAGGACCGGCTCTGCCCCGCGTTTCACTGTCCCAGCAGCCAGCACAGCACCCCTGGGGACTCACAGAGCCTCATCAGGC
Organism: Acrocephalus arundinaceus; assembly: GCA_021534815.1. Taxonomy (NCBI): domain Eukaryota; kingdom Metazoa; phylum Chordata; class Aves; order Passeriformes; family Sylviidae; genus Acrocephalus; species Acrocephalus arundinaceus. The sequence goes on along the minus strand of JAJEOU010001894.1, from coordinate 16,728,090 downwards.
CGCCCCTCTCTCCTTCAGGGAACAGGAGAAGCCGTGCCTGGCCCTCGCAGTTAATCAGTTTACGCCCTGAAGCATGAGATTTGATTACCTCATGTTATTATCTCAGCGTGCAGACCTCAAAATTTCATTAATGGGAATAATTTTATCTATTCATTTAAAAAAAAAAAAAAAACCAAAAAATGCTTCTGCTTGACCTTAAGAAACTTCCTGACTTTTCAAGCAGAAATCAACAATTAAGTGAAGGGAAAATAAAAACCTGGAGCTGCACGGCAGCCGTACCTCACGGCAGGGGAGATGTGCTCCTCGCCAACGTTTATGGCATTTATTTGACAGTTAAATTCGATGTAAAATAGTTTTACATCTCTCACATCCTGACAGCTTTGTGCATCATTAAGAAGCAGTAACATCATTATTAACAGCGATGAGTAAGAATATTATGATCCCATTTAAAGCAGGTCCTAAATCACTCTCTGGGTGACAAGTGTGGCCACGGAGATGCCACGGTGGGCTCAGGATGAGATGTTGGCAAGTCCTGGACGTCTCTGGATGGGGTGGGGGGCTCAGGGGGGCAGTGCTGGCAGCGCCCTCCTCCTCTTCCACACAATCCCTGTGGCACTGGGGACACTGCCAGGGGAGGAGATGTCACCCACTGTGCCTGGCAGGGCCAGGGCGGGCACAGCTGGGTGATATTTGAGTGATTTATCCTGCACAGTTTGCAGCAGCTTCTCAATAACGGTTCAGACAACATCTCTGAATTACTGCAGCAGCCGTGGCTGCAGAGCTTGGGAGGAGACACCCACATCTCCATGGAAAACGTGGGGAGCCCCAGGCTGCCACACCCCGAGCAGGAGCCAGCAGGAGTCACAGCCAGGAGCCCCCGCGGCCCTGAGAGCCGGGCAGGGCCCTTCCCCAGCTCCCAGGGTTTCAGGATTGATCCTCTGCATAAACAATCCCCAGCAGTGATTTATTTCCCAAATCTGCCACACGGGGCTCCCTTTGATGCGAAATTAAAAAGAAGCCTACAACAAATTCACAAATTCACTCCTGCCCTGCTCTCCCTGGGCTCTCACACGCTGCCCCCTCCTCTCCGAGCCTGCTCAGAGCAGTTCTGCTCCCTCCTCCCAAGGAAAAGGGGCTGGCACAGGTTTCCCAGGGAAACTGCGGCTGTCACAGCCCTGGGAGGGTCCAAGGGCTGGGAGCAGCCTGGGCTCATGGAGGCTGGCCCATGGCAACTTGGAGCTGGATGTCTGTGAAACAAACCATTCCAGGATCCTGTGGATCTGTGAAAAACCCTCCCAAAGCCTGGCTCCCTGCAAGGTCAGAGCTGCAGCCCCTCCGCCCAGCCCATCACCTCTCCTGGCCTCGATCCACAGCTCCTGGAGGGGATTTTGGAGAGGGGAGGGCGCTCAGGCTGGCCTGCTGCACTCCTCCTCCTCCCTGCAGGAGCAGCCCCATCCCAGGCATCGCCCAGGCTCACATCAACACCCTCGGGAGTTAAAACATTTCATTGATGCCCTGACAGGAATATATTTGCACATGCTCACACAATGGGGAAGGCGCAGCGCTCATTACGGCTGCATCTGCCTGGGCCGGTGATTATTAATTAACGCGCTTCCAGCTCGTTTATCTAATCAGCATAATTGCTTTCGGTTTTGGTCACTGTTTTCCCCTCATCAGGCCGGTGAATGGGGAAGCTCCGGTCCCGGCAGGTGCTGCCAGGAGCCCCGGGGGACTCAGGGCTGCCAGGGGGGCTCGGCTGGGCAGGAACAGAGGGGACACCAAGGACAGTCCCCAAGGAACCCGAGCTGGCCCCATGAGCTGGTCCAGCCCCCGGGGGGCTCAGGGATGCCGGGGGGACTCAGGTGTGCAGGTACCAGAGGGGACACCAAGGACAGTCCCCAAGGAACCCGAGCTGGCCCTGTGAGCTGGTCCAGCCCGGGGGGCTCAAGGCTGGCGGGGGGGCTCGGCTGGGCAGGAACCAGCGGGGACACCAAGGACATTCCCAGGGACAGCAGGGAACGCTGCTCCCGTCAGGAAGGAGCGCAGGGCAAAGGCCACATGGGGATTGCCCACTGCCCACACAGCCCCGACCCCACACACCGACCCTGCAGCTCTGCCTCTTGCTCCCTCCCTTTCCGAATTTGTTCCTCAGCCCAGCGCTGCCCGAGGGCAGATGCAGGCGCAGGGGGATGCTCTGACAGGACAGACACTGGAATGTGGTGGAAGAGCCGGCTCTGCTCTGTCTGTGCCCTGAGCGCCGCTCCCAGCCCGGAGCAGCCGTGCCTTTAATGCACTCCCAGCCCTGCATTTCCCAGGCTCAAATATTCATGTCCCTTAATGCGACAGGCTCAGCATAATCTGCGCGGGGAGCTTTGCTGTTGGGGGAGCAGAGCCGCGTTAATTTACTGCCATTCCCTGCGTTATCCCACAGCCTTTTCCCACTGATAACGCACTTGATCAAAGCCCAGAGCAGGACAGGGACTGTGAGGGTGAGTTTGCTCCTGTCCCACGGCAGGCAGTGCCCATTGCACCTCAGAGACACAGCCCACATCCTAAATATTGGGAATTCCTGTCTGGGAGGCTGGGCAGGCCCTGGCACAGGTGCCCGGAGCAGCTGTGGCTGCCCCTGGATCCCTGGCAGTGCCCAAGGCCAGGCTGGACAGGGCTTGGGACAGCCTGGGATAGTGGAAGGTGTCCCTGCCCATGAGCTTCAGAGATTAATTTTGAAGTCCCTTCCACTCCCAACCATTCCAGGCCTCAATGATTCTGTCAAATTCTGTGTTTTCCACCGGGAGGGAAAGACTGGCTTTACAAAGAGAACTGAAAAAAAAAAAATCAGAGTAAGAGAAGAAGAGAAAAGCGCAGAGCTGAGGAGCGTGCGGCGAATCCCTGTTGGGTTTGCCAGCTCGGCAGGAAAATGCGAGCGGCGTTGGCCGTGCCCGTGCTGCCGCCTGCAGGCACCGGCCCTGCCCTGCCCGCTGCTCCCGGCACCGCATCCACACATCCACGGCACAGCCGGCATGCCGCGGCCACGGGAAAGCTCCCCAAAATCCTGGGCAAGCGTCCCCCGGCTGCTGAGACAGCCAGAGGATCTCCCCCATTCTGAGAGGGTCTCCCCATCCCCAGCAGCCCCGGGCTGACCCCGGCCGGCGCTGCTGCCGCCCCCGCCGGGCTCAGGGGCTGCTCCATCCCCCTCTCCACAGAAATCCGCCCCCTGCCCGCCCCGCGCTGGAATTCCTGCAGAAAGCGTGGAAAGGGCATTTCCCACCGGCAATCTGCTCGGAGGCGGCCTGGAGCTGCCCCCGCCCGCTGCCGCCCCGCGGCGTGCCCTGGTGTGCCCCGGTGTGCCCCGGCGTGCCCCGGTGTGCCCCGGCGTGCCCCGGTGTGCCCCGGTGTGCCCCGGTGTGCCCCGGCGTGCCCCAGTGTGCCCCGGTGTGCCCCGGTGTGCCCCGGTGTGCCCCCCCAGCCCGGCAGGAATTGTTGGGGTCGGGAAATTCCTCGGAGCCCATCCAGCCCTGCCCCATGTCCCCAAGTGTCACATCCACAGGGCTTTGAAATCCCTTCAGGGATGGGGACTCCAAACCTCCCCGGGCAGCTGTGCCAGGGCTGGGCAGCATTTCCAGGATGGAATTGTTCCCAAAATCCACCCTGACCTCCCCTGGCCCAGCCTGAGGCTGTTCCCTCTCCTCCTGTCCCTGGGAGCAGATCCCAAATCCCCCCGGCTGTCCCCTCCTGGCAGGGAGTTGTGCAGAGCCAGAAATTCCCCCTGATCCCCATTTTCTCCAGGCTGAGCCCCTTCCCAGCTCCCTCAGGAATTCTCCAGCCCTTTCCCAGCTCTCTCAGGAATTCTCCAGCCCCTTCCCCAGCTCCCTCAGGAATTCTTCAGCCCCTTCCCAGCTCCCTCAGCCTCTCCCAGGGCTCCATTACCTTCCCCAGCCCTGTTCCCTGCCCTGGACATGCTCCATCCCCTCGGTGTCCTCATTGTGAGGGCCCAGAGGTGCCCCAGCACTCCAGGTGGTCCCTCAGCAGTGCCAGCACGGTGCTGGGTGCTCCATGTCCCCAGGGCTCCGTGCCCACCTGTGCCCTGGGCCCATCTGGGCTCCCCATGCCCAGCTCCCCTCTCCCAGAGCACTCCCACTCCTCCCCGGCAGAGCTGGGGAGCTCAGCACGCTTCCCTTCCTTTCTGGAAGAGCCAGCAGCTGACACGTTTTCACCAACACCTCCAGAAGGGGCCAGAAATAAAACAGCCTTTCAAAGGCAGCTGAAGGGATGAAAATCCAGCTGCACAGCAGGGCTGGGGAGCTCCTGCACGTCAGGGAGCCCGTGGTGCAGCAGGAGGGGCAGAGCTGCACCCCGCTGGCATCTGATGGAGCCTGCAGGGAATCACAGGCTTGGAAAAGACCTCCAAGGTCACAGAATTCACAGAATCATGGAATGACCAGGTTGGAAGAGACCCTCAAGATCATCAAGTCCAACCCAGCCCCAACATCTCAATTAAACCCTGGCACCAGTGCCACATCCAGGCTTTGTTTAAACACACCCAGGGATGGTGACTCCACCACCTCCCTGGGCAGGCCATTCCAGTTCTTAATCACTCTTTCCGTGAAAAACTTCTTCCTAATATCCAACCTCTATTTCCCTTTGCGACTGCTGATCGCTAAGATCACTAAGTCCAACCTTCAGGAAGGTGCCTGGGAAGCAGGACCTGTGCAAACAATTCTGCCTGGTTTGCTGAGGCTCTCCCTTAAGGACAAATACAAAAAAAAAATTTTGTGATTCTGTGAAAAAAAAATTATAAAGTCCTCCACAACTTTTTTCAATTTTTCATTAACACTTTCAACAACTTGATATTTTTTCCCTGAGAACACTGCCGATGGCTCTCCCCAGGGGGACAAGCACCCATCAGAGCACCACGGGATCCCACAGAAGCCAACCCTGGGTGTGTCACTGACGGTGACAGATGTGGCGTGGCAGACTCCGCGGGAGGGAGAGCCACCGAGGGCACCGAGATGCTGGAGAAGGATCCGGTGTTGCCGCGGGTGTCCCAGCCCGGGGTCCCCGCCCGCGCAGGGGACATTTCACACCCCTGGCTGTGACTCAGCCGGGAATAACCGCGACAGCTGCGCCGCCCCTGCGGGGCCACAGCGCCCGGAGCTGCCTGGTGACCCCGTGTGGGCAGCGTCCTCCTCCCCAGAGTGCCACCAGCTCAGCACAGACCCGCGGGGACTGTCACTGGTGTGCTCACAGGCAGCAATCCCTGCATCCCATCCCGGAGGCACTGCTGCAGCCACAGGCAGCAATCCCTGCATCCCATCCTGCTGGCACTGCTGCACCCACAGGCAGCAATCCCTGCATCCCATCCTGCTGGCACTGCTGCACCCACGGGCAGCAATCCCTGCATCCCATCCCGCTGGCACCACTGCAGCCACAGGCAGCAATCTCTGCATCCCGTCCTGCTGTCACTGCTGTGCCCACGGGCAGCAATCCCTGCATCCCATCCCGGGGGCACTGCTGCACCCACGGGCAGCAATCCCTGCATCCCATCCTGCTGGCACCGCTGCAGCCACGGGCAGCAATCCCTGCATCCCATCCCGCTGGCACTGCTGCACCGACAGGCAGCAATCCCTGCATCCCATCCTGGGGGCACCGCTGCAGCCACAGGCAGCAATCCCTGCTTCCCATCCCACTGGCACCGCTGCACCCACAGGCACAGCCTGGCCTGGTGTCCCCGCGCTGGGGACGTGGCTCAGTGCTCTGTGGGGTTCTGTAGGCCATGTGGGAAGCGTTATCACCTGGGAACTCAAAATCCAGGAGGCAAAAGCCTCCGGAGATGGGATAATCCCGTTCCCTGCCACAAGCCGCGCCCTTCCTGCAGATGCTGAAATTTTACATCATCGGAAAATCCACTTTGAAACGTCTGGGGCTGGAAGCGCCGTCAGCACAGGGAGCCCTGGAGCCCCAGCCAGGCTCTGCCAGGGGGCTGGAGAGTGCCTGGAGGAGGCTCAGAGCCTTGGCCTGCCTTGCTGGGCACTGCCAGCGGGCACTGCTGGCCCCCAGCAGCCCCGGGCACACACTAAATTATGATTTTAATTATTATTTGAATTATGATTTTAATTATGATTATAATCTGAATTATGATTTTAAAGAGTTAAGATTTTAGCCAAGGGTTAGAAGCAATTTATATTGATTAGGAAAAACAAAAGATAAGTTAGTGATTATTAGATGCTTAAGGTAGAGCTAGGTGATGCATTTTTTGGTGTTATGTGCTTGTTTTAAGTTGTGTTTATAGGAAGAAATGAAATAGATGGAAATGAAATAACGACAAATGGAAACCAATGGAACATGACCTGCACCTGGACTCAACACTCAACACCAATTGATCCCGAAGGAGGATTTGGATTGTGCCAGAAGGTCACAAAGGCTGCCAGCAGCACAAAGGTAGAAAGGTCATTGTGAGGAAGATTTTTCTGACCTCATCCTTCAATACCACTGACCCAATTCGAGACCTCCTACCCAATTCAAGTCTCCCTAAATTAATCAAAATTTGAGATCTCCCCACAGAAGAAGAATCCATTGCCAGACAGCCATGAGGACTTCATCTCATCTCTTGGTAGCTATTTGTCCCCCTCCTTCTCTTTCTCTCTCTCTGTTCGTTGTCTCTCTCTCTCTCTCTTTCTCCTCTATCACCTTACCATGTTGTGAGGACTTAATAAAGATGCATTGTCTTGATTAAAAAAAAAATTAAAATTTAAATTTTTTTAAATTAAAAAATTTAAAAACTAAAAAAAAATTTAAATTTTAAAAAAAATTAAAAAGAAATTTAAAATTAAAAAAATTAAAAAGAAATTTTAAAATTAAAAAAAATTTAAAAAATTAAAAAATTAAAACCTAAAATTTTTTAAAAAATTTTAAAATTTAAAAAAATTTAAAAAATTAAAAATTTTAAAAATTAAAAAACTTTCCCATGTCTTTTGCACTCTGAGATCAATACACGAACCATCACAACCCCACCTGCACCAGGGGATGGTGGCAGCCCCCCCGGCAGCCCCAGCACGTACCTACGACGGTGAGCACGTCCTTGTCGATGTCGGCGCGGATGTAGATGCGGCCGCGGCGCTCCGTGTGGTCTGTCCCGCACAGGCTGGGCACGTTCATCACACAGCGCTTGTGCACGTTCATCATGCAGGCTGGGGACAGGAGGGGACAGCAGGGGACACTCAGCACCGCGGCACCGCTGCCGGGGCGCTGTTCCAATGACAGCCTGCCCGCATTTGAACCCGCGGTGTTGGGAGGGAGCCTGGGATGAGCACAGAGCTCATCTTGGATCTCCAAGAGCCTGGGCACAGGTGTGGGTTTGGGATTTTCTGGGGTTTTAGGATTCTACTGCTAACTTTTGCATGCTGATTCCCATGGGAAAACAATTAATGAGTCTTCCGCTCTCAAAACACTTTCACTGTTATTGTAAACATTTTCTATGTGGGCCGACTCTTGTCAGAATTTTCTCATAACTCTCTCCTTCACCTGTTGTTTACCAAAGGGGCAGAGGGTGAGTCCTTCTTTGACCAATGAGTGCCCCGTTAGTGTATAGTGTGTTATGTTATGTGTACAGTGCATCTATGTTAGTGTACAGTGTATGTTACATTATCTTAGTGTATAGTGTATGTATGTGTACAGTGTATGTATGTTAGTGTACAGTGTATGTTATGTTATGTTAGTGTGCAGCGTATGTATGTTAGTGTACAGTGTATGTATGTTATGTGTATAGTGTATGTTATGGTATGTTAGTGTATAGTGTATGTTATGTTATGTTATGTTAGTGTACAGTGTATAGTGTATGTATGTTAGTGTACAGTGTATGTTATGTTAGTGTACAGTGTATGTTATGTTAGTGTATAGTGTATGTTATGTTATGTTAGAGTACAGTGTATGTTATGTTATGTTAGTGTACAGTGTATGTATGTGTATAGTGTGTTATGTTAGTGTGCAGTGTATGTATGTTGTGTACAGTGTATGTTATGTGTGCAGTGTATGTTAGTGTATAGTGTATGTATGTTAGTGTACAGTGTATGTATGTTAGTGTACAGTGTATGTATGTTATGTGTATAGTGTATGTTATGGTATGTTAGTGTATAGTGTATGTTATGTTATGTTATGTTAGTGTACAGTGTATAGCGTATGTTATGTTAGTGTATAGTGTATGTATGTTAGTGTACAGTGTATGTTATGTTAGTGTATGGTGTATGTATGTTATGTTAGTGTACAGTGTATGTATGTTAGTGTACAGTGTATGTTATGTTATGTTATGTTATGTTATGTTATGTTATGTTATGTTATGTGTGCAGTGTATGTATGTTAGTGTACAGTGTATGTTATGTTATGTTATGTTATGTTATGTTATGTTATGTTATGTTATGTGTGCAGTGTATGTATGTTAGTGTACAGTGTATGTTATGTTAGTGTACAGTGTATGTTATGTTAGTGTATAGTGTATGTTATGTTATGTTAGAGTACAGTGTATGTTATGTTATGTTAGTGTACAGTGTATGTATGTGTATAGTGTGTTATGTTAGTGTGCAGTGTATGTATGTGTATAGTGTATGTTGTTATGTGTACAGTGTATGTTATGTTAGTGTACAGTGTATGTTATGTTATGTTAGTGTGCAATGTATGTTATGTTATGTTAGTATACAGTGTATGTATGTTGTGTACAGTGTATGTTATGTTAGTGTGCAGTGTATGTATGTTAGTGTATAGTGTATGTTATGTTATGTTAGTGTATAGTGTATGTTATGTTAGTGTACAGTGTATGTTATGTTATGTTAGTGTATCGTGTATGTATATTACTGTATGTTATGTTATGTGTATGGTGTATGTATGTTAGTGTACAGTGTATGTATGTTAGTGTATAGTGTATGTTATGTTATGTTAGTGTATCGTGTATGTATGTTACTGTATGTTATGTTATGTGTATGGTGTATGTATGTTAGTGTACAGTGTATGTTTGTTATGTGTATGGTGTATGTTATGTTAGTGTACAGTGTATGTATGTTAGTGTACAGTGTATGTTAGTGTATGCTATAAAAGGGACGAGGTAAAATAAAGATTTCAGCCTTCTGATCATCATCAAGAACTGGACTCTGTGTTTTCACTGCGTGCTCTACTGTGACACACAGGAACCAGCTCCGTGTCCTGCCTGAGAGACCCCAGGCCCTGTTAAACTGCCTGAGTTCTGCCGGCTCATTCAAATTCTCTTCCATCGCCCCCAGGGTGCAGCGCTGGGCGCTCAGCTGGATCCACCAGGAGCCAAACAGGGGCACTAAAAATTACCTGTGTATGTGAATACACACAGAGAGGCATAAAGAGCCGCCTATACATAAAATACATATATCTGCATTTACATTTTCAGTTCACTTCCCCTTGGCAAGATTCCCGAGGCTCTGAGGAAATTTGCTGTTCCCAGACAGCCAAATCTTCCCCGTCCCCGAGCACGGAGCAGCCAAGCTCGCTGCACCCGCTGCCTGTCCCCGTCCCCTTAAATAGGAACGCACGGGATTCGCTCGGAAAATCACCGGTTCCATCCTTTCCCTCCGCTTCCAACTCCCCGGTTTTCTCCTCGCCGCCAGCAGCGCCGGGAGAGGCGGCGGCAACCCTGGCCACGGCCACAGGGTGTCACTCGGAGCCAGCGCTGCCGAGCGGGCGGGCGAGGCTGCGGGGATGCTGCGGGGGACGTGGGGGCTGCAGGGGAGGCTGCGGAGGGCGGGCACTGCGGGGACGCTGCAGGGGATGCTGCTGTGGGGGCGCTTCTGCAGAGGGGGTTTGGGGGTGCTGCTGCAGGGGGGATGCCCTACAGAGGGATTTGGGGGTGCTGCTGCAGGGGGGATGCCCTACAGAGGGATTTGGGGGTGCTGCTGCAGGGGGATGCCCACAGAGGGATTTGGGGTGCTGCTGCAGGAGGGATGCCCCTACAGAGGGATTTGGGGGTGCTGATGCAGGGGGGATGCCCTACAGAGGGATTTGGGGGTGCTGCTGCAGGGGGGATGCCCTACAGAGGGATTTGGGGGTGCTGCTGCAGGGGGATGCCCTACAGAGGGATTTGGGGTGCTGCTGCAGGGGGGATGCCCTACAGAGGGATTTGGGGGTACTGCTGCAGCGGGGGATGCCCCACAGAGGGATTTGGGGGTGCTGCTGCAGAGGGAGGCAGGGAGGATCCCCCAAAACCCAAACCTTTCCCTCCTCTCTCCCTGCAGCAGCCCCGGGGCTCCCCGCAGCGGGTGAGGAGTGCCACTCGTGCCCCTGGGGCACTCAGAGCCCTGCAGCTCCACAGCCTGGCAGAGGGCACAGGGCCTGGGGTGCCTGGGCTCTCCTGGGGTGCCTGAGCCCCTCCTGGGGTGCCTGAGCCCCTCCTGGGGTGCGTGAACCTCTCCTGGGGTTCCTGAACCCCTCCTGGGGTGCCTGAGCCCCTCCTGGGGTGCGTGAACCTCTCCTGGGGTTCCTGAACCCCTCCTGGGGTGCCTGAGCCTCCCCCGGGGTGCCTGGGCTCTCCTGGGGTGCCTGAGCTCTCCTGGGGTGCCTGATCTCTCCTGGGGTTCCTGAACCCTTCCTGAGGTGCCTGAGCCCCTCCCGGGGTGCCTGAGCCCTCCTGGGTGCCTGAGCCTCCTGGGGTGCCTGAGCTCTCCTGGGGTGCCTGAGCCCTCCGGGGTGCCTGAGCCCTCCTGGGGTGCCTGAGCCCCTCCTGGGGTGCTTGAGCCCCTCCTGGGCTGCGTGAACCTCTCCTGGGGTTCCTGAACCCCTCCTGGGGTGCCTGAGCTCTCCTGGGGTGCCTGAACCCCCCCGGGGTGCCTAAGCCCCCCTGCTGTCTGTCACTTACTGTCACATTTCATGCCCTGGTGGATGAGCCCGTAGAGCAACGAGCCGCAGTGGTCGCAGAAGGTGGGGCTGGAGTACGTGTGGATTTTAAATTTGTGTTTGCTCCGGGGATCCTGGGGGGAAAACAAAGGACAAAGATTATAAACTTGCATCAAAACGTTGGCAGGGCACCCCTGCTGTCCCCGTTCCGAGGGCCAGCTGGCTCCGGAGGTGCTGCTAATGGACTTCAGTCAAGTGCCACCGACTCGTGGGGACCTTTTCCAGCAGCCACCAGGATCCAGCTTTATTCCTCTCCATCTGTGTTGCCATAACAATGAAAAAGCAATGCACTGGCTTGGCTGGGGATTCACTGTTTTTCAATAACTCGGTCTTAGCGTGGAAAGCACCAGGTGAAATTGGTGGGTAGGAGCCGACAGAATGGCTGGACGCTGCCCAGCTGCCACGAGGGGCAGGAAAAGCCACCCGTGATTCCATCTGTGTCAGGGCTGCCCAGGAAACATCTCCTGTGCCCTGCTGCCAGCCCTCCCCTCACACCCCCGGGCATCCAAGCTGCTCAGGGGATAAATTCAAAATTCAGTATTTTGAGTTTTCTTAAAAGCAAGGGCAGATTTTTGCCCAGCAGCAGAGGGTGTAGAGCCCAGTTTATCCCAGTTTATCCCTTGTGCAGGCACTGGGCAAACTCCCGGGCTCCAGCAAGGGCCAACAAACAAAACCAAACCAACAAACCCAAACCATGGAATCTCAGAATGGTTTGGGTTGGAAGGGAGCTTAAAACTCATCTTGTTCTGTCCTCTGCCATGGCAGGGACACCTCCCAGTGTCCCAGGCTGCTCCCAGCCCTGTCCAGGGACACTGCCAGGGATCCAGGGGCAGCCACAGTGCTCTGGGCACCCTGTGCCAGAGAAAACTTCCAGAAGAAACATCTTCTCAGCAGGGAGACAGAACCAAGCACTGGCACAGAGCGAGGGTTTGGCATTCCTTGGTGTTTCCATGCAGGAGAGGACAATTCTGGGAGCTCAGGGGAGCCTGCAGCAGCGGGGCCGGGCACTGCTGGGGCTCTGCACCCCCGGGAGCAGCACAGCCAAGGGGGAAGGTTCCGGCACGGAGCAGCTTGATTTCATCTCAGGTTAATTGTTTAAGGGTTAGGGATGAGGCTCAGCTCCCAGCTCCGTCATTCGAGCTGAGCAGCTTTTTAATGGCCTGGAAAGCTGCCCAGGCATTAGCAAAGACACCTTTTCAGGGCACTGCGAGCGGAGTAAATAAATAAAGAGTGGAATCAGAAGCGAGCTGTAACATCACCGCCAATACATTCCATCCCCCTGAAATTAATTTCCCAGAACTGTTGCATTGGAGCTTCCAGCTGCATTAATCACCAGCATTCTGCTTTACTGCTCAGCCCCACAGATAACCCCAGTGGCACCCGGGAGGGGGAAAACCAACAGAGTTCCTTTAACTCGGTCTGTGCCGTGCCAGGGGTCAGGTACAGCTTCAGCCAAGGCGCTGAAACTGAAATATCTCACATTTTACCCCAAGGAGACTGCTCCCAGACACAGCAGAACAGCACAGCTGGCAGAAGGGCACAGGAAGGCTGAGGGGACAAGGGGTGGCAATCATTTGTCCTGGACACCCCAAGCAGTCAGTTCTGTCGGTGGCTCTGTGGGTCTGGAAGCCCTTTGCATTCCTCAGACATTTGTAAGAGAGCAGAGCAATCAGGCCTGGATTTGAGGCTAGGACAGGAGCTGGGGGGAGTTTCCCCCCTGGAACTCGGGGCAGGCAGCCAAGAGGCAGCCAGGACTCAACCTTGGGACAGTCTGGAAAGTTCCAACCCGAACCACGCTGTGCTCCTGGTTCCCTTGCCAGTGTCCTGGGAGAGAGGAGGCCTCTGTCTGCCCAGCCCTGCACCCTGCAGAGCCCCCAGGCACAGCACAGCATCTGCTGCCCTGGGCAGCCAGCCAGGGGCAGGGGACACAGCCCTGGGAGAATCCATGTGGCATGGCAGGGATCGCCCCTGAGCGCTGTGCCTCCCCTCCCAGAGACAGAAATCCCTGCTCAGGCACGGGAGAGCACCAGTCATTCATAAAAAACACCAGCCTTGTGCACGAGGAGACGACTCCCACTTGGTGTGAAGGATGATGGGTTCCCACTGGAACCCAGAGTTCGAGGAGATGGAAAAGCAAAGTGTCAAGGCAGGATGGGCTTCACCTCCTGCCACCCCTGCTCCGGAGGGCTCACACCCACAGGGTGATGGAGCAGCTGGGCCTGGAGAGGAGGAGCTGCTGGGCAGTGCCCGGGAGGGGCTCGTGTCACCTTGGGCAGCGCCTCAGAGAGTGCCAGGAGCTGGGGATGGGTTTTTGAGCAAGGCTGAAGTCGCTGTACAAAGAGACTATTTTTGTACCACGGAGACAGGACTGACGAGAACACTGCGTATGCAGATGCTGAGCCTTAAAACAAGAATGGTTAAAAAGAACTTTGCCAAGAAAAGAAAAGGCTCTTCTCCTCCCCCACCAGCGCTGAGCCAGCCTGAAGAACGGGGCAGGAACAGCTTTCCTTGGAGCAGAGCTGGAAAATGCCATGAGCAGAGCACAGCCTTTCCTTTCCTTTCCTTTCCTTTCCTTTCCTTTCCTTTCCTTTCCTTTCCTTTCCTTTCCTTTCCTTTCCTTTCCTTTCCTTTCCTTTCCTTTCCTTTCCTTTCCTTTCCTTTCCTTTCCTTTCCTTTCCTTTCCTTTCCTTTCCTTTCCTTTCCTTTCCTTTCCTTTCCTTTCCTTTCCTTTCCTTTCCTTTCCTTTCCTTTCCTTTCCTTTCCTTTCCTTTCCTTTCCTTTCCTTTCCTTTCCTTTCCTTTCCTTTCCTTTCCTTTCCTTTCCTTTCCTTTCCTTTCCTTTCCTTTCCTTTCCTTTCCTTTCCTTTCCTTTCCTTTCCTTTCCCTTTTCCCTTTTCCCTTTTCCCTTTTCCCTTTTCCCTTTTCCCTTTTCCCTTTTCCCTTTTCCCTTTTCCCTTTTCCCTTTTCCCTTTTCCCTTTTCCCTTTTCCCTTTTCCCTTTTCCCTTTTCCCTTTTCCGCCCAGCAGCAGTTTCTGGTCTGAAATGAGCTGGTGCAATATCCCATCCCTGACTGATTTAATTTGAAGTTTCTCCTGTTTCCTTGTCTAAATAAGAAGGAAATTCCTCCCTGTGAGGGTGGCAGGCCCTGGCACAGGTGCCCAGAGCAGCTGTGGCTGCCCCTGCATCCCTGGCAGTGTCCCAGGCCAGGCTGGACAGGGCTTGGGACAGTGGGAGGTGTCCCTGCCGCCGGTCTCCCAGAGCCCTGGAACTCCAAATCTCCCTCAGCAGACTCAGGAAGGGGCAGCTGGACCCACACTGACAGCCAAGGGTGTCTGAAACCTCTGCGCTCGCATTTGCTGCGTTTGACAGAACACAGAGCTTCGCCTTCAAGATTAGAGGCTGCTGCTTTCCCCGTCTCATTGCAAAGAGAGCTTTAAATTATCTCTGCCGAAGAGGAATTAGCACAGTTCATGTGAAGAGACCATTTTAAAGTGAATTTCATAGCGATTTAAACAGCGTAATGGCAAACACAGCACAGCCACAGCTCACTGCCTGCACTCAGCAAACCCTGGCAGGGACATAAACCCCAAACCTCGCGTCTGAGTCCCACATTCCCCGTGTGGAACATCCCCTCTGTCTGCAGGGAACACTGACAGCAGGCAGAAGTGATCTGTCACCCCTCCCAGGGACTGCAGGAGCCTGGGGCAGGGGTGGCAGTGGGACAGCTCCAGGTGGCACCCTGCCACCGTGTCACTTGTTCTTAGTGCAGGCACCAGGGACAGGGACAGGGACCCTGCCACCGTGCCACTTGTTCTTGGTGCAGGCACCAGGGACAGGGACAGGGACTCTGCCACCGTGTCACCTGTTCTCAGTGCAGGCACCAGGGACAGGGACAGGGACAGGGACAGGGACAGGGACCCTGCCACCATGCCACCTGTTCTCGGTGCAGGCACCAGGGACAGGGACAGGGACCCTGCCGCCGTGTCACTTGTTCTCAGTGCAGGCACCAGGGACAGGGAGCAGCCCTGCCCGGAAGCTGGGAAAACACCTCTGGTGTTTGACAGCTCCAAGGCCCGGCAAAAACCACGCAAGGAAGTTCAGGAACAGGGGAGAGAGGGTGAGGGGTCCTTGTGTCAGTGAGAAGAGCCACAATAAATCACAGACAGCGCCCAGAGGAGTCACACACAAGAGGGAAATGGGTCCTGTTTGGGGCTCCAGCATGGCACTGGGGCTTGGTGGCCTTCAAAGCCCCTGCCAGGCACAGCCAGGCTGTGATCCCAGGATTCTGGAGCATCCTTTCTGCCACCCTCCGTGTCCCTGGGCAGCCTGCCCGAGCCTGTCACACCGTCACGGCACTGTGACATTGCTGCACCAGTGAGTGACACCAGCAGCGTTCCTCTGGAGTTTGCAGCGTTCCAGCCCCGGCCAGGCTCCCGAGCACGGGGCCCGAGGGCACAGGGGCCCGGGGGCAGCGGGATGGAGGTGGCAGGAGGAGGAGGCAGCTCCCGGGGAGGGGCAGCAGGCACGGCCGCGGGCACCGGGGCTGCTCCCGGGTCACACACAGCCTGCCCCCGGCAGCTCCGTGTTTATGGACAGATCTCATCCTCCTGTCAGACAGCTGCGGAGGGATGGGGATGGCAGTCGTTCTTCTCTGGCTGCTGCTGCCGACACCGAATAAACCGAATAAACTGCTCTCCCTTTCCGAGCAGCAGAAAAAGCCGAGCTCAGCTGCTTTCCCAGAGCAGCCTTTGCATCTCCGCACCCTTCAGGGGTGTTTGGTCACCCACAGACACCTTGGAGTCATTTCATTGCCCCTCCAGGGCAGCGGGGCTCCCACGGCACTTCCCCTGCACCCCCAGGAGCTGGCACAGCACAGAGACCCCCGGAACAGCCCCTCCCCTCCTGCAGGAGCTCCCCGGTGCCACCCGGGCGGGCACAGGCTGCAGCACCCACCTCACCCCCTCCCAGAGGGGCACAAACCCCGCTCAGCCCGGGCCTGGCCCTGCAGAGCCCTGGGAAGGGCACGGACACAACCAGCCAGGCTCCAGCCGTGCCTCCAGCCAGCGGCTGCTCTGCCCTGGGGCCACCAGAGCCCCGGCACCCCCGGGACACACAGGGGAGAGTCAGGGACAAAGCCTGGGGTCACCAGAGCCCTGGCACCCCCAGGACACACAGGGGAGAGTCAGGGACAAAGCCTGGGCCACCAGAGCCCTGTCACCCCCGGGACAAGCAGGAGAGAGTCAGGGACAAAGCCTGGGGTCACCAGAGCCCTGTCACCCCCGGGACACCCAGGGGAGAGTCCAGGATAAAGCCTGGGGTCACCAGAGCCCTGTCACCCCCGGGACACACAGGGGAGAGTCAGGGACAAAGCCTGGGGTCACCAGAGCCCTGTCACCCCCGGGACACACAGGGGAGAGTCAGGGACAAAGCCTGGGGTCACCAGAGCCCTGTCACCCCCGGGACACACAGGGGAGAGTCAGGGACAAAGCCTGGGGCCACCAGAGCCCTGTCACCCCCGGGACAAGCAGGAGAGAGTCAGGGACAAAGCCTGGGGTCACCAGAGCCCTGTCACCCCCGGGACACCCAGGGGAGAGTCCAGGATAAAGCCTGGGGTCACCAGAGCCCTGTCACCCCCGGGACATGCAGGGGAGAGTCAGGGACAAAGCCTGGGGTCACCAGAGCCCTGTCACCCCCGGGACATGCAGGGGAGAGTCAGGGACAAAGCCTGGGGTCACCAGAGCCCTGGCACCCCCGGGACAAGCAGGGGAGAGCTGCCCAGTCAGGGCTGAAGCCACGGCAGCCCGGCAGGAGGAAGAGCCGGGCTCTGGCGGGGCCAGAAGGCGCTGGGAGGGAGCGGGGCAGAGACATCTTCATCCCGCGGGAATTGTCACCGGCTGCCGGCCGAGCAGCGAGCAGGTGCCCCCGCTCCAGGGGCAGATGGCGCAGCACGAGAGCCGGAGAAGTTAATTAGCAGGACAACAGAAAGCAGCAAGTTGCGGGAAGGAGCTGAGGGTTTGCCAAAGCGCCGGTCAGGGCAGCCCAGAGCTGCGGGGAGGGAGCGGGGTCGGGGCTCGGAGGCAGCACCGGGTGAGAGGGGCCCGGGGGCATGGCATGGAGCCCTTTCCATGCAGAAATTCCTCCTGAAATCCTTCCTGAAATCCTCCCCCCGAGCCAGGAACGGGGACAATTTTCACACAAAATTGAAATGTAGCTACGCTGGCCCGTTACCTTCCCAGAGCAACGCTGATATTTATTAACACATCCTGATTAGATGACCTTTAACAGGATCATGCAAAGAAGGTCATCTTAATGATTATTTTGTCTACAATTTAAATAATTATGCATTCTACTAATAGCTCCAGCTATAATTAGGTTTGCCAACTGGAATATATTTACACGGGCTGACTCTGGGTCCTGGAGACCTCGGGGTGGGTCAGTCAGTCACTGCTGGGGGTCAGTCAGAAACTGCTATGGGTCAGTCACACACTGCTGTGGGTCAGTCACTGCTGTGGGTCAGTCAGAAACTGCTGTGGGTCAGTCACTGCTGTGGGTCAGTCAGAAACAGCTGTGGGTCAGTCAGTCACTGCTGTGGGTCAGTCACTGCTGTGGGTCAGTCAGAAACAGCTGTGGGTCAGTCACACACTGCTGTGGGTCAGTCACTGCTGTGGGTCAGTCAGAAACAGCTGTGGGTCAGTCACTGCTGTGGGTCAGTCACTGCTGTGGGTCAGTCAGTCACTGCTGTGGGTCAGTCACCGCTGTGGGTCAGTCACTGCTGTGGGTCAGTCACTGCTGGGGGTCAGTCACTGCTGTGGGTCAGTCAGTCACTGCTGTGGGTCAGTCAGAAACTGCTGTGGGTCAGTCACTGCTGTGGGTCAGTCACTGCTGGGGGTCAGTCACTGCTGTGGGTCAGTCACTGCTGGGGGTCAGTCAGTCACTGCTGGGGGTCAGTCACACACTGCTGTGGGTCAGTCACTGCCGTGGGTCAGTCACTGCCATGGGTCAGTCACACACTGCTGTGGGTCAGTCACTGCTGTGGGTCAGTCAGTCACTGCTGTGGGTCAGTCAGAAACTGCTGTGGGTCAGTCACTGCTGTGGTTATTGGTAGGACCTAACCCCTAACCCTAATCCTAACCCCTAATCCTAACCCCTAACTCTAACCCTAACCCTAACCCTAACTAACCACTGGTCAGTCACTCCAGCCCAGTGGTCACTCCAGCTTTGCCTCCTACCAAGGAGTGCCCGAGCTGGGGTTGAGGAGCAGCAGAGCTGAGCAGGGAGGGGCTGGGGGCTGCCACCCCCTCTGGATCATGTCACCACTTGTCCCCTCAGGAGGGGCAGACAGGAACACATCAGTGTGGAACGCCAGCCCTGCCGTGCCTGCAGACCCGTGCAGCACAAACACAGCCCCGAGTCTGCAGCACCAGCGGTGCCAGCTACAGCTCCATTCCCTGCTGCAAGAAGCAATTAATCTTTCATTTTTCCTGCTTGGAGACACCATCATGTGTAATTAGCCCTCTCTCCCAGATGGAAGCTCCTGCTCGGCAGCCTTGGCAAGGTTAAACACACAGCCACGCTCTGCTCAAGGAGCTTCAAACACAACCAGATCAAACAGAAACACCCCGAAGTGGGAGCGCTCAGCAGTGACAGAGACATTCCTGACATTTCCCTGGTCGCCAGGGATTCTGCTCCGCTCTCCAGGCGTGCAGCACCAGCTCTGCCCGGGTTCTCTCTGTGTGCACCAGCCTCCATCCCTGCAGCACACCCGGAGTTCCACTTCAGTCATTACCCAGCTGTTAGAACATAATCGTTCAGGCAGACCAGAAGCACTGCACAGGTACAAAATGGTTTTCTCGATTCCTCAGCACTACGAGGACACAGAGATCAAGGAGTGAAGTTAGAAGATATTTTTCTTTTAACATTTTTTTTCCCTGGGCTCCAGGTCTAGGCCACAGTAAGGGCAGCTCTGGGATCCCAGCTGGCAGCAAAGGCCCAGCCCAGGCTGCAGCATCCCTGCCCTGCTGAGCTCCCTGCACGGCTCCCTTCCCTCTCCAGCTCAGCAGAACCTCTGACCCACTGCAGGGATGAGCCCAGGGCGAGCTTTGACACCTGCAATAAATTAAACTCCTGCTTTCTGCAGGGTTCACTGGAGATTCGTGTTCACAGCAGAGTTACCAGCTTGCTGCAGCAGCTGCAGAAACACATCCCTGTGACCAGCACAGCCCGATGCCACCAGAGCTGCCACCAGCACAGGCGGCTCAGGATCCACACCGTGGTGATCAGGAGCAGAGGGAAGCTCCAGCTTCCCATGTTCAAAGCAAACCTCTGTCCCTGCCTCATTCCTGAGGCCAACAAAGCACTGCTGTGTGCTGGAAGTAGTTCTTCCTCTCCTGATTCAAAGCTCCTTAAGGATGATCTGATTATATAATTATAAATATGATATATTATAGATATAATTATGCTGCTGTAAGAGCCAGACTGACAGTGCAGGAAGAAGGAAGCTTGCCCTGTCTGCATCCCCCGTGACACCCCCGTGCCAGAGGGACAGGGGACAGACCCGAGGGGCTCTGGCAGCCTTTGCTGAAGAGGAAAAAAAAAAGAAAAAAAACTAATAAAAAATAGAAGAGGACAAAAAAAAAAAAGCTATTAAAAGGCCATTTTCTCCCTGTCTTAGTCCCAAGGACTGCACTCCATCTTCATTTTCAGAAGTTATGTGTTAAAAGATGAATTAACAGTGCTGGGCAGCTGCCACCTGCCTGTGCCATGGCGCTGCTGGGCTGGCAGTGAGTGACAGGGACTGTGACCAGGGGCCCTCACACCAGCCTGCCATGGGGTGGGGTCTGTTAAATCTGTGACCATTTTATTTAGACCCTTTCCCTTCCCGGGCAGAGGCTGCTCAGAGTCACTGCAGAGCCCAGCTGGGACCCGCCTGCCCCAGGGCCCGTGGCTGTCCTCATGTGCCACCGCCGGGGCAGGGCTGGTGGCACGGAGGGCACAGTGTCCTGTGCAGCCTCGGGCACAGCTCTGCGGGGACAGGGCTGGTGGCACAGAGGGCACAGCGTCCTGTGCAGCCTCGGGCACAGCTCTGCGGGGACAGGGCTGGTGGCACAGAGGGCACAGCGTCCTGTGCAGCCTCAGGCACAGCCCTGCGGGGACAGGGGCAGCGTCCCCTGTCACTGCAGCCTCTGCTGCGCTCCTGTGCCCAGCACTGCAGCCCTGCTTCTGTCCTGTGCCCAGCACTGCAGCCCTGCTGCGCTACCGTGCCCAGCAGTGCAGCCCCTGCTGCAGTGCCCAGCAGTGCAGCTCTCCTGTGCTCAGCAGTGCAGCTCTCCCATGCCCAGCAGTGCAGCCCTGCTGCAGTACCCAGCAGTGCAGCTCTCCCGTGCCCAGCACGGCTGCAGCAGTGCCAGCACGGCAGGCAGTGGGTGCCCTCTGGCTGTCCCCACTGCCGAACCTGCCTGCCTGCAGCCAGGGCAGCGATTCCTGCATTTCTGTTTCCCCAGGGCGCTCCCAGGCAGGGCTGGTGCCCCTCGGCATCACCGCCCGGCTGGTGTGAGTGGGGCTCTGCTCAGCCGCCAGCTCCCTCCCCTGGCACTGCACCGGAGCCCCAGATTCCATCTGGGCACGCACAGGGACCTCGGTACCCTCAAAGCAGAAGGATCTGGGTGGGTGACACCCACAGCCCGCAGCGGGTCACTGTCTGTGCGTGTCCGAGGTGACAGAGAGCAGAGAGACAGAGGGTCACACGGCCGGGGGGACCTGCCAGTGCCACATGGTGTCACAGCACAGGGCTGCAGGGCTGTGAGACCTCCGGCACTGCCAGCTGTCCCCGGAGTGCGGGCACAGGGCTCTGTCCCGCGGGGACACGGACACCGGCACTGCCCGGGGGGCCAGCGCAGCCCTCAGGGAAGGGAGCAGCACCGTGCCCTCATTTCCTCTCGCCTTCTCAGCTCTCCCTGCCCCGTGTCAGCAGCGGCGGCAGTGGGGAGTGAAAGTGCCCGGAGAAAAGTCTGGGAGGGGAAGGTGAGCGGTTCAAAGGCGTCACTTCCCTGTCCTGCAGCTCCATCCCCGCAAGTGACCCGCTCCGGCCCAGGGCACTGGGACTGTGCACACACACACAGAGCCCCGTGCTCCTTGCACGGATCCTGGGAGTGCCACGGGCACGGAGATGGAAAAGGGATGCTCCAGTACCCCAGCCCAGCCTCAGCCTCTCTCCCTCACTCCAGGCGGGCAACAGCTCCTGCCCACGCCCCCACCGGCGGCCCTGCTGTCCGTCCCTCAGGGGGGTCTGTCCTGTGGGTGACAGCAGTGCCACCCTGCCACCGGCAGAGGAGGGGAGGTCTGTGCAGACAGCACGGCTCAGAGGGGGAACAGCCGCCAGGAGGGGGAACAGCCCCCGGCCGGGCCCAGAACAACCTCGCCAACTGCCGAGAGCCTCATGCCCCCTCTCTCTCTCCCTCTCCCCCCGGGGCAGGGCACAGCCCCGCTCGGCAGGGCGGCCGACAATGCGTGTGTAGCCTCCACCTTCCGCAGCCTGTTACGCCGCCTGCTCCCACCACTTCTATTTTTAAGGGTGAGAGCTGTGGTGCTCTGTCGTTTCCCCAATTCGAGCTCCTCTCTCCCAGCAGTTCCCCAAATTAGCCAGTCTCCACGGTAAAAGCACAGAACCTGCCAGACGGGCCTGAGTGGTGCTGGCAGAGCCGGGCTGGGGAGCCAGGGCATCCACTGGGAAATGAAATCCTCAAGGAAAACCAGGATGGGGCTTAGCTGGCAAGTGCTGGGTGGTTTTCTGACACAAGGGATGGAAGGGCATTGGGGCAAAGATGCAGGCTCAGCCCCAAAGGGAAATCTCTGCCTCCCCGTGTGCTCCCTCTGCTCTGCTGAGCACAAGTTATTGGGTGGTTTGAGTGTTTTAGGTATCCCAGAAACCTGTGAGGGTCCCCAGAACTACAAAATCCCAATCCCTGAAGGGATTTAAAAGCTACGTGGATGTGTGGTAGTGGTGGCCTTGGAAGTGCTGGGGAATGGTTGGACTTGATGACTCTTAGATTCTTTTCCAACCTGAACCATCCCATAAACTAGAGAAACAACAACCCGGGAGTGCCCCCAGCCAGGGATGCTGGAGCAGCTCCTCCTGCAGGGGCTGTGCAGCCCAGGCAGCCCCCAGCCCAGCCCAGGGCCCGCGGTGACGCGGTGACACGGTGACACAGTGACGCGGTGACATGGTGACACGGTGACATGGTGACGTGGTGACACAGTGACATGGTGACACGGTGACACGGTACTCACATCCGAGGCAGGGCCCTTGTCGGCGCCGGGGCAGGAGAAGGTGACGAACTCATGGCACCGCTTGTGCACCACAAAGCAGCAAACTGCAAAGAGAGCACAGGGACAGCGTCAGGGGCACGGCGTGGCACCACCAAGGGTGACACAACAAACCGCGGCTGCGTCGCGTTCCTGAGCAGCCCCAGGAGATGTTTTAGGCAAACCTGCGTGGCGGATTTTTAAACCTTACGGAATATCCCCAAGCAGAGCAGGCATTTTGGTAAAACTCAGCAGAACAAAGTGCTGGGTGAACGTCAGAGGAGGGCTGGGAACACTTCTGCTGCTCTGAGCTCATTGTCACCCGTGGCACACGCTCTGAGGTCACCGCCGGGAATAAAGAGAGGGAGAATCTGGCGCTGGTGGGTATCTGAGCTGAAAAGTGCATGTGGCCAAAAATGGAAGACTGTACCCAAGGGAACAGGTGGGCAATTTTCCTCCCACAGCTCTGCTTTTCTTCAGCATCTCCCCAGCCTCCGTTTGCCAGACCAGAAGACACGCACATCTCCCTCCCCTCACACACGTCAATGCCAGCCTTGCCCTTCTGGGAGTGGCGCAGGGAAATCAATCCCGGCGTGCTGCTGCCCAGAATTCCCAGCAGGAGTATCCAGAGCTAAATCCTCATCCCTTAAACCACCAAACCCTTTCAGCACGTGCCAGCCTGAAGCTGCCAGCACCGTTTCTGCACTTGTGCAGCCAAAGCTCTGCATTTCAAGGCTGATTTTTTTCCTCAATTGCCAAATAAGCACCTCACCTCGGTGACAGACTTTAAAGAATCATTTGTCACTGTAGGTAACTTCAACTGACGGCCCAGATCCTGCTCTAAGGGTCCCAGCCCCTCTGACCCTGCAGCTGGAGGTGGCAGCACCACTGGGGCTCCCCAGGTCTGGGGAACAGAGGCACCACCCCGCAGCCCGTGTCACCTCTGTCACCTCCTGGTGCCAGCTCTGGCCTGGCCACCTGCACTCTGCATGCACAGCCCAGGGGAGCTCAGCTCCGAGCCCTCTTCCCCATCCCACACAATGAGACCTCAGCTCCATGGGCCCAAAGGGAGCCCAGGTAGGAACGGAGCACAGAGAACAAACCCTGACCCTGAGGGGAGCCTGGGCACCGCACCCTGCCCTGCCCCAGGGCTCCCCCACCCACCACATCCTCTTCCCAGGAGCTGCAGGGACACTCAATAAAGGCCCCTGGAAGATGAGGAGCGGGGACTGAGGTTTGGAGACAGCACAAGAACCAAACTGAGCTGTGCAAGAACGGAGCAAGTTCCAGTTGCAGCAATATGGGAGTTTCCCTGAAGAACAAGGGAAAGGCAAGTGACACTGCCCATGAACTTCACAATCCCCTCTTTGTGCCCTGCTACACGCAGCTGTAAATTCATTTTCCTTTTCACATTTTCCATTGTGACCCCAGAAGGTTTTAGAGGCAGAACAGCTGCCAAGAGCTCTCTCCTTGCAGGACCTCTCACTTGCTTTTCTGAGTCAAACAAACAAACATTTTCTTGAAAGCATTGCTCACCATTTCTGTCATTTGTATATGGAGACAGAAGCATCTGGGAAGCAGGAAGGAAGAAATTAGAGCTCTATTAGCAGGGATTTCTCCTGAGTTTGTGTACAAACCCAGTGAGATCCATGACACAGGTGCAGGGTGGGCTCCCAGAGGCTGGGCTGTGCTGGGAGCTCCCCAGAGGAGCTGGGACCATTCCAGCTCAGTGAGGAGTGAGTGCCACCAGGCTGGACTGACCACGGGATGGTTTGGGTGGGAAGGGACCTTAAAGCCATCCCTGGCAGTGCCCAAGGCCAGGCTGGACAGGGCTTGGAGCAGCCTGGGACAGTGGGAGGTGTCCCTGCCATGGCAGGGGTGGCACTGGGTGGGCTTTGAGGTCCCTTCCCACCCAAACCATTCCAGGATTCTGTGATTGTATCCATGGCCAGGATAATCCATGGGAAGGTGGGCAAGCAGAACTCTGCCCTCCACCCCCAGGGCAAAGCAGAGCTCTGCCCTCCATCCCCAGGGCAAAGCAGAGCTCTGCCCCCAGCAGCAGTGGGGGCTCTGCATCCTCCACTTCCCAGGAAGCTCCACAAGCCCCAGAAGGATCCACTGGAACTTCCCTGTGCTTAGGTGAGTGCTCCATCCATGCAAAAGGAAAATTGGGCCAGGAGAAAGACTCAGGAGCAGGATCTCGTGTCAGTGATCCTGTCTCACTCCTGGACGTGGGATGTGAGGAGGCTGCACAGATCTTTCCACCACCGTGCCCTCCTGCTGGCATCACACTTGAGCAGTTTAAGCCCTTGTCTTTGTCAGTTTACAAACCCCAGCACGAGCAGCAGCTTTCCCAGGTTGCTAATTAGACAGTTAATTTGTAAATCTTATTATTTGGGTAATAAAGTTATCAAATCCCACCGGTTGGCTACAAACATCCCAAGTCATTTGTACGTAACAGGAATGAAAGATTAACCTTTCCCATTCCTTGCTGTGTGATGCAGGAGGATTTCCTGGCCCTGAACTCCCCTCCAGGGCTCCACTGCAGGGCTCTGGGAGAAGGGAAGGACACAAACCCTGTGGAAGGCAAAGACCCCGAGCCCAGCAACCCTCCACAGCCTCTGGAGATTTGCTGGAATGCACATTTTCACAGCAGCCCCAGCACAGTGTCTCAGACCTGAAAAAATTCGCACCAAAACATCAGGGCAAGATCACACCTGGGGTCCTGACACAGCCTGGGAAGAAAGATCTCCTGGAAGGTTGGGGTTGAGAGCTGAGAAACCACAGCAGCAGCAGCAGGGCATTCTCAAAGCCTAGGAAACGTCTTATTGTGGAGGATGAAAGAGAGAAAATGCTAGAAAATGCTAACACAGTATTGCTTAAATATATATATATATACACACACACACAGAAAGGCGTCTTGGCTGGAAGCACTGCTCAAAAACCCTCCAGAAAAACCACAGAGCAGTTTCCCTGCTGATTCCCTGCTGATTCCAGAAGCTGCCAATCAGTAACACCACACCAGAACGCGTTCCAGGCGTTTGAAGGCTGCAGAACACACATCGGGCTGCAGCTGCGGCACGGCAGGGCTGTGCTGGGCCAGGGACCCGCGGGGCAGCTCCGCAGAGCATCCCCCGAGGGTCAGGGTGTTCCCCGGGATGCAGAGGGACAGGCTGAGGAATTCCAGCTGATCCCGGCAGCTGCGTGGCTGCCCGCAGGCTTTGGAGAGATGCTGCAAATTCCTGCAGCAGCAGCAGCAGCAGGAGCTGCGGTCCGGGGGCAGCGCTCCCAGCCCAGCCCCACACACGCTCCGTGCTCCCCAGGATGTTCCCTCCTCTCCTGTTCACACACACGGTGTGTAGGACCTCAGGAGCGTTCCCTGCCCTCCCTCTCGCCCCTCACACACTCGGGCGCTTTGCCCAAAGATAACGCCGTGCCCCGAGGTTTGCTCTCAGAATACAAAATCCCTCCTAGGCCAGCGGTTCTGCCCTTTACCAAAGCTCTAAGCTCCTTAGAGCAGCAGGCTGCCTGGGGCCGCCCAGCACAAGCACAGGAGTTCCCAGGGATATCACAGGCCGGGAGAGGCTCAACCCAGAGTTCCATTGGCAAACTGCTGAGACTGAGGAGCCCGGAGCTGTGGCATCCCCGGCACAGGGAGGAGCAGAGCTCAGGGTGACCAATGGTTTGGGGTGACCAATGGCTCAGGGTGACCAATGGTTTGGGGTGACCGATGGCACAGGGTGACCAATGGCTTGGGGTGACCAATGGCTTGGGGTGACCAATGGCTTGGGGTGACCAATGGTTTGGGGTGACTGATGGCTCAGGGTGACCATGGCTCAGGGTGACCAATGGTTTGGGGTGACCAATGGTTCAGGGTGACCAATGGTTCGGGGTGACGGATGGCTCGGGGTGATCAATGGTTCAGGGTGACCGATGGTTTGGGGTGACCAATGGCTTGGGGTGACCATTGGCTCGGGGTGACCAATGGCTCAGGGTCACCAATGGTTCAGGGTGACCAATGGCTCAGGGTCACCAATGGCTCAGGTGACCAATGGCTTGAGCTGACCAATGGTTCAGGGTGACCAATGATTTGGGATGACCAATGGCTCGGGGTGACCAATGCTCCTGTGTCAATGCTCCCCCTGGGCTGGGATCAGCCCCATCTCCCCCACAGAACATTCTCAGCTGCAGGGAGGCCCCCAGCCCTCCCCAGAGCCCAGCCGTGACAAATGGCTTCCTGCAGGAGCAAACCCTGCCTGGCAGCCCACGGAGCAGCCCTGCCTGCCCCTCCATCTCCATTTGTTGCTCTAATTTCATTGCCTGAACTCCTTGTCCCAATGTTCTGAGGAAGGGAATAATCAATTTTCCTTCGCGAAATGAATAATTCAGGGACGTCGCCTCTGGTGCCTCCTGAGGCCACCACCCCTTCCCAGAACACACATTCCCACCCCGGGGAAGCCTCTGTTCCCCTCCACGGGCCAGGGAGAGGTCTGGAAGCACCAGGAACAGCCTTGGATATGGCGTGTCAAGTAAAGGAGACAGATGGAGAGTTAACAGAGACAGAAGAAGGTTCAAGCAAGATTCATCTGAAAATCAAAGCCAGGGAGGAGTTCAGCCATCCCCGGGGAGCTGACGGAGCTGAGCTTTGGCAGATGGCTCCAATATCAGGGAAGCTCAAAGATTATTTCAAGCACATCTCAGTGTGTAGCTGCTCCCTTCCAACCTGTGGATATTCTCATTTGGATAACGTCCCCGCTTCCCAACCAGCACAGCTTAGGAAACAGCTTGGAATTCAGATTAGCAAAGCTGGAGGAAACAAAATAACACCACCAAAAAAAAAAAAAAAGAAAAAAAAAAGAGAGAGAAAAAGACTTTTTAAGGCAGCTTTGTGTTGTTCCACCCACACTGGGCAAACCCCCGGGGTCAGAGGCACCGGCCCGGCCCCGGTGAGGGAGGGAAATGTGCCCCAGCCAGAGCTGCCCACGAGTTTCCATTCCATGCTAAAAAATCACACTCACGACATCAAACAGAGGCACTGAAGCATGGTAATCATAAAATAAGGGGAAAGAAGGGCTCCAGGAGGGGAAGCCCTGAATTTCTGACAGCGCTTTACAGCTTTTAATCACTTGGAGCACGCAGAGAGGGAAGCTGAGCTAAAATTTGCGCTCTTCGGATTTAATCCCCAGCTTTGGTTAAAAGCTTTCTGGGGTTCTTACGGCACAACAATCTTCAGCTCCTCAGACTTCAGCGGTTTTCCCACTGCCAGCTCCAGAGGGACACGGTGACAACAGCTGTGATCCCCAGGGATTCTGGACAGCACCAGGAACAGCTCCAGGGCTGGGGATGTCACCGCAGGCAGGGAGGGACTCCGGGGGCCCTGCCCTCCCTGCCTGGGGCTGTGTCTGCTCCAGCAGGGCACAGTAACCCCCAGGAACGAGGAGGAACCTCTGTCCCCTGGGAGACGCTGGAATTTTGCTGGTTTGCCCCACTGGGCAGCGGCACTGGGATGGGGCAGGAGGGGACAGAGGGGACAGAGGGGACAGAGGGGACAAGGCCACTGGGAGCCAGGAGAAGCCACTGATGCCACCTGAAGGATGAAGGGGGTGCAGGGGTGAGGAGGATGAAAAGCCCTTTCTGCCTGGTTTGGGTTTTTACAGGAAAGAACAGACCTCACCCTTAAGGAGCAGGGGGAATGGAGAGCCCACGAGGCTGCTCTGCTCTCAGGTGTCCCCAGCTGGTTTCTCTGATTCCCAGAACAGCTACAAACACTTCAGTCCCAGCCAGCAATTCTCCCCCAGCCCAGTTAATGCTGCCCCAGTGGGACACAGAGACAGCCCCGGGGGCCAGCCTGGCAAACCAGTGCTGAGAGAGGAGTCACCGAGTTCCAGGAAGATAAAACTGCAGCTCCTGGGGTTTCTGCAGCAAAAGCAGCAGGATGGATCTTTTTTAAGTTACACAATCATCCAGCCATCACAAAAGCAATTGGCACTGTCCCTCCTGCCCCACGGGAGGTTCCAGCAGTGGGGCTGGAGCAGGGAGCCCCCAGACCCTGAGGAGAGCCCCAGCTCATCCCTGGAGGCTGGGGGGCATGGACACAACACGAGTGGGATCAGGGATCATCCCTTGGCCACTGCCACACCCCATTCTGAAGGGAGGGAAGGATCCAGCTCCTCCAAGGCCTTTCCAATGAGGAGCTCAGCGATGGGAGTTGGGAATCACCTGCCTGAAGAGCAGGAATCCTGATTTGTGCAAATCCCGGCCATGAAAAGGGCAGACTGAAATACCCTCATTACCTCAGGCTCCTCACCTGCCCAAAACCCAGACCCAGGATTTTTCCTCACATCTCCCATTGATGGTACAGGCAGAACTCCCAGTTCTCCCAGTATGATTACACCAAAAACTCTGATTTTTATATACAGCACTGTGAGGAGAAACATCGTTAACTAAAGCTTGGTCTTTCATGGATAATTAAATTCAGCACAAAAGGTCATTTTCACAGAGCTAAGGATTTCTAATTTTGGGGGTTCAAAAGATGCTTTGGGAAGGTGAGGAACCCTCCAGTTTTCACAGGGAAAACTCCAGGAAAACTGACCCCTCACCCCTCTTTGGGAAGGGGAGAAAAAACTTCAACCCTTGAGCAAGATCCCCAGGGTGCTGCAGAAGGGCCCCCTCTCCCCAGTCTGCACCCGCTGCCCCACAGTGCTGGAACTATTTCCAGAGACACAAAGACATTAATTTTGCATTAGAGAGCCTGTCCTGGCTCCCAGAAAATCGGCTCAGAATTTAAACACTCCATCAGCGCTGCTGCCGGCCTGAGCTGCACCAGAGTCACTTCCAGGCTGGATAATTCAGCCCCGTGTGGCCGGGGAGGGGATGGAGCCCCCCGGGGGAGCGGGGCTGACCCTAACCCTGACCCTGACCCTGACCCTGACACTGACCCTGACCCTCCTTTGGGACACCCCCGGTCCCCGGGAGGGGCAGGGTGTGGTGGCAGCACACTCAGCTGTCCCCAAATCCCCTCCAGGCTCTGACCCAGCACAGCCCCCGGTGCCAGCAGCACCCACAGCCCCCCCGGGGCAGCTGAATTCTCCTCCTGCTCCAGTTCCAGCAGCACCCACAGCCCCCCCGGGGCAGCTGAATTCTCCTCCTGCTCCAGTTCCACCCCCCAAAGGCATTCAGGGCTCAGAGCCCCCCCCCGGGGGAGCAGCGGGTGTGTCCCCATCCAGGGCTCACCGAGCTCCTTCCCCTGCTGCTTTGGGGCCTTAGGAAAATACAAAAATACAAAGAATTGGAGCTTTGCAGCAGGGGAGGAGGGAGCCTCGGTGCGTCTGGAGGGTGGAGAGACCCTCAGGATGCAGGGTCAGACACCTGCCCCCTCCTCCTGCCACCCAGGGAATGTCACCGTCCCACACCAGTGCAGCGTTCTGCACCTGCAGCGCCCCGGGTCACCCCCAGGGTGCCAACACCTCTCTCTTGTTGGAATTGAAAAGATTTTTTGGTAAGTTTTTGAATTAAAAAGATTTTTTTTGGTTGCATTGTTAAGGTGTTTGAATTAAAAAGATTGTTTTTGGTTATGTTGGTAAGTCTTTTGAATTAAAAAGATTTTTTTGGTTACATTGGTAAGTTTTTGAATTAAGATTTTTTTGGTTGCATTGGTTAAATTTTTTTTTTGGTACACTGAAGCAGATAAGGTACAAATATTAAAAGTATGATGATTATAATTAAACCTGGCCAACAGAACTGCTGTGGATCGGTGCCCAGTGCGGAGCAGGGCAGGGGGCTGCCCTGAAAGGGACATTTAACACTTCCCTCTCCTCACTGACCGGGGCTGAGCGCTCTGAGACCGGCCACGTGCTAAATTTTAGAGGGACTCCATGAACAAACCAGCCGCAGTTTTCCATGGAACACCACAATGAACTGACAACATCCCCTGCATGACAATGAAGGCGCTGGAGCCGGGCGGGATGAGCAGCATCAGCAGCATCCATCATCCCCGGCAGGGAAGGGAGTGCGTGGGGACGGGGACGGGGACAGCAGCAGAGCTGGGATCAGGAGAGATCTTGTTCATCCTTCCACCGAGAGTGCCAGAGCAGCCCCAGGAGCCGCCGGCGGGCTCCAGGGGCAGCAGCCGGGCAGGGCTGCTCCGGGGCAGCTGGCCCAGCTTTGGTGGCTCTGGCTGCCACAGGAACCTGTGCCAGAGGCTGAGTTCCTCCACCCAAGGCGTGGCAGAAATCCAGCTCCTGCTTCCTCTCCAAATTGCTTGGGTGAAAATGCTGCTCGGGAGCAGCGGGCAGAGCACCCCGACATCCAGAGACACCCCGGGGAACAGCTCCTCCCCTGCCCTGTGCCTGCCCCCGAACCACGCACAAAACAAGCTATGGAGAGACCACCAGCAGCTCCTGGAGAACTCTCAGAGGGGCTCCTGGAGAACTCTCAGAGGGTCTGAACTCTCAGACACCGCGTTACCCCACTCCCCAAACCCTGCTGCCCCCAGGGCACAGCCAGGGCTGGCAGGGAAGCTCCAGCTCCAGCAGAAGGAAGCGGGCACTGCTTCCCTGCAGTCCCTTTGTCCCTCCAGACCCACGCAGGGCCAGGGCAGCTCCAGCCCAGGGCTCCCATCCCCAGAGGAACAGGAGGGGAAGAAGCTTCCCCAGGCCTTAATCACAGCCAGGCCACACGCTGCAGCCACACGAACAGGTGATTTTTCAAGCTGGAATTCGGTTCTCTCCATGTTAACCATCCCTCCTAACCTGTTTGTTAAAGCCTGGATTGTGGTGCAGCGTGGAGAGGAGCCCGGCACGGTGACAGGGACAGCCCTGGGGCCACCACGGCCGAGGCGAGCAGGGACACTGAGGATCTGGGGGTGGCAGGTGCTGCAGGAGAACAGCCAGGTGTGGCCAAGGGCAGGCAGAGAAGCTGCTGAGGTGCAGAACTGATGGACAGACTGGGTTGGTACCTCGGACAAACAGGGACAGGCACCAAGGACACTCTGCAGCCCCTGTGCAAGGGGCCGGGGTCTGGGGACATCCCTGGGGACACACCTGGGGACATCCCTGGGGACACCCTGGGGACATCCCCGTGCCTGCAGCCAGCTCCACTCACAGACACCCACACACCAGCTTGGGGAGCAGCCCCAGCCCCCCAATTACACCCCCAGCATCTCCACCAGCGAGAGATGAAAAATAAGCGCTCTGTGATTAATCAAAGCCCCGAGGGAGCGGATTAAACGGTCCTGGCAATTAGTTCTGGATTCCTTCTGGAAGACAGTGGAAAGCTGCTGCAGTCCCTGAGGATGAGCACCGAGTCCTCCTAAAACCCTGCACCAGTTACACAACTCGATGTGTTAAATTACAGATGGTCTCAATTAAAAGTGCAGAGATGGAAAGGAGGCTCGGAAAAAAAAAAAAAAAAAACCAACCCAACCAACAAAACCAAACTCCACATGAGAAGAAAGAGAAGATCATTAAAAACTTGGCAGCCTACTTTGACTCTGGTGACCTGGTAATTTAATATTGTAATTGAAGCTCCGGGTCAGGCTCTTGAGAGGAGGGAGAAATATGGCAAGGTACCCCGGCAGGGTGGGTGCAGCCCAGGGGAGAGGTCGGGCACGAGGAGAGGGCACAGATAACCCAGCGCCAGCCCAGCCGTGGCTCCGGCAGCTCCCAGCCCCAAAGATGCCTGCCCGCCTGCTTTGAAGCCATTCCTCTTTGTCACAGCGAATTAATCCTGTTGGAGGCAGATAAAAACCCAGTCCCCAAAGTGCTAATCATGGAACTCAGTTAAAGCTGGATTTTGTCGTTTATCTCCAAGACAGAGAGGGGAACTTCAGTCCCATTTTCTTCCTCTCATCCCCCCGCTTCCCCCTTAATTTTGGCTATTCTGAGCACTGTGTTATTTCAGAAGCAGAGACCAGGGAACCCAACATCAGGCTGGTGAAGTCCTGAGCACCCAAAGGTGCCAATTCCAGCCCTGCCTGCAGCTGGTGCCCACCCAGCTGTCCCAGCACGGGTGTCACCAACGCCCCGGTGGTGGCCAGAGCCAGAGGCAACCAGCACAGGGACAGCTCCAGCCTGGGGACAGGGACAGCCTGGGGACAGGGACAGCCTGGGGACAGCTCCAGCCTGGGGACAGGGACAGCCTGGGGACAGGGACAGCCTGGGGACAGGGACATCCTGGGGACAGGGACAGCCTGGGGACAGGGACAGCCTGGGGACAGCTCCAGCCTGGGGACAGGGACAGCTCCAGCCTGGGGACAGGGACAGCCTAGGGACAGGGACAGCCTAGGGACAGCCTGGGGACAGGGACAGCCTGGGGACAGGACAGCCTGGGGACAGGGACACCCTGCACGGGGAGGGATTCCAAAGGTTCTCCCAGAGCCCTCGCCTTCCCTCCAGGAGTGTCACCAGTGAGCCAAGGCTGGAGTCCCAGCCCCACAAATGGGAACAATTGAAGCTCTCTGAACAAGGAGAGCAGACCAGGAGCTCGGAGTTACTGCTCAGCAAGGGCTGGGAGGAATTTGTACCCTGTAATCCTGCTCCCCTCTGCATTTCTAAAAAAAGCCACAACACTGCACGGTCCCTTTGCTTTTCAGGAAGTGCAGAAAACAAAAATAATCACGAATACAACAGAAACATATTTTTTTGTGTCCGATATGAAGAGTAATGACTTCCCTGCTGCTGCCTCGGGCTTATTTTGAGCTGGCAGCATCTTAGGAGGGTTTGTTCTCCACACACCGAGCAACGTTTGAAGGGTTCCTTGAACACCCAGGAACGTGAACAGCTCAGTTTAACTACAAGTGAAAGCATCAATTAGCCAGGGCCCCGGCGAGGTGAGGCTGCCCACAGGGGGTTTATTTGGTGCTGCAGCTGCGTTGTCGTGCACAGCCCTGGGATTCCAACACCAGCCCCTGACTGTGTCCCCTCTGTGGCCATGCCAGCAGCACAGAGCTCCCCTGGGGACCAGGAACCCACGGCAGGAACCTGAACTGGGTGGGTGGAAAGGTCCCTCCCTGTCCCAGCTTGTCCTGGCAGCGCTTTGGGCACAGCTCCTGCCATGATTCCTGTCCTGTCCCCAGCACGGAGCACCCCGAGCGCTCAAACAATCCTGGGACACTTTCCTGCCCATCCCCGGCCTCTCTTTGTGTTGTTGGATTTGTCTCATCATTCCAACCCCTCCTGCTGCTGCAGGGCCCAGGCTCAGCCCCACAGCTCTGCCACAGCCCGGGGGCTCCCCTGGCTTTGTGTCCTCCCAGGCCCCTGCAGGAGCAGGGTGTGCCCTGAACTCTGAGGGGGTTCTGAGGGGTCACGGGGGCTGGAGACTGCACCCCCTGCACCCCCTGCACCCCCTGCACCCCCTGCACCCCCTGCACCCCCAGAACCCCCTGCACCTCCTGCACCCTCTGCACCCCCTGCACCCCCAGAACCCCCTGCACCCCCTGCACCCCCAGCACCCCCTGCACCTCCTGCACCCCCTGCACCTCCTGCACCTTCTGCACCTTCTGCACCTCCTGCACCCCCTGCACCCCCTGCACCTCCTGCACCCCTGCACCTTCTGCACCCCCTGCACCTCCTGCACCCCCTGCACCTTCTGCACCTTCTGCACCTCCTGCACCTTCTGCACCCCCTGCACCTTCTGCACCTCCTGCACCCCCTGCACCTCCTGCACCTCCTGCACCCCCTGCACCTCCTGCACCCCCTGCACCTTCTGCACCTCCTGCACCCCCTGCACCCCTGCACCCCCTGCACCTCCTGCACCCCTGCACCTCCTGCACCCCCGAACCCCCCAGCATCTCCCAGCATCTCCAAGAATCTCCCAGTACTTCCCAGCACCTCCCAGTACCCCCAGCACCTCCAGCATCTTCCAGATCCCCTCAGAACCTTCCAGCACCTCCCAGTACCCCCTAGCACCTCCCAGCATCTCCCAGCACCCCCCAGTACCACCAGCACCTTCTAGCACCCCTCAGCATCTCCCAGCATCCCCAGCACTCCCCAACTCCACCCAGCACTTCCCAGTATCCCCCAGCACCTCCCAGCACCCCCCAAACCCCCCAGCCCCCCCAGCCCTGCCCGCCCAGCCCCTCAGCGCTATCACAGCAGCTCCATCTGCTCGGGCAGGGCTGACTCACAGTCCCCACGCTCCACCCCAGCCCCCCACGCTCGGCACCCTCCCACAGCCCCCAGCCCGGGGGGCTGAGCGCCCAGCAGCCACCCCGACAGCCCCAGAACAGCCAGCAGCTGTTCCACGGGCATGGAGGCTGCTCTGAAACTGAGGAGAAATAAAACCAAGCGTTCTTTGGCCCTGGCTGGCCGTGCTTCCAGGAGCTCCCTGCACCCACAGTGGGCGGGTCAGACACCCCAGGGTGCTGCAGGCCCTGGGGATGAGGAGATGTTCTCCATGTTTTTGGGATGTCCCCAAAGAGTCACCAGCAGCTCTCACCCCCAGCACAGAGCCCCCAAACAAACCCCAGCAGGCAGCACCAGGAGCCAGGCGGTGCCCAGGGCAAAGGGAGGGAACCCTGGGGCACCCCGGGGTGGGCAGGGGGTGTCAGCAAACACAACAGTAGAGCCACAGCCGGGGGCTCCAGTGGCAGTGGAGGGCCTGTCACACACCCCCAGAGGGTGTCTGTCTGTCTGTCTGTCAATCCGGGGCCAGGCTTTGAGCAAGGGACGGAGCCTGGCTGCCCCAGCAGTGCCCCAGCCTGGGCAGGCACCCCTGAGCCCACGGAGGGCAGGGGCACCGACCCGGCCGGGGAATTGTTCAGGGCACATTCCTTAGGAACACGTCACTCCTGATTTATAAATCCTGCTCACAACAGCAGCCAGGCTGGTCACGGATTTGTCCTGGTGATGCACCAGGCAGGACCCAGGCCCTGAGCAGCATCCCCGATGCATTTCCTGCATCCCAAAATCCAGCCCCTGAGCAGCATCCCTGCCACATTTCCTGCATCCCAAAATCCAGCCCCTGAGCAGCAAATCCAGGACCCAGCCCCTGAGCAGCATCCCTGCCACATTTCCTGCATCCCAGGACCCAGCCCCTGCACAGCATTCCCGGTGCATTTCCTGCATCCCAGGGTCCCTCAGCCAGCCCGGGCCCCTCTGCCAGCACCACCCCTGAGCCACCAGCCACGAGGGCAGCGTGTGGGGCAGAGGTGGCCCAGCTGCAGCTCCCGAGGCAGCTCCGGCCCTGTGGAACACTCTGGATGTCAGCAGGGAAGGACACGCCGTGCCTGAGGCTCCCAGGGATGGGCCCCGCCTGCTGCAGCCGGGCACAGGACAGGCAGGGACAGGCCAGCAGCCCTGGCACGGTTTTCAGGAGGAAATTTGCACTTTTGGAAACACTTTTCTTGTGCCGGGTGCTCTGTCAGCCCCATCACCCAGCGCTGACCCTCCAGAGCTTGTGCTGGGAAAAGGAGCGAGGGGAGAGACCCGGGGATTCCAGACCCCTTCCCTGCCAGCTCTGCATCCCTCGGCTGAAATCCTCCCGGAAGCACCACACTGGAGAACATTTCACACACGCGCCTCATTTCCTCATAAAAATGGGAAATGAGACCGCCCCAAGCCTTGCTGAAGGCGCAGCCTCTCCTCTCCTCACTGCTCCTTCCTCTCCCTGCTGCTCCTTCCTCTCCCCCGCTGCTCCTTCCTCTCCCCTGCTCCTTCCTCTCCTCACTGCTCCTTCCTCTCCCTGCTGCTCCTTCCTCTCCCTGCTGCTCCTTCCTCTCCTCACTGCTCCTTCCTCTCCTCACTGCTCCTTCCTCTCCTCACTGCTCCTTCCTCTCCTCACTGCTCCTTCCTCTCCCGCTGCTCCTTCCTCTCCCCGCGGCTCCTTCCTCTCCCACTGCTCCTTCCTCTCCCCGCGGCTCCTTCCTCTCCCTCCTCCCGTCCCCGCTGCTGTTGTGAAGGAACTCCCACGGGATTTGTCCTGGGACAGCCGATCCCTCGGAAAGCCGCGGAGCGCTGCCTCCCACCACGAGACGAGGCGAAGGCTGGTGAGGAGAGCAGGCAAAAACACATCACAAAAAAAAAAAAAAAAAACTCAATGATTTGGAAAACTTCCAGCCGAGGAAAAAAAAAAAAAACATTTATCAAGCACGGGCCTTTTCGCAGGAGAACAAACAGCAGCGCTGGGGATGAAGGGCAGCCCGGGCAGAGCCAAAGCCCGAGGAAAAGATGGAAAGATGCCCGCGGGGCAGCGGGAGCGCTCAGGGACACACCCGGCAGCCTCCCGGGCAGGTCTCACCCCCCGGACCCTGCTGTGCCCAGTTCTGGCACAAACCAGCGCGGGCAGAGCTGGGCACAGCGCTGCAGCCCCCCGGCTTTGCTCAGCCACAGCCACAGCCCGGCCACAGCCCGGCCCCTCCCTGCGGCCAGAGCTCCCCAAAATTCAGCCCTGCGCCGGGCTGGGTGGCCGAGCACTGCAGGCATGGCTGCAGCATCCATAACCCGCCTGGCACCTGCCCCCAACCCTGCCCTGAACTCCCGGGAGCACGGACGGAGGGAGCTGCCGAGATAAGAAACGCCGCCACTTCCTGCGCAGGAAGCAGCGGCTCCAGCGAGGGGGCGGCTGCAGCGGGGAGGGCTCCAGCCCCACACCCTGCTGGGCCACAGCGCCTCGGGGCACCCACAGGGGGCTCATTCCCCACCCCTGAGCACGGCCGGGCTTTCCTTGGTGCTCATCCCAGCGGGGAGGGAGAGCCTGGCCCAGCCAAGGGGTCTGGCACAGGATGCAGCCCCTGAGCAGCATCCCTGGTGCATTTCCTGCATCCTCTGTGCATTTCCTGCATCTCCTGTGCATTTCCTGCACCCTATGTGCATTTCCTGCATCCCCTGTGCATCCCTGCATCCCAGGATCCAACCCCTGAGCTGCATCCTCGGTGCATTTCCTGCATCCCCCATGCATTTCCTGCATCCCCAGTGCATTTCCTGCATCCCAGAATCCAATCCCTGAGCAACCCTGACTGCCAGCCCAGCCTGGCTGCAGCTCGTGGGGTTTTGGCACCCGGCACCTCGCTGGGCACGGGGAAGGGAGGAGAGAAGGAGGGAAGGAGGAAGGAAAGGAGAAAAGGACTGAAGGAGAGAGAGAAGGAGGAAAGGAAGGAGAGAAGGAAGGAGGAAGGGAAGGAGGGAAGGAGAGAAGGAAGGAGGGAAAGAAGGAGAGAAGGAGGGAGAGAAGGAGGAAGGGAAGGAGGGAAGGAGGGAGGGAAGGAGGGAGGATGGTGGCTGCTCGCTGGGCCGCAGCCAGCAGAGCGCTGCTCATTTCCCGGGAGCGCTTTGGCAGCAGCACCGCGAGCAGCAGAGCCCCAGCAGTGACCCCGCGGGACTGCGGGCTGGGCAGGGATCCCCCGGGGCCCGCTGGCTTTTCCTGCCCGGAGAAGGCGCCGATCGCGATCCCTGCGGGGCTGCAGCGCCGGTGTCACCGCACGGAACATCCCTGACTCGAAGGCGCTCAAAGGGCTGCAGCTGGCAGGGCGCTCGTGTGCCTGGCAGCGCCTTTGATGCTCCGCGGGTGCGACATTAAAACAACATTTCCAACGCGCGGATCTGCCGTGTCTGCTCCGAGCGGGGCCCACTGACACTGCCAGACAGGCAGAGCAGGGCGGGAGTCACCGTGCTGCGGGAGGGGTGGGCAGCCCTGCCCCGGGGGTCTGTCTGTCTGTCCTGGGGTCTGTCTGTCTGTCCTGGGGGTCTGTCTGTCCCGGGGATCTGTCTGTCTGTCCCGGGGATCTGTCTGTCCTGGGATCTCTCTGTCCTGGGGGTCGGTCTGTCTGTCCCGGGGCTCTGTCTGTGTGTCCTGGGATCTGTCTGTCCCGAGGATCTGTCCGTCTGTCCCGGGGCTCTGTCTGTCCCTGGGGTCTGTCTGTCTGTCTGTCTGTCTGTCCCGGGATCTGTCTGTCTGTCCCGGGATCTGCCTGTCTGTCCCGGGGCTCTGTCTGTCTGTCTGTCCGGGGGTCTGTCTGTCTGTCCCGGGGCTCTGTCTGTCTGTCCCGGGGCTCTGTCTGTCTGTCCCGGGGCTCTGTCTGTCTGTCTGTCCCGGGGCTCTGTCTGTCTGTCCCGGGATCTGTCTGTCTGTCCCGGGGCTCTGTCTGTCTGTCCCGGGGCTCTGTCTGTCTGTCTGTCCCGGGGCTCTGTCTGTCTGTCTGTCCCGGGATCTGTCTGTCTGTCTGTCCCGGGGCTCTGTCTGTCTGTCTGTCCCGGGATCTGTCTGTCTGTCTGTCCCGGGGCTCTGTCTGTCTGTCCCGGGGCTCTGTCTGTCTGTCTGTCCCGGGGCTCTGTCTGTCTGTCTGTCCCGGGATCTGTCTGTCTGTCTGTCCCGGGGCTCTGTCCGTCCCTGGCTCCCCGGGGCAGCTCTGGGGTGCAGCGGTGTGTGGGACGGGCTCAGGGCCATGGAGAGCTCGGGCAGAGGAGCGCAGCCCCGGCCCAGGCCAGCCCCGGGGGTGAAACCAGACCCCACCGCAGGATCACACCGAGGGAAGGGGTTAAAATTCATTGCTGGGGAGGAGGAAATCAAACCTGCTCCGTGTTTTACTTTATTTCAAAAGAAATTCTCATCGAGGTGGGTTTTGTTTTGACAAAGTGGCTGAAGTGTTTCCCTTCTGCTGTCCCTAAAATTCCATCGAGCCAGGGCTGGGTTTGCTGTTTGTGGGGAGCAGTCCTGTGCAGTTTTACACCCCTGGGCTGGCAGCTCCAGGGGCAGGAGCGCAGGAGGAGGGAGAGGAGCTGTTCTATTCACACGGAGCTCTGCACAGAGCTCTCCTGGCTCGCTGTGCCCCTCCACGTCCCTGCTGGCCAGGACGACTTTATTAATGTTTACGCCATGCCCTACTTTTCCAGGCGGCTCCGTCCCGCTGAAAGAATCCATTTGCATTTTTAATGGAATTTGGATAAGCAATTTCGCGGATCCCCGGCTTGCCAGGCTCCAGAACCATTGCCCAAAGCCCCGGGAGCGCCACCCCCGGAGCTCCCGGTGTCACCAAGAGGGGACATCTCACCCCAGGCCCCTGCCCTGCCCCAGCCGTGGTGCCCACAGGCAGCTTTACCTCCTGGTTTAATAAAGCAATAAAATAAAATAAATAAAGCTCCATAGATAAGAGACTAAGAGGGACAATAAAAATCGGTGAGCTCGCCCAAAACGTCTCCCAGCTGTTCTGCAGCACTTTTTGGGGGAACAAAACAGGGCAGAACTCAGAAATCCCGAGCTGTGCTGAGCTGTGTGCCCCCAGCCATGGCTGCAGCTCTCACCGGCCTCTTCCCGTGCCCGCTCTGCTGAGCAGGTGAGGAGAGAGGAACCTCCCTGGTCAGCAGATCCAGAAGGAGCAGGAGATCCTGGAAACTCCTTGGAAGTGGCAGCTCCATCTCCCATCCTCCAGCTGTGTGTGCCCAGGTTTTCCCTGTTTGATTTTTGGAATAAACCCCTGACTTCAGCAGAAGGGATGCTCACCCTTTACCCCTGACACACTGCAGGGCCGGGACACCTCACTGGGTGCAGAGACCGGATCAAAAATCCCACCCCGGCTCCCAGCAATGCCCCCAGCCGGGATTTCCCCTCCCTTTCGGAGGGATCACGGTGCAGCAGGGCCGAGGTGCCCCCTGAGCCCCTCCAGTGCCCTGCAGCACCTGCAGAGCGCAGGGAATGCTGCAGGGGTGGCCCCAGCGCTGCAGCCCCGTGCATTTCCCTGCAGGAGGAACAAAGGAGATTGGAGGAATTTCATTGCCTGGAGCTGCTGGGGTTGAACGAGGAGCTCGTACCCAGCACCCAGCTCCACTGTAAAGTTCTGCCAACACAAACTTGTGGCTGTTGGAAGAGTCTGGGGGAAAAAACCCTAAAAGGGGAGTCCATTCAACCCGATCTCATTCCAGCCCTGCTCACCGTGCCTGTCCCTCACTCCTGAGCCCCCCTGCCCATCCCCGGGTCCCCCGGGTGCCGCCTCCTGCCCTTCCCCGGCAGCCACGGCCCGGCCCCAGCGCGGGTTGGCAGCTGCTCGGGGGCGGCTTTCCATGGCTGCGCGCACGGCACCCGCTCCTCGGCACATGATCGAGTAATAAATATTTGGAAGGATCTGTTATTTTTACACAAACAGTCACAACACATCGCCGGGGCTGGGGAAAGAGCCGGCTCCTCGCTGCCGAGCGCCGCTGCCACTGTCCCCGCTGTCCCCGCTGTCCCCGGCTGTCCCCTCCCGCAGCTCCGAGGGATGCGGGACTCGCCCCTCCCGGGCTGTCCCCATCGGGATCTCCTCAGCCCCACCGAATTTTGCAGGAGCACAGCTCCATTACCTCTCCCTTCCCATAAAATCATGGAATGGCTGAGGCTGGAAGGGATTTCTGGAGCTCCTCTTGTCCAACCCAGCTGCCCAGGACCATGCCAGCTGGCTTTGGGTATCCCCCGAAGTGAGACCCCACAGCCCGCCTGGGCAGCCGTTCCAGCCTCCCCTTGCCATGGGGCTGCTGGAACACGGAAAACCTCCTTTTCCCTTCCCCCTGCATCTCCTGCCTGCTCCCATCCCCATCCCCACCAGCCTGGCAGATCTGCCAAAGGCTCCCGAGCCCCCACGCAGCTCTGAGCTGGAACCGTTGGGTCCTTGTGCAAATCACTGCCTGCACCACGGGCAGCTTATCCCGGGAATTCTGGAGGCTGGAGCTGAGGGAGAGGGAGCCGGTTCAGCCCAGGACTCAAACTCCCTTTCCAGCCACCCTGAGGGAAGCTCTCCCCTGCCCTTGGGGCTCGGGAACATCAACACCCACCAAAAGGGGCCTCCCAAAAAATTCACATTTTGCACCCTGCCCGGACGCTAATTCACAGCAAACTGCTTCTCCAATAAACCACAACTGACAGGGCTGGATCTCCTCCTGGACTGCTCGTTCTCCTGCCTGACACCATCCCTCCTCCTCCAGCAGCTCCGGGACCTTCCTCCCGTCCCACCCTCCCCGGGCAGGGCTGCGGGGCCATGGCCTGCGTGACACCCACCTGGTCAGCCCCCTCCCAACCCGGGGCCGTTAATAACAATTACCTGGTAATCCTCTTTCATTATCATATTATTTTGGATGGCAAAGGCTGAGCCCAGCATATTCCGCTCGGTAATGGAATTACAGCTCCTTCCGCAGCCCCGGGCAGGGAGAGAGAGCTGCAGCCCCGGTGCTGGAGCTGCCCTGTCCCCTCTCCATGAGCTGCCCTGTCCCTTCTCTGTCAGCTGCTGG
Source organism: Acrocephalus arundinaceus (assembly GCA_021534815.1). Classification (NCBI taxonomy): domain Eukaryota; kingdom Metazoa; phylum Chordata; class Aves; order Passeriformes; family Sylviidae; genus Acrocephalus; species Acrocephalus arundinaceus. Next base: position 16,686,695 of record JAJEOU010001894.1, on the reverse strand, counting down.
AGTTATCCTGTCCCCTGGAGCTGCCCTGTCCCTCTCTGAGAGCTCCTGGAGTTATCCTGTCCCTCTCTGAGCTGCTGGAGCTGCCCTGTCCCCTGGAACTGCTCTGTCCCCTCTCCCTGAGCTCCTGGAGCTGCTCTGTCCGCTCTCCCTGAGCTCCTAGAGCTGCCCTATCCCCTCTCTGTGAGCTCCTGGAGCTGCTTTGTCCCCTCTACCTGAGCAGCTGGAGCTGCTCTGTCCCTTCTCTGTCAGATGCTGGAGCTGCCCTGTCCCTGGAGCAGCCCTGTCCCCTCTCTGTGAGGTGCTGTAGTTATCCTGTCCCCTCTCTGTGAGCTCCTGGAGCTGCCCTGTCCCCTCTCCCTGAGCTGCAGGGACAAGGACGCCGCTCCAGGGCCCTGTCCCTGCCCAGGGAGCAACCCCGGCCACCCTCACCGCTGGCTCCGGGCTCTCACACCTGCCTGTTGTATTCCCACCCCTCCCGAGCCAGCCACGGTCCCTCCTGGAGCATCCCTGCGGATCCCGGGCACCGGGGCTGCAGCTGGGGAGCGCTGTGGGCTCACCCAGGAATGCCCAGAGCCACCGGGGCACGGCTGAGGAGGGTTGGGTGCTGCCCCAGCCCTTTTCTCCCCAGGGTGAGCGTTTGCAGCCCCGCAGCCTCTGCTCCCCGCCAGCCCCGGCTCCTGACTGCTGCCCCAGCCCCTGGGAAACGTCCACATCTCACTGCAGAGCAGCTCCTTGCTGTGGGGTCTAACCAGCACAAAGGCTTTTGCTGCTCCTTTCAGAGCTCCCAAAGGAGCAGGAGTGGGGAACCTGGGGAGTGCAGGAAGGGCTGGAGGTGGCACCTGGCTAAACAAACCTGGTTCCCATCCCCACCAAACAAACCTGGTTCCCATCCCCACCAAACAAACCTGGTCCCCATCCCACCAAACAAACCTGGTTCCCATCCCCCTAAACAAGCCTGGTTCACATCCCCACCAAACAAACCTGGTTCCCATCCCCACCTAAACAAATCTGGTCCCCATCCCCACCAAACAAACCTGGTTCCCATCCCCACCAAACAAACCTGGTTCCCATCCCCACCTAAACAAATCTGGTTCCCAATCCCGCCTAAACAAGCCTGGTTCACATCCCCACCAAACAAACCTGGTCCCCATCCCCACCAAACAAACCTGGCTCCATCCCCACCAAACAAACCTGGTCCCCATCCCCGCCAAACAAACCTGGTCCCCATCCCCACCAAACAAACCTGGTTCCCATCCCCACCAAACAAACCTGGTTCACATCCCCACCAAACAAACCTGGTTCCCATCCCCACCAAACAAACCACTGTCAGAAATCAGGGCAGGGTTTTCAGGGGCAGGAGAGGGTAAGAAAGCTCCAGGAGCAGACACAACTTCCCCTGGTGTTGTTTTGGTTCTGCAGTGCCCGTTGGAGAGGGCAGAGCTCACCAGGATCAATTTCAGGCGGGCTGATGTGGCTGCAGAACAATTCCTCTGGAGCTGCCTGCTCCCAGTCCAGCACTTGGCCTACATCAGATCCCACCACTCCTCCAGCAGCTGCTGACGTCCCTCCAGTGAGGAAGGAACATTCTGGGTGCTGTTTGTTAGAAAAACCCAATGTGAAGAAATACCAAGAGCGCTGAGCGTCTCCTCCATGCTGCAAATTACAGCCTGGGAGAGGCCTCCCCTCCTGCACTGGTGCACCTGACAAAGACAGCAGCCTCTGCACCGGCAGCTTTATAGAAAAATATCCCAAATATAAATCGATGCAATATTAGAAGGCAAAATACTCTCTATGGCAACCTGAAAGGTCTTAATTATCCCCGCAGGTGGCAGAACGAGCAGCCCCACACACAGCGAGCTGGCAAAGTGGGATTTTGAGTGGGTACCGAGGGGAAAAGCTCATTCAACCCCTTGAGAGCTCAGGCAGCTCCTTCATTAGGGAAAGATCCTTGAACTCCCTGCACCACCCCAAAAACTATTGTATTTGTGACTTCAAACCCATCTGAGTGTCTTAACCAGCGGGGAGAAGGAATCAAACGAGGTTTCCAACTCCAGCGCGCCCGTTCCCGTAGCAACAGCAGCCCCGTGCTGGCGTGCCGGGCTGGGAATGCCATGGGATGGGAATGCAATGGGACGGGAATGCCATGGGATGGGAATGCCGAGCACAGCCCGGCACAGCCCGGCCCGGGCACCCCAAAACCCCCGGGGGCACCGGGACAGCCCGGCCTGGCCCGGGCACACTGGAACCCCCGGGGGCACCGGCACAGCCCAGCCCGGGGTTGGGGCACAGGGGGTGGCAGCAGAAATCACCGAGTCCTGGAATGGTTTGGGTTGGAAGGGACCCAAAGCCATCCAGTGCCACCCCTGCCATGGCAGGGACACCTCCCACTGTCCCAGGCTGCTCCCAGCCCTGTCCAGCCTGGCCTGGGGCACTGCCAGGGATCCAGGGCAGCCACAGCTGCTCTGGGCACCTGTGCCAGGGCCTGCCCACCCTCCAGGGAAGATTCCTTCCCAATATTCCTTCCCAATATCTAACCTCAGTCTCCCCTCTCATCCGAAGCTGTTTCCCCTTGTTCCATCCCTGCCTGTCCATGTGAGTCTCCAGCACAAAGCACATCCCAGCCTTGCAGGAGTTGCAGCGCCCAGCACAGCTGGTTTGTGAAGATGAGCTCTGATGGCTCAGAACAGAAGGGCCAGTGGCAGCTGCAGGGGGGAGAAGGTGTTTAACCAGCACTGGAACAGAAATTGCCTCCAGGGAAAAAGCGTCCAGGTGGGCACACACCGATTGGGAGTTACTGCTGCAGGAATATTTCCTTTGGAAATTATCAGCTCTGCAGTGAATCCCTGACCAGCTGGTAAGACAGTGCTCAGACATCATCATTTCTACAAATACAACAACCAGAAAAAAACACCAAAAAACCCAACAACCAATGTTCAACAGAATCAGCCTGAAGGCGACTTCCAGGAGAAATTTGCTGAGTAATTCTGGAGCAGGAAAAGCTCCTTTTCAATTATTCCTGGGAGGACGGACAGGCCCTGGCACAGGGTGCCCAGAGCAGCTGTGGCTGCCCCTGGATCCCTGGCAGTGCCCCAGGCCAGGCTGGAGAGGGTTTGGAGCAACCTGGGACAGTGGGAAGTGTCCCTGCCATGGCAGGGGTGGGGCTGGATGTTCTTAAGGCCCTTTCCAACCCAACCAATTCCATGAGTTTGAAGCTTTCCTCTCCCCAGCACTCCTGCTCTTGGAAAACACTTTCCATAAAATCATGGACACAGCTCAAAAGAAAGAGCTCAAAAACACAAAGTTTTTGTCATTGGGCACATCTGACTGCAAAGAGACAGGAGCACAGCTCTGCTGAGCTCTGCAAAGGCACCTCGGGACAAAAACCTCAGCACTCATCCTCAGCTGTGCACAGGCACTGAAACCTGCCCGTGAGGAGCAACGTTAGCACATCCCGGGCTCCAGGCCCTACAGGAGCAGGGAAGAGCCAGCCAGGACACACACGGGGCACGGGAGGAGCACCAGAGTTTCTGAGCTCCGGGCAGGTCGGTGCTGCTGGTGTGGAAGGCACTGACCCAGCCTGCAGTGACAGCAGGACCCACGTGCTGGGGGACAGCCCCGGCTCACCCTGCCCATCCCTGGGGTCTGAGGAGCCCCAGCACCAGCAGGGCCTGCCTGGGCTCACTGCAGGGAACCCCTGAACCTCCATCTCCATGGAATCCAGGGAACCCCTGAACCTCCATCCCCATGAAATCCAGGAAACCAACCCCTGAGCCTCCATCTCCATGAAATCCAGGCCACCCCTGAACCTCCATCCCCATGAAATCCAGGCCACCCCTGAACCTCCATCCCCATGAAATCCAGGCCACCCCTGAACCTCCATCCCCATGAAATCCAGGCGCCCACCTCAACGCCCAGCCCTGGGGCTGGCGCTTTACACAATCCCAGACCACGCTGAGCAGATCAGGGGAGCTCCTCCCTCACTCCCCCACGCTTTCCATCAGAAAAAAAAAACCTCCTACAAATTTTATTAGCAGCTTCTAGTAACAAGTCTGGAGCCAGGGATTCTTTAGGCTGGGGCTGGGGATGGAGCCCTGCTCCCACACCTGCCTGCAGCTCTGTGGCACCCATGGGAACCGTCCCAGGAGCCCTCGCCCCCGCCCAGGAGGCTCCACCACAGCGCTTGCATCCTCCGGCGTATGGAGAGGCAGGTGGATCATTCTCACGTCAAGGGGAAGACGGACGGAGTCAAAACAGAGCAGGATTCCTTTGAGAGGGCCCCGCTGCAGGGAGGGCGCCGCTGCAGCTGCCGGGGATGACAGAACCAGGCAGCGTCCCCAGGGACGCCGCTCAAGGCAGCTCCTCGCTCGCTCGGGTACAGAAGTGGGAGAGCAATTAGGAGGAACAGCGAGGAGCTGCTCCCCCTTCCCGCCTTCCCACTCACAGCCTCCCTCCATGGTGCTGCAGAGCAGGGGGACAGCCCCCCAAAAACCGCACAGCCAGACCCTCCAGCCAGCCCCACCCGGGAGGGCTCGGTCCTTTGGGCATCAGGAGATGATGGCCAAAGGTTCCTGAGGGTGCACACGGTGTGTGTGACCCCAGCACAGCCACTGCTCCTGCCCCAAAACCTCCCTGGAGCAAGGGGGAGCAGGGCCCTGTGCAAGACTCGCTGCCACAGCGCACAGCTGGCGCTCAAACCCCACCAGACACGAAACGAGACGAGTTCAGGCTGAGCAGAGAGAACCTCCCGGTGTCAGAAATAGCTTTGGGGAAGTGATACCACAGACGAGGCTGCGGGGCACACTCGGGGACTTCTCGGGGCACAGCGCCTGGCACTGCTCTGCTGCTGCCCCTTCCTGCTCTCCCACGGCCCCAGAGCCCACAGCGGTGCTGCAGGAAAACCTGCAGAAAGCTGAACTCGCTGCATCTCCTGCACCTCCACCCAGCCCCCTGCTGGTGCTCTGAGTGCAGCCTGACCTCAGACTTCCCCCAAAGCAACCCCCAGCACTGCCCCACGCCCAGGCACGGCCCCCTCCCCTCCTCTGGATTCCTGTTCCTCTGCCTTGACACGCAGTCATGTGTTGGAGTTATCAGAGAGCTGGAAGTGAGTCAGCACAGCCAAGACAGCCTAAGAATGAAACTGATTAAAGCCACTCATTCAACACTCGGCGTGTTCCACCAAAGGCTGGAGCCCGAAGTGAGCCCCTCGCAGCCAGGGGTGCAGGGCCCAGCCCAGGGCTCTGCCTGCACCTCCTGCAGCAGAGGGCACAGGGGAGTGTCCCCTCCTCACACAGCAGTCAGGGGCTGTGATCCTCACCCTGCACGGGTGGGATTTGAGGAGTTTTCTGCAGCCTGGTGAGTGCAGAGGTCACAGCTGGGGACACCTGAAGGCATCACCAGCCCACGAGGGGGGTTGGACACGCTGGGGGCAGCGAGTGAAACCAGTGAGACACGAGCTGGCACTGAGCTCCAGGAGGAGCAGGAGGAGCGGGTCAGGCAAACCCTTCCCTGCCCTCACCCTGCACTCATCCTCCCCTTCTCTTTGTCAGGGGTAACAGTGGAATTTCCTGGCCAAGACTGAAAAACCCCGAGGTCAGACAGGGATCTGAGCCCTCAGCATTCCACAGACCCCAGAGCAACTCCCAGGGGCTGGGCAGGACCTGGACACTTCCCTGGCCCTGGCTGCTGCTGGTGCTCTGGGAATGCTGTGCCCTGGAGCATCACTGGCAGGGTGACACCTGCAGGGACAGGCCTGGAGAGCTGCAGGAGGAGAGGTGTCGGTGTCAGGGTTTGGGCACAGCTGGAACACAGCAGGGAGAGCCCTCACCACAAACACAGAACCCCTGGGGCAGGAAAAGCCCTCCGAGCCCACCTCAGAGCCCAAACCTGCCTGCTCGGGAGCTCGGGAGCGAGGCAGAGCAAAAGCATTTTAACCACTGGTTACATGAGTAAAAAACATTTAGTTAAACCCTCTCTGCTGCCCAGAGTGTGCCCTTCATGCAGCCGAGATGGAAAATGAGCCTGAAACCAAACCCAGCCCGTGCAGGGGGCAGGAGGGCAGCAGGGCCTGGCTGTGGCAGGTCCTGGGTGGGCACGGTGTCCCCGAGCCCAGTGACAAACCCACCACAGTGGGGGAGAAGAGAGACTCACAACAATTCAGGACCAGCTTGTGGCATGAAAGCTCGAGGTGCTGAGTGCTTCATCCCTTGCCACCCTCCCAGCCAAGTGAGACAAAGCAGAGCCGAGCCCCTCTCGTGGGTTTATGATTTAATTTCAGCGTGTAAGCAGAGCTGCCTCACGCTAACAAACTCTGACAGGAGATAAGTAACCAGCCACCAGCCCTGCGAGAATCACACCACACAATTAAACAGCCCTGCCAAAAATAGCCTACCTGACCTGCTACCACTGCTGACTATCAATCCAGCCCTCCCTGCAGAGGAGCTGCCACAGTTGAATCAAACCTCAAAATACTCCCCCAAAATAGAGCCAAGCCAGCGCCGTGTCTGTAAGCGATCCTCCCCTTCCTCAATTTAGATTGCTCAGAAACCTTCACAGGGAGAAAAATCACTACGTGTCAGGCAGAGCAGAGGCAGATACTGCTGGCAAACACGGCAGCACTGGGGGGAGGCTGCAGGCCTGGTGGGCAGCCAGCTGGGGTGGCACGGTGACAGGGAGGGGACAGGGAGGGGACAGGGAGGGGACAGGGACCATGACACCGCACCGGGGAGCTCCACCTGCTCACGGGGACAAATTCGGGGTCTGAGGCCTTCCAAGGTGCCTGGCTGGTGTTTTCCATGGTGATGGGAATGCTGTGCAGCACAGCCAGGCTGCCTGTGCGCCCCGTGGGGCTTCCAGAACCCTCCTCTGCCTCCTCCTCCTCCTCCTCATCCCCCCGGGCTTTGCTGACTCCCAGCCCCTTCACAGAGCCCGCACCAGGGAGCTGCAGCCTCAGCTGCTGAGGATGAGGAGGGTTCTGTGCCTGGGCTCTCCTGTGCACCCTCAGCTGGTGAGGATGAGGAGGGTTCTGTGCCTGGGCTCTCCTGTCCCCTCTCAGCTGCTGAGGATGAGGAGGGTTCTGTGCCTGGGCTCTCCTGCCCACCCTCAACTGCTGAGGATGAGGAGGGTTCTGTGCCTGGGCTCTCCTGTCCCCTCTCAGCTGCTGAGGATGAGGAGGGTTCTGTGCCTGGGTTCTCCTGTCCCCTCTCAGCTGCTGAGGATGAGGAGGGTTCTGTGCCTGGGCTCCCTCGGGTGCTGTAACCCCTCAGTGCCTGGGCTCACCCCAAAGCCACCCCACAGCTGGTCCCAGCCCCCATGGGAACGGGAGAGGCTGGAATCACACAAGGGTTGGGAAGGACCTCTAAGACCACCCTTTGTCACCCCCTGCCATGGGCAGGGACACCTCCCACTGTCCCAGGCTGCCAGAGCTCCACCCAGCCCCTTCCAGGAGGGAGCACAGGCTCACACCCGGCTGGCACAGCCTGCCCTGGGGGACAGCAGGGCACTCCCCAACCTGTCACAGTAAGCCCAACCAGGCAGGAGAAGTTTCTATCAGGGTATGGTGACACCAGGGAGGTGGATGTCACCTCCCCAGACACAGCTCGGTTACCCCATGCCCAGGCAGAGCAGGCTTCCCCAGCAGCCACACAGATGCAAATAAACTTTTAAAAAATGACCCTTTGTCACACATTGCACAAAGACCTGAAATGCACCCTTTGATTCTTCACTCAGGCCTTTTGAAGGGCTGTGTAATTTTCATTGCTCTGCCAGTGACAGCCACAGGAAGTTACTGCACAGTTTCCGTGTCACAGCCCCGCTTACACAACCCGGGTCCGGCTCAGAAAGCCCCACCATGTGCCCCAGGAGGGCACCGAGGCCACCAGAGCTGTCCTGCCAGGATGTGTCCCCTTCTGTCCCGGGGGGACACCCTGTCCCAGGGTTTGGGGGACACCAGAACTGGATCCCAAAGCACAGACAGGCAGCGTGGCAGCAGCACAGAGCCAGGGTAATTACCCTGTCCATCCTTCCCCTCCCGAACAGCCCCTGGCGTCACCTGAGAGCGCCGCTGAGCGCTGCTCCTGGGAGGGGACACGGCAGGGGACACAGCAGGGGACACAGGAGGGGACACAGGAGGGGACACGGCAGGGGACACAGCGGGGGACACAGCGGGGGACACGGCAGGGGACACAGGAGGGGACAGCCCCTGGCATCACCGGTTGGGCTGTGCAGAGCCAAAGGCTCCTGCCACAACCACCATCACTGGGTACAAAATTGAAATTGTATATTTTATACAATATATCTATTGTATAATTTATAATTTCTGCAATTGGAGTGTCCTGTCCAGCTCCATCAGATCCAGCTGTCCCCACGGTCACTCCCCCTGCAGCAGCGGTGCCGCGGAGGGAAGGGGCCGCTCTCTGCACAGCCCAGCACAGGAAAAGGAGATTTTTGTGCAGGACATCACAATCCATCTCTTTCCCAGCTGTTCATCCCGGGTGTGTTCAGCCTCCCCGGGTTCCAGCAGCAGCACCAGTGCTCCCAGTGTGCCGGGGAGCAGCACAGCCGCCCCTCCCAGCTCGGGAGGTGATGCCGAGCCCCGAGGTGATGCCGAGCCCCGAGGTGATGCCGACCCGCGAGCCCTCGAGATCAGAGCCGCTCGTTTCGCTGTAATGGCTCGGCAGGGCCCGGACAGCCAAAATAAAACCCGAGCAGGACAAGAGCTGAATGTGCAATGGGCCGATCAAAGGAACAGCTGTCCTGACAGGCAGCCGCCTCCCACGGCCGCTGCAGAGCAATTAGAGGAGGCCGACAGTCCCCGCGGCGGAGGAGATGAGATACGAGCTCGTTATCAGACATCCATCGGCCGCGGCTGGTCACGGGGAAAGGACATCAAAAGCCGGGGCCAATGGAGTGGGACTGGAACGTGAGCAGCAGCAGCAGCACAGACACCTCGGGGCTGTGATCACAGCGATCCCAGAGCTCCGGGACATCCCAGGGCTGCAGCACCGCTGCCACGCTCACACCCCTGCCCCAGGAATTCTGTGCCTGACACAAAGTGCTTCACCCCAGCTCCCCTGCAAGCCCGGTTTTAGCCTGAAATAAATAAACGGGCGGGCGGTAACAGCTCCCAAAGCCCGTGGGATGTGCCAGCAGCAGGAGATGATGGTCCCGAGCCTGCCCATCCCAGCACGGGGGGGCCAAGCCAGCCGCACCTCCGGTCTGGCTCCAGCCCACCAGCATTTCTGTTCCCTAAATCGTCATTCCCAGAGCCCAGAGCTTCAGCACCCCGTGCAAGTCACCAGGGAGCTGACAGCTATTATTTTGGGAGTCTCCATATGGACCCACTGCAGCAGCTCGCTGCTCTAATTTAGGGCACAGCCTGCCGGGGAGGGGATGCTGCTCCACCCCCGGGGGATGCTGGACTTGGAGCACCTTCCAGTCCCTGAAGGGGTTCCAAGAGAGCTGGGGCTGCCCCTGCATCCCTGGCAGCGCCCAAGGCCAGGCTGGATGGAGTTTGGAGCACCCTGGGATGGTGGGAGGTGTCCCTGCCATGGCAGGGGTGGCACTGGATGGGATTTAAGGTCCCTTCCAGCCCAGGCAGCAGCACCATCCAACCGGTCCCAGTTTCCCCCCAACTGGTCCCAGTTTCCCCCTAACCGGTCCCAGTTTCCCCCCAACTGGTCCCAGTTTCCCCCAACTGGTCCCAGTTTCCCCCAGCTGGTCCCAGTTTCCCCCAACTGGTCCCAGTTTCTCCCCAGCTGGTCCCAGTTTCTCCCCAGCTGGTCCCAGTTTCCCCCCAACTGGTCCCAGTTTCCCCCAGCTGGTCCCAGTTTCCCCCAACTGGTCCCAGTTTCTCCCCAACTGGTCCCAGTTTCCCCCTAACCGGTCCCAGTTTCTCCCCAGCTGGTCCCAGTTTCCCCCCAACTGGTCCCAGTTTCCCCCAGCTGGTCCCAGTTTCCCCCAACTGGTCCCAGTTTCTCCCCAGCTGGTCCCAGTTTCCCCCAGCTGGTCCCAGTTTCCCCGAGAGCCCCAGCACAGGGCACGGAGGGCAGCCCTGGTTGGGAGCTCTGTGCTTCCCCTTTCAGGAGGCACCAGATGGGCCGCGTTATTCTGAACCCTCTGTGATTGCTGACACAACACTGCTCCCTCACATGACTTTCCTCTTGCTTTTTAAAGAAGTTTTCTTGTTTCGCTCTGACACAGTGGAAGTGAATTTACAGCCCAGGCGGGAGCGATGAGGGAAGAACTGCAGAGCCCGAGGCAGCTGATCCAGGAATGAGATAAGGGAGCAGCAAGGAGGGGCCCGCGGGGCTGGGGGAGGCAGGGCAGCCCCTCCACCCTCGGCAGGAAAGGTTTGCTGCCTCCAAACCCCACGGAGCAGCAAAGGGCAGGGTGGCTCAAAATTATGGAGCTGGCTGAGTGTGGAGAGTGATGGAGAGTGATGGAGAATGAGAGAATGATGGAGGATGATGGAGAATGATGGGGAATGATGGAGAGTGATGGAGGATGATGGAGAATGATGGAGAATGATGGAGAATGATGGAGAGTGATGGAGGATGATGGAGAATGATGGAGAATGATGGAGAATGATGGAGAGTGGTGGAGAGTGGTGGAGAATGATGGAGAGTGATGGAGAGTGATGGAAAATGATGGAGAATGATGGAGAATGATGGAGAGTGGTGGAGAGTGATGGAGAATGATGGAGAGTGATGGAGAGTGATGGAGAGTGATGGAGGATGATGGAGAATGATGGAGATTGGTGGAGAGTGATAGAGAGTGATGGAGAGTGATGGAGAATGATGGAGGATGATGGAGAATGATGGAGAGTGATGGAGAGTGATGGAGAGTGATGGAGAGTGATGGAGAGTGATGGAGAATGATGGAAAATGATGGAGGATGACAGAGGATGACGGAGGATGATGGAGAAGGCTGGACACCCCAGCCTGGGCGTGGCACACATGATGGGGACACCACAAAGCCACCAAGCCCTGGCTGGAGGGAGGAGTGGCTGCTGTGCCTCTTCCAGGACATCACACAACCCCAAAGGGCACAGCAGGAATGCTCAGAGCAAACCAGAGCAGGGTCCAGGGCCCCTCAGTGCTGCAGCCACGGGGGGAAGCTCCCTTGGGTGGCCCTGCAGTGAGGCACCCACAGCACCCACAGCACCCAGCACTCCTTCACCAGAGCCCCAGCCTTATAATTTCTGCAATTAAAAAGGGAGTTCTTCTGCTGCGAGTTAAAATAGAAGTTTTTGTCACAAATTACCGGCTTTCACTCCCCTCATACCTGAGCTTAGACTGAAACTTAAATGGAAATTTACAGGAGAATGAGAAAGTGAGTCAGCCTGCCCTTCCCAACAGGCATTTATTTTCATCCTCTCGGACTCAGTTAATAGTAACAGCAGAGAAATTAAGTTTATTCCAAATTTACAAAGCCCAGAAGAAGGGAGGTGGTTTTGGAGGGAACTCCACGGCCCTGGGGACCATTGGCAACACTGGGACTTGCTGCTGGCCAGGGATGTGTCCTGTGCCCCTGTCCCCATCCAGGCTGCCCAGGGATGTGTGCTGTGCCCCTGTCCCCATCCCAGCTGGCCAGGGATGTGTGCTGTGCCCCTGTCCCCATCCCAGCTGCCCAGGGATGTGTGCTGTGCCCCTGTCCCCATCCCAGCTGGCCAGGGATGTGTCCTGTGCCCCTGTCCCCATCCAGGCTGGCCAGGGATGTGTCCTGTGCCCCTGTCCCCATCCAGGCTGCCCAGGGATGTGTCCTGTGCCCCTGTCCCCAACCAGCTGCCCAGGGATGTGTCCTGTGCCCCTGTCCCCATCCCAGCTGGCCAGGGATGTGTCCTGTGCCCCTGTCCCCATCCCAGCTGGCCAGGGATGTGTCCTGTGCCCCTGTCCCCACCCAGGCTGGCCAGGGATGTGTCCTGTGCCCCTGTCCCCATCCCACCTGGCCAGGGACGTGTCCTGTGCCCCTGTCCCCATCCCAGCTGGCACCACAGGGTTCAGGGATCCCTCCTGCCCCCTGGGGCTGTCCCCACAGCAGCAGGTGCCACAGTGCCTTGTGTCACCCACATTATCCCATTTCTCCCACCCACACCTAAATGGGGAAAGAGCTGAAATGACCTAAAAGATAAATCAGCCCCTTGCCCTGGGGCAAACTGCAGCCAGGTGAAGGCAGAGGGACTTTGCCTTCCAAAGCCTGGCACGGAGGCCAAAGGAGCTGGGAATTCCCAGCTCTCATTTGGGAAAGGAGCAGCAAGCACTGGCAGCAAAGCCAGGGATGAGAGCCCAGCAATCCTCCCACGGTGGGGAGCAGGACCCAGGCAGGGCCAGGAGCAGAGCCAGCCCAGGGCAGCAGGACAGGAATTTGTGATTCTGTGACAGCCTGGGAGGGCCCTCCATGGCACTGGGACACTCCTGCCAGCAGCAGCCCTGGTGACAGAACCACCCAGCCTGTGACACCCCTGGGCAGCACCGAGGCTGGAGCAGGAGCCAACCCGGGGCAGCAGGACAGGAATCTGTGATTCTGTGACTCTGTGACAGCCTGGGAGGGCCCTCCATGGCACTGGGACACTCCTGCCAGCAGCAGCCCTGGTGACAGAGCCACCCAGCCTGTGACACCCGTGGGCAGCACCGAGGCTGGAGCAGGACCCAGCCCAAGGGTCTGGGTTTTGTTCTCATTTTGTGCAAGCTGACAACGCAGGAGGAACAAAAAGAGTGTCCAAAATTCATCTCCAAGTGCTCAGAACACATCTCAAAGCACCTCATCCTCCAGCAGCAGCAGAGCTGAGGCCCAGGGGATGCACTCAAAGCTTCCTACCCTGCCACACATCTCCTGAGCGTTCAGGCCAGCAGAGGGGCTGCTGGCGGAGCAGAAAAATCCTTTTAGGTGTATAATCAGGGAGAATTGAATTCTGCTCCAAGGTGGAGAGACAAAAGCCATTTGTCATTTGCTGACAGGACGTGTCCGCAGCCCTGCCCTCAGAGCTGAGCGCTGCAAACAAAGGAATTCACACCCAGCTTTGGGAGCAGGACAGACATTCACCCAGCTGCAGAGAGGGAAGGAGCCTGAGCTACAGTTTGAAGTTATTTTAGAAAAATTCTCTCCAAGGGTTCAGCACCTGAGCAAAATGCAAATCACCAGCATGGCTTCCTGAGCAAATGAGCTATTGCTGCATTTTTTCCAGTCCGGCAGCATCTTGCTCTGAAGATCTAACAGCAGCCCCACTGAGCAGCAGCTAATTAAAGCCTTTCCTCCTGCCAAAACCCCAGATTCGGTCTCTGAATGACCCACTAAGTGAGACTTTTTCCACCTCGGAAGCCCTGGGAGAGCCCGGGCCGGCAGCTGTGCCCTTGTCACCGCCGTGGCCGTGCCCTCCCTGCCGCAGGCACCGGGGGCTGCTGGTGGGGACACTGTCCCTGCTCCTGTCCCTGCTGCTCCTCACTCGGGGATGGCCCCAGAGTTAACCCCCAGTTACCCACCCACAGCTCTGCTCTCCTGCTCCGGCCCTGAGGCCCCTCGGCATCAAAGACAATTTGGAAATGAATGGGCTGAGCTGTTCCTTGGATGCATGAGCACACAAATGTGAATTAATCCGGTTCAGAGCCATTCCTGGGGCACAGATCTCCCCTGCCAGGCTGGGCAGGGCACACACAGGTCCTGCCCAGCCTTGCTGCCCCTGGCACACAGGGATGGCCTCCTGGCAGCTCCACCACCCTCAGAACCCCTGGCAGTTGCAGACGCTGCATTAAAGGGCACTCAGCTCCCCAAAACCCCAAATTATTCCATCCAGCTCTTCAGAAACCAAGCGAGCACGGAGATGTTGATCCCTCCCCCAGCAAAGCTGGCTGCCCAAGGAGCCCATACAGAACCTGGGGCAGACAGCAAAAACCAACCCACACCATCCCACAGCTCCATCATCGCCACCAGGCAAAGGCACCTCCATAAAAACGGCATCGAGCCACGGAAAGTGATAAATAATCATTTATAATGGGATTATTGCCAGCGGTGCAGAAATCTTCTGGGTGACAGCGACTTATCCTGAGTGACAGCGGGGGACAGAGGGGCTGCAGCGCTGTCCCTGGCAGCATGGCATGGCCTGGCACGGCCTGGCACAGCACAGCCTGGCAAAGGACAGCATGGCATGGTACAGCATGGCATGGTACAGCACAGCATGGCACAGCCTGGCACGGCACAGCCTAGTAAGACATGGTCTGGCCTGGCACAGCACAGCATGGCCTAGCATGGCACAGCACAGCCTAGTATGGCACAGCCTGGCAAAGGACAGCACGGCCTGGCACAGCACAGCATGGCCTGGCAAGGCCTGGCACAGCACGGCCTAGTATAGCACAGCCTGGCACGGCTTGGCATCACCTGGCACAGCCTGGGACAGCACAGCATGGCCTGGCATGGCACAACCTGTCATAGCCTGGCACATCATGGCCTGGCTCATCACAGCCTGGCACGGCACAGCCTGGCAGAGCATGGCTTGGCATGGCACAGGACAGCACAGCCTGGCATAGCACAGCTCAGCACGGCACAGCCCGGCCTGGCACACCTGTGTGTGGGGACAGCACACCTGTGTCAGGCAGGTGACACAGGTGACACAGGTGACACACACCTCTCCTGTCCCTCGGGCAGCCTCTCCCTCTTGATTACTCCCGGTCCAGGCCCGGCTCTGGGCTCTCCCCTGAGCTGGGCTTAAGGGGGGCACTGAACCCTGTGAGTGCAGAGGGGGACAAGCCCCGGACCCCTCGGGGGCTGGCACAGAGCCCCGGGCACAGCCCCTGTCCCCACAGTCCCTGTCCCCAGAGTCCCGGGCACAGAACCCCGGGCACAGCCCCGGGCACAGAGCCCCTGTCCCCAGAGCCCGTCTGGCTCCGTCCCTGTCCCCCCAGAGCCCGGCTGGCTCTGTCCCTGTCCCCCCAGAGTCCGGCTGGCTCTGTCCCTGTCCCTAGAGCCCGGCTGGCTCTGTCCCTGTCCCTAGAGCCCGGCTGGCTCTGTCCCTGTCCCCAGAGCCCGGCTGGCTCCGTCCCTGTCCCCCCAGAGCCCGGCTGGCTCTGTCCCTGTCCCCCCAGAGTCCGGCTGGCTCTGTCCCTGTCCCTAGAGCCCGGCTGGCTCTGTCCCTGTCCCCAGAGCCCGGCTGGCTCTGTCCCTGTCCCCCCCGAGCCCGGCTGGCTCTGTCCCTGTCCCCAGAGCCCGGCTGGCTCTGTCCCTGTGCCCCCCCAGCAGCGCCGGGGCTGTGCCTGGCTCTGAATCAGCCCCTCCAGAGCAGCTCCGGAGCGGAGCCGCTGTAAATAATGACTTTGCACTGCGTCAGGAGCTAATCCACTCGGTGATGCAAATGAAATTCATGGGCCGCTTCCCCCTCACTCGGGCTCCCGGGTGACATTACAGAACAATCCTGCCTCCATCGCCGTGTGATGTCAGCGCGGCTGCAGGAAGCCGCGCAGGGGAGCCAGGACGGCTTTCACTCCTCTTCACCACCTCACTTTCCCATTCTTCTGCTATAATTGGAAATCATGAAAATGCATTGCTTGGTGTGCTCCCGGTGCCAGCTGTTCGGTGTGCCCGCGCTCCCCGCTCAGACCAGCAGAACCGCGGTGTTTAACGCTCCCCCCGAAGGTGAAGCTGTTCCTGCCGCATCCTCTCACACGGCAACAAAGGGCGGGCAGGAATCCGCCGGCAGGATCGGCTGGAGCACGCTGGCAGCGCAGCGTGAGGAAGAGGAAGAACAGCTGAAGGCTGAAGGATTCAGACATCTGAATCTTTTTTAGCTTCCCCGCTGCTGACTAAATATCAAATGTAGGAAGACGAGAGCAGAGCTACAAGAGACTGAAGGTTTTAAACATAGAATCAGAGAATCCTGGGATGGTTTGGGATGGAAGGGACCTGAAAGCCCATCTGGTTCCAACCCCTGCCATGGCAGGGACACCTCCCACTGTCCCAGGCTGCTCCAAGCCCTGTCCAACCTGGCCTGGGACACTGCCAGGGATCCAGGGGCAGCCACAGCTGCTCTGGGCACCTGTGCCAGGCCATGCCCACCCTCACAGCCAGGAATTCCTTCCCAAAATCCCATCCATCGCTGCCCTCTGGCAGTCTGAAGCCATTCCCATGTCCTGTCCCTCTGTCCCTTGTCCCCAGTCCCTCTCCAGCTCTCCTGGAGCCCCTTTGGGCCCTGGCAGGGGCTCTGAGCTTTCCCTGGAGCTTCTCCAGGTGAACATTCCCGCCTATCCCAGCCTGGCTCCAGCTCTGGGCTCTCTCCAGCAGCCCACATCCCTGTGTGACACACAGAGCCACCCGAGCACAGGGCCCTGCTCCAGAGCTGCCCCCAGGGTGTCCCTGCACACACCCCAGTTACCCCCATTTCCCAACCACTCCCCAAAACCCAAGCAATTCATCTCCTGCTAGAGCTGGAAAGCTTCCCTTGCTCGGAAGGCTGAGCTGGGGAGGGAGCTCCCACCCGAGGAGGGAAGCTCACAGACTGGCTCCTTGGAAAAACCCACATTTCAGGAGATGCAAAAAAGCCACTTTTCAGGGAGCTGTGCCATAACAAGCCTCGAGTTTGCAAATCCAGTAACTTCCATGTACTGGAGCTTATTAATATTGGATTCTTTGGCAGGCGCTGCCTTGTCCAGCTCGGATTAGCAGCAAGTATATTCTGCTTGTCAGATTTAAACAAGATGTATAAATCTGGCACAAAAGCAAGACCAAATATGGAAGCAAATTATTTAAATTGACAAGATGTAGCTCAGAAGCACTAAGCACCGGCAGTCAGTGCCCATCAGCCCGGGTAAAACACTCCTGCCCTGGGCCACGGGAGTTAAATCCTCAAAGCAAGAGGCTAACGAGGTCACCCACCCCAAACAATTACTGATTCCAGCGCTGGGTTGGAATTTTTGGGGTTTTTTCCACATGATGGGAAGAGCAGGATGGTTATAAACAGCTGAGGGAAAAATCCCTCAAAAGCAAAGAGCTCTGAGTGGAACCAGGGAAGGGAAGGGAAGGGAAGGGAAGGGAAGGGAAGGGAAGGGAAGGGAAGGGAAGGGAAGGGAAGGGAAGGGAAGGGAAGGGAAGGGAAGGGAAGGGAAGGGAAGGGAAGGGAAGGGAAGGGAA
This sequence comes from Acrocephalus arundinaceus, assembly GCA_021534815.1. Classification (NCBI taxonomy): domain Eukaryota; kingdom Metazoa; phylum Chordata; class Aves; order Passeriformes; family Sylviidae; genus Acrocephalus; species Acrocephalus arundinaceus. The sequence goes on along the minus strand of JAJEOU010001894.1, from coordinate 16,669,586 downwards.
GGGAAGGGAAGGGAAGGGAAGGGAAGGGAAGGGAAGGGAAGGGAAGGGAAGGGAAGGGAAGGGAAGGGAAGGGAAGGGAAGGGAAGGGAAGGGAAGGGAAGGGAAGGCCCTGGCTCGCTGGAGGTGACACTGATCCCTGTCCCCGTTTGGGACACATGGCTGCAGGGCCCATCCCGTGCTGCAGAGCAGGATGTGCCCAGGGACAGTGGGCAGGGACAGTGCCCAGCCGAGCCTGGCAGCTGCCAGGGAGGAGCAGCAGGAGCAGAGCTCCATCTGCCCCGCCATGCTGCGGGAGCAGAGCTGTCACATCTCATGAAGGACATTTCCCTTCACAGGAGCGGCCTCAGCTGTCGGAAGCGATGGCCGGGGCTCCACGAGGGGCCCTGGGAGGGCTCAGCCAGCTCCCCACCCGTGAGCAGGAGCCATCCCCAAGTGCAGAACAGCCAGTGTTGCTGGCAGGTCATTAATTACACGGAGCTCAGGTGCCTCCTCACACTCACAGGGAGAACATTCTCATTTGTTCCATTTTTCCAGCGCAGGCCAGTCTGAAACCAGGATGGATCCCTCCCTCAGAGTGGGCCCAACAGCCCAGAGCAGAGCAGAGCAAAGCCAGAGCAGCCACTGCACCCAGGGGAGGCAGTTTGGCCAGAGCCATCCCTTTGTTGGCCCAGCCGAGCTGTGACCACGCTCTCCACAGCAGAGACGCTTTGGGGTGCAGGCAGAAGGAGCTCCCAGCACACAGCTCCATCCCCCACGGGCACCCCGAGAGCTGCAGTCCCTCACCACAGCCAAAGCCACTTCCTTCCCTCGGCTCCTCGGGATGAGGAGGGAGCAGAGCATTCCCTGGGACCGACCCCAGAGCTGCTCCAGGGGTGCCCGTGGGGATCCCCAGCAGCTGTGTGAGTGCAGCTTGCCCTGCAGGGCTCTGGTGCAGCACCCAGCTGTGGTTTGGAACGGCGCCTTCCCTTCCCAGGAACAGCTACAGCCAGCACAGCGACTTCTGGGAATTGCTTCTGCTGAACACAGAATTTGGCTGCTACCAACCACCACCACGCTGCCTTCCTGTCTCCCCCATCCCTTCTGTGGCTCTTGTGGAAAAACTGACTTCCTGGTGCTGGCTTGGGCAGGACAGGCCCGGCCAGGGTCACGTCTGCCCCCTCTGCTGCCCCTGATGGGGCTGAAGAGTCCGGGGAGATTTTCACCTTCATCCATTGGGCTACTCTGCAAAGCTGAGGCAGTTCCTGTGTCATTTACATCCCTGGGGTTGGGTCACCTCCCTGCCTCCAGGGACCCCTGGCCATGGCACAGAGGCCACCAACGCCAGCCTAGAGCAGGGAGGGATGGAGGGATTGATGGACGGACAGACGACTCAGGGCTGGGGAACAGCAGCCCACAGCTGTCCTCTCACTGAAGAAGGGAACCCCAAGGCACAGCCTTTGTCTCTGTCACCCTCAGGTCCCGATGCCCCAGCCCCACCCCTCTGTTCAGGTACCAGGGGTGGGGGAATTTGTCACCCCAGGGTGCCCTTGCAGGGTCCCACTCCAAGAGCACAGGATCCGTGGTTTCTGCTCAAAATATGGGACACAGCCACTCCAGGGCAGGCTCAAGTCCTTGGCCAGGCTTTGTTTGCTACAGCATCACCTGAAAGGTCTGGAGGGCCCCTGGAGCTCCCCGTGCTCTCTGTCCCCTGCCCTACCCAGCTGTGGGACAGCACACGGGGCAACCCCAGAACGGGGCTGGCAACGCCAGAACGGGGCTGGCAACCCCAGAACGGGGCTGGCAACCCCAGGCTGCACCCAGGGCCCACGCAGCAACTCCTGATTTTGTGTTTTTGCTCATTCCTGACAACCTCAAAGAGCAAAGGAGCGTGCTCTGCCCAAGTGTCACCCTTCCCCTGCAGGGAGCTCCTTACTCCCCTGCTCTGAGTGCCCCTAACCCCTGGGCTGGCAGAGCAGTGACTCAGTAGCCACACCGGAGGGATTCGTGTCACCAGCACTCCCCACCACCTGTGCTGCCCTTGGGGCCCGAGCTGGGCCATGGGCACACAAAGCCACCAGCCCTGAGCGGGGTCTGGCAGCACCAATCCCCTCACAGCTGGCTGCTGCAGGAAAAGCCGCCCCAAACCTTCTCTTGGCACAATCCCATCCCACCCCACACTGCAAACCTCCCCTGTGGTTACCACACACCTCCAGCTGAGGGGAGAGCACTTCCACCTTCCCCTTCTAACAACGCGTGTCAGGCCACCCTAAATGCTGGCACGGCCAGCAGTTAATTCCTCAGTCACTGTGATCGTGCCATTAATTTGCTGAGAATTCCTCAGGGGCCTGGATGGCTCTGAGGAGCCTCTCCAGCCCTTCAGGCTCTTGCCTGTTGAGCTGCAGGAGGAGGAGGAGGAGCTGTGCTGGCTGGGGAGGAGGGAGGGCAGCAGCCCACTGCGAGGGCTTGCGCAACTCCCCTGCCGCGGGTTCCTCCGGGAGCCCCAGCAGAGCAGAATTCACACCCAGCTCTGAGGGCAGGCTCAAGCCCACCTCCTGTTCCACACCAAACCCCCAAGGTCCTGCTGGGTTTCACAGCCCCAAGGCAGGTGAGCGCCCACCCACAGCCCCTGCCCCGCACGCCCCGCCAGGGCCCCGTGTGCCGCAGGAATCTGTGGGATCACATGTGTGCGAGCGAGCAGGCGTGCAGAAACGCGGCACTGTTTGCTGAGAAGTCTCCTTAGAGACAGCCCAGGCATTAAATTCCCCAGGAAGACTCAAGAGCTGAAGAAGAATCATGGCAGAGGCTCGGGACTGGGGTGGTTGGACCTCTGCGGTGGTGGCAGAGCCAACAGGAACCAGGCAGAGGTGCTGCAAACCCTCCTGCCACCCCAGGGCCCCCAAATCCCCACGGGTCAGCTCCAAATCCCCCACCCAGCATCCCACGGCTGGCACCAGCCAGGACGGGCACCCCGGCAAGGAAACAGACCCCTCGGTATCGGGGCCCGGATCGTTTTAGGATGACAGCTATCTCCGGAGATAAGAAAGAAAAACCCACCCTGCCACTGCAGGGGGGAGGGAAACAAAAACCACTTCCACCGCCGGCCTGGGCCAGCCCCTGAGCGCTGCGCGGGGACAGCGGCGGCGCTGCGGGGATCGAGCGGTCCCTGCCCGGCTGCACGGCCCCGGCTCTGCCTGAGGGGCTGCACGGCCGACCTGTCCCTAAACACCTGCTGCAACACACCCCTGCCTCCAAAACATCTGTCTGCAAAACACCCCTGCCTCCTAAACATTCCTCTCCCTCCTAAACAGCCCTGCCTCCTAAACCCCTTCCTCTCCCAAACATCTTCCTCCTAAACACCCCTCTCCCTCCTAAATGCCCCCCTCCCAAGCACTGCTCTCCATCCTAAACACCCCTGTCCCAAACATCTCCCTCCTAAGCACCCCTCTCCCTATTAAACACCTGCCTGCAAAACATCTCTGCCTCCAAAATACCCCTTCCTCCTGAACATCCACCTCCTAAACACCCCTCTGCCTCCAAAACCCCTCTCTCTCCTAAACATCCCTTCCTCTTTAACCCCCCTCCCTCCTCAGCCCCTTCCTCCCTCCTAAACACCTGCCTGCAAAACACCCCTGCCTCCTGAACACCCCTCTCCCAAACATTTACCTCCAAAATACCCCTCCCTCCTAAACCCCTCTCTCTCCCAAACATCTTCCTCCTAAACACCTCTCCCTCCTAAACACCCCTTCCTCCTTAACCCCTCTCTCTCCCAAACATCTTCCTCCTAAACACCTCTCCCTCCTAAATGCTCCCCCCCAAGCACCCCTCTCCGTCCTAAACAGTCCTCCCTCCCAAATACCCCTCTCCCAAACATCTCCCTTCTAAACACCCCTCTCCCTCTTAAACACCCCTCCCTCCTAAGCCCCTTCCTCCCTCCTAAACACCTGCCTGCAAAACATCCCTGCCTCCTGAACACCCCTCTCCCAAACATCTTCCTCCTAAACATCCCTCTCCTTCCAAAACCCCTCTCTCTCCCAAACATCTTCCTCCTAAACACCTCTTCCTCCTAAACACCCCTCCCTCCTAAACCCCCCTCCCTCCCCGCAGGCAGCGCGGGCTCAGCGGGGCCAGCCCAGGTGACAGCTCCAGAGCAACCCCGCACCGAGGGGCGGCTGTTCCCATCCCCGTCCGCGCTGTGCGCACCGGGCCGTGCCGGAGCACAGCCCATCTGCGAGCGCTTCCCTTTTCTGCCTGTGCCTGCTCTGCCCTGCTGGGGGACAGCTCCGTGCGGGGACACCCTGGGGACACCCCGGGGACACGGCTGCAGCACCCGCCGGAGCGGCGGGCGCACGGAAAGCCCTCCGAAAACCGCGTCTCCAATTTCTGCAGCATTATATAATTAGCATCGTTTGTGTCGCAAAAGTAATTGCAGTAACATTTTTAATTAGTCTATTTGAACACTAACATTGCTCCAGTGTGCATAATATGTTGACACGAAATTACTGGGTTTGAGGCAACTCGGGAATGATTGGAGTTTGTTTTGCTTTTGTTTCTTACTTGTTTAATCGAGTCAATGAGAGCGGTGCCGAGCCCAGCCCGCAGAGCGAAGTGAGATGGGTTTCACTTCCGTCTGGGGGGAGGAAGGGAGGCTGCTGAAGGCACTGAGCTGGGGACAAATACTTGCTTGAGAGGTAAGGCCCGGGTGACATTTTCCAGCTGCTCGGCTCCGCTCTCAGATGTTGACTCGTGAAAACACAGAACAGAACGGGAGCGCTGGCCTTGGAGGGCAGGGGGAGGAAAAGCTGCCGGGAGGAATTGTGTGGTACAAAGTTTGGAAGGAGATCTAATCTGAGGAGTTTCTTTGCTCACTGAGTCATGAGCAGGGACAAGAGGTAAACATTCCCCCCCGAAAAGTCACCGCATGAGATCCAAACACCCATCACCAAATTATCTTTTTTTTCCCTTTCTCTTCAGGAAGAATCAAGACTCTCCCTTCCAAGATCTTTTCCACATTGCACACGTGAAAGCAGTGACAGATGCAGGTTATTTTTTGCTCCCGAGTGTGAATCACGTTCCCCTGCTCCTCACCTCTGCCCAGGCCCCCAGGGTGCCAGCCCAGCCCCAGGATGAGCAAACTCCTGGGGACGAGTCCCCCTCACCCCCTGACCCTCAAAGGGACCAGGACCTGCCTGGACAGGAGGAGAAGCGGCCCCCGAGGGTGCCAAGGCGGGGGAAACACCAGCAGGAAAGAGAAAGCTGCCAGTTCCCAGAAGGCGACCGAGAACTTCTCTCCCAAAAAGCTTCCAAACCAAATTCCCTTTCCTTTCCCATCCTGCAGCACTTCCCACGCCAGGAGAACCAAGAATTGGCCGCTTGTCCCTTCCCCAGCCTGCAGACACCGAGGGGCTGCTCCCTCCTAACACATCCCTGGTGCTGCCTGGGTGAATCCCCAAGCAGGGAAGGGGAGCACACACATTCCCGTTTTTCCTGGGAAGTTTCTTCACCTCCCCGCTGCAGCAGGCGGCTACAGCAGGGCCAGAGCCGCTCTGTGCCACGCTGAGAGGCAGCCCGGGGCCATGGAGCCTCCCTCGGGAAGAGTTCCTCTGCCTGGCAGCTCCGGGCTCATCCTGCAGCTTCCAACACCCACGAGATATTGATTTCTTTTTGTTAACCTGCCAGGACCGGCGCTGCTCCCGGAGGCTGTGCACAGCCCGGCGCTGCCCACACCCAGACACTTTCTGGCTCTCGAGAGAGAAACGTTGGCCCAGGAAGTCTTGAGATGCACCCGAGGATAAGGAGGAGATCGTGTGCGAGGATAAGAAGCAGATTAGCAGGCAATTAGGCGGCATTTTGTGGTATCCATTAGTATTTCGAGCTACAAAGAGTCCGTTTCTGCTAACTTCCTGCCAAAAGTCACAAGTAATGAGCTAATTAACAATCTAATTATTGCAAATGCCCTAGAAAGAAACCAGGGCACAGGTGAAAACCTACTTAAAGTGATCCGGGCAGTGGGAACAGCTGAGAGCAGGCAGGCTTGTGCCCCAGCTGCGTTCCCAGCCATCCCACAGCACGAGGGGACGAAACGCTCGGGGAAGGCGTTAAAGTGGAATTAAAGCAAAGGGAGAGGCAGAGCCTCGCTCCAGAGCCTCCAGCCTCGCTCCGGAGCCTCCTGCCAGCCCCGTGCGGCTCAAGAACCCCTAAACAAAAGCCGCCCCTGGGATTTTCTGCCTCCCGGGTGTCAATGTTTGCCAAGTCCTGCATCAGCTGCAGCGCAGCCTGTGGGGCACAAACCCGGAGCTGGCGGTGCCTGCACAACCCACGGCTGGAGCGGGGCAGTGCCAGCCCTGGCACCCCCAGGACAAGCCCCTTCCCGAGCAGGCGGCGGTGGGAGGGAGCTCTGGGTGGATTTCCCCGGCTGGAAGCACCCTGCAGCGAGGCACGGCGTGTCTGCACCCCCGGGCACAGCTGCTGCTGCTGGGCAGCGCCCCGGAGCTGCCCCACCCACGGGAGCACCCTCACCTGGGCACCGCAGCACCTCCGGGAAAACCCAGAGATGGCTGATTTTAGGAAAGGAAAGGCTGGGCTGGGCTGCAGAATCCCGCATTGCACAGCAAATATTCCCTACGGCCTGGTCCTGTCTGTAACACCGGAGTGACCCGGGAAGGGCTCGCTGAAGGCACAGAGGGATGTCACAGAGCAGCCACACACCCCTGGGGTGGCACCGGGCACAGCAGGGCCCTGGCACTGCTGGTGGTGGCACTGCAGCTCGCCAGGGTCCTGCCCCATGGGTCAGGGCTCCACTGCAGCTCGCCAGGGTCCTGCCCCATCAGCCAGGGCTGCACTGCTGCTCACCAGGGCTCCACTGCAGCTCACCCAGGTCCTGCCCCATGGGTCAGGGCTGCACTGCTGCTCACCCAGGTCCTGCCCCATGAGCCAGGGCTCCACTGCAGCTCACCAGGGCTCCACTGCAGCTCGTCAGGGTCGTGCCCCACCAGCCAGGGCTGCACTGCTGCTCACCCGGGGCTCCACTGCAGCTCACCCAGGTCCTGCCCCATGAGCCAGGGCTCCACTGCTGCTCACCCGGGTCCTGCCCCACCAGCCAGGGCTGCACTGCAGCTCACCAGGATCCTGCCCCATGGGTCAGGGCTCCACTGCAGCTCACCCAGGTCTTGCCCCATGAGCCAGGGTTGCACTGCAGCTCACCCAGGTCCTGCCCCACTGCTCAGCAGCCCCGTGGCCACTCCTGGGCCCACCCGCTGCCCTGGCGCTGAGGACTGCTTTAACACCGCCTAAAAAACATCCAAGGAGAAACCTTGAAGCAAGAGCGCGGCTCCAGGTTTGGATAACAGCTCCTGACAGCTGGAAGAGGCTTGGAAAGGCGCCAGCTCGCCGACACTGGATGCTGGAGGTGGAACTGAGCAGGGCTGCAGGAGTCAGGCAGGCAAACCCTGCCGGGCCGGTGCCTGGTCCCCACCTGCTCCACAAACACGCTCAGACCCCACGGGCGTTGTGTCTGCACAATCACACCGACACCGGGAGCAAAGGCAGGGAATTCACAGCCAGGGGAGACCCAAACCAGAGATCCGAAAATTCCTCTCGGTAACGCGACCGCGCCGCCCATGTGTGAAACCTCAGGTGCCGGGGGAAGCTGTGACCTTGAGAAACAGCCCTAGGACACGTTCTCATCTCCACATCCACTTTCCTCTGCCTGCCAACACCTGTGCAGGCCTTCGGCCGGGCTTTGGGAGGTGGCAGGGAGATGGTTTTGGTATTTTCAGGTTACACACACGTGGCAAGCGTTAAGGACGAGCAGCAGCATCGTTTAAATTGGATTAACCTCGCACTGCTGGCGCAGGATGCTCCCCGCAGGAGCCCCCAGCCCCTCACACCGAGCGTGCCGCTCCGCAGCCCGAGGACAGCTGTGAAGAGGAGCCTTTCACAGCTCCGGAGCGGGTTTGTTTCCGTGCCAAATACCTCAGCCTGGGAGCCAGCCACCCACCAAAATAAAACTCCGTCCCAAATATTCACAAAAGCGCAATTTCCCCTGCCGGCAGCAGCCCCGTTTGGAGCCCGCACAGGTGGGACGCAGAGGACAGGGCGAGCCGCGAGCAGCCCCCAGCTGGGCTGGCTCCCACAGCGATCAGAGCACGCCCGGGTAATTCATCCCAATTCCCCCGGGGAACATCCCAAATCCCTGAGGAGCCCGTCCAGAATCCCGGCATCGTCAGAACAAAGAATTATGGCCATAGTAACCCGGCTACCGCACCATATTCCGTTGTAAAGCCTCATCCTCTCCCCAGCAACACAACCGAGCCGTGCGAGTCCCCGCCGGCTGCGCAGTTCCAGCCGCGGGGCTGCCCTCGCCCAGCCCGTTCGCCGCCCAAACAAACACATGTTTTGGTGCTAAGTGCGTTAAAAACAAACTCCCCTCGCCCTTTTTTATTTTCCGGGGGATTTGGCCGAAGTGGCGGGCGCTTATCTCAGCTAACGAGACCCGACCGGCTTAAAGGCACCGACTAGTTGCTGGGTTGATTAAAAAAATGACTAAGCTGCTTCCCGGTGCGGCGGGGATGCTCGGGGCCGGTGCGGCGGGGATGTTGCCCGCACGGAGATGCGGGGCCGGTCCCGGGGGGCGCGCACGGAGCCCCCCCAGCCCCACCCCGGCAGCGCGACACTCACCTTGACACTGGAAGCCCTGCTTGCCGAAGCCCCTGCGGAGAGAGAGGCGGAGTGAGACCCCGCAAAGAGCCTGCCCGGAGGGCAGCGGGCACCGGGGGGACCGGGGTGGGGTGCGGGGATGAGGGGAGCAGGGGCGGGAGGAGAAGGGGACCCGGAGGATGGCGAGGATGAGCCCCAGCGGGCCGGGCGGGCACAGGGAGGGATGTCCCGCCGAGCCCGAGTCCCGGAGCGGCTGCGGCGGGCCGGGGGGAGGCTCACCAGATGAAGTCGGTGCAGTGGCTGCAGAAGGTGGGCTGCTTGAAGAACCGCGCCGTGAACTTGTGGTTCTTCACCTCGTGCACGTTCTTCTGCCGCAGGGCGCCCTTGCGGGCGAAGCGCACCGGGCCCTCCTCGCCCTCGGGGGCCGGCGCTGCCGCCGGCGGCTCGGCCATGCTGCGCGGGGGCTGCGGGCCCGGCCCGGCCCGCTCCGGTGCCGCTGCTCCGGCGGGGCTGGCGCTGGTCCGGCTGCGCTGCCGGGGCCGCGCTCGGGGCCGCTGCCCGCAGCTGGCGGGAGGCTCCGACACCGCCCGCCGGGCCACGCCCCCTCATTTACATGCAGCGCCGCCCCGCCCTCATCTGCATCGCCGGCCGCGCCCCCGGCGCCTCGCGGAACCGCGAGCTCCGCCCACCCCGCGCGCCCCGGCACGGCCACGCCCCCAGCCCGCGATTTGCATAATGATTTGCATGGGGCCCGGCCCGGCCCTTCATTTGCATAGAGCAGCTGCATCCCGCGGGGATGGACAGCGGGGACACCGGGCACGGGCAGGGATGGACACCGGGCACGGGCAGGGATGGACACTGGGAATGGGCAGGGATGGACACTGGGCACGGGCAGGGATGGACACTGGAATGGGCAGGGATGGACATCAGGAATGGGCAGGGATGGACACTGGGCACAGGCAGGGATGGACAGTGGGGACACTGGGCAGGGATGGACAGTGGGAATGGGCAGGGATGGACACCAGGATTGGGCAGCGATGGACAGCGGGGATGGGCAGGGATGGACACTGGGACAGGCAGGGATGGACACTGGGGACATCGGGCAGGGATGGACATCGGGAATGGGCAGCGATGGACACCAGGCATGGGCAGGGATGGACATCGGGAATCCCAGGAATGGGCAGGGACAGAGCCCGGCACGGGAGGGGACACTCCCCGGGGCAGGGACGGCCCCAGCCGGTGGCCCACGTGAGGCGGGGCTGTGGGCAGGGTCACAGGGCAGGGACATGGCCCAGTGCCTCTGCCTGACCAGAGGGTGGGAGGCAGGTATGGATGTGTTGGTGCCAGCCATGGGGACACCCGCACTGCCCCATGCCCTCTGCAGGACCGGCAGTGACAGCACTGGCTCCTGGCGAGTCCCAGATTTCCCCCTGAGGCCAGAACCTTTTTTCCTACCCCGATTTTTGCACAACCCGAGTCAGGCCCAGAGGGGCCAGGCAGGACTCAGCAGTGCCAGGCTGGGCACTGGGGGGCTCCTGGGGGGGCAGCAGCGTGGCCACGGGCAGCCCAGGCATGCCCAGGGCTCACACACAGCCACAGGGGCACAAAACACCAGCTCAGCGTCCCTGGGAATGAATTTTTGAATCTGCAGCTGGAATAATGAACTTCTTTCACTGACCCACTGCAGACACCACAGCTGGCTGGCACAGAGGAGTTTTCCAGCCACATCCACCACTGATCTCAGTCGCTCCCTGACAGCACTGACAGACACTGAAATCAGATCCATCAGCTCCTCCTCTGCCATCCAGGCCTCCCCTGGCCCGCCTGGTGCTGCGCTGTCCTGGTCTGGGTGCTGAGGGGATGAGAACTCAAATCAAAACACGAGACAACTTCAAGCGACACATAACCGTATCTCCACGAGCAAGCCTCTCTAAATTCTCATTTCTGGGATTTAATTCTGGATCTGCATCCACGTGATCCTTCCCCTTTTGAGGCCCGAGACCGTCCCTGCTCAGCTGTGATCCAGCCCTCCATCCCACATGCTCTTTCTCTGAAGAAAGCCCCGCTCACTCCATGGAATTAAACACCCAGGAGACTTTCCCGAAATAGGCCCAGGGCTGTCATTATGCAGCTGCTGTAAAAGGTTCATTGCAGAGCAGAGCGGGGCTGACCTGTCCTGCTGATGTCACCCTCGCAGGAGCAGCGGGCTGAGGTTCCATCCCTCAGGAGGAGGATGGAGTCCCAGCCATCCCTGCCCGTGCTGGGAGGGGATGAGGGGACATCCCTGGGGTGTGGGGGGTCACACGTGGGGCTCTCTGTCCCCTGCCCCAGGAGCCCCCCTGACTGCGGGCTCACACAGCGATGTGTGGAGCAGAAATAACTCTTCCTGCATGGAAAGGAACCGAGCAATGATGGAAATAACAATCGGAAATAATAACGGGGGTTTGGCTCCTTCCCTCCGCACTGCTCCAGGGGAGTGGGGTGTTCCCTCAGCACGTGGAGCCACCCCAGGCTGAGCTCTGCTCCTTTTCACTGTAAACTCTGGGCTTGCCTGTTTCTGCCTTGCTGATTCTTTGCTGTGTGTTCCCGTTTTCCAAGGACAGCCCCCATACCGGCTGCATGTGGAATGCAGAGAATATGGCTTTAATTTCCCCCTACGAATGTTGATAATCATGATAATCACGCTCAGACTTTTGTCACTGCCGGGCCCTGGCACAAAAGCACAAAAGTACAAAATCCAGGTACAGTTCTTGCTCTCAGGGGATCGCTTTCTTCTTTCCTCACTTTACGTAATTCCACCTTATTTTACTTTCTTCATTATTTAGTGCACTCTGAGTCACGTCATATTAAAGGCAGGATCTTCACGGCCGCGCTGATTCTCACCAAAGCTGAGGATGCAGATCCCCCCCAGGACTTTGGAATGAACTTTTGCTGGATGAACATCCCAGCAGCTCCTTCCTCTGAGGAAGCTGTTACATTTATTAATGCAAGCTCGCCCCCAGGTGTGACACACACAAACAACCCTGGGCAGGCACTCTCAGGGGAGCACGGCCTGGGGCAGAGGGGAAACCAGCCCGGTTCGTCCCTGCCTCCATCCAGGTGTGCGTTTGATGCTGTTTTCCCCTCCATCAGTTCCGGCTGTGGAGGAGGCACCAGCCCCAGGCAGAGCTGTGGGGAGCGGTGTCTGCACTCCCTGCACACCGGGGGTCTCCACGGAGCTGCCCAACCCCGGCTCCCTTTGCCAGGAGCCCCCAGCCCCTCTGCACGGGAGCGGGGGAGCCGCCCCCAGGGACGTGATTCACATCCTCAGGAAGGGCCCTCATCCTCATCCTCATCCTCATCCTCCTGCGGGAGCTGCTGGGGAAGGGGGAGCTCGGAGCAGCCGCAGGGCCTGTGCTGGGAAATGGGGGAGAGGAGAGCTTGGCAGGAACCCAGGAATGTGAGCCCTTCGCAGAAAAATCCTGCACCCCAAATCACAGGTTGGGGTCAGGGTTAGGGTCAGGGTTAAGGTCAGGGTGAGGGTTTGGGTTTGGGTTACAGTTTGGTTTCGAGGTTAGGGTTAGGGTTAAGGGGAGGGTTAAATTTAGGGTCAGGGTTAAGGTTAGGGTTAGGGTCAGGGTCAGGGCAAGGGTTAAGGTTCAGGTTAGGGTGATGGTTAAGGTCAGGGTTAGGGTCAGGGTTAAGGTTAGGGTCAGGTTTAGGGTTCGGGTTAACGTTAGGGTTAGGGTTTGTGTTAAAGTCAGGGTCAGGTTTAGGTTTAGGGGCACAGGGGCCCAGCCCAGGGAGCCGCTGCCACCATGGGATGAGCTGTGCTGGCCACCCCCATCTCCGCAGCCTCACCCCACACCGCAGCCAGCCCCACATCCCAGCAGAGAGACTCAATCCCCAAAGCCCAGCAGAATTCCGCCCGTTTCCCGGGAATCTCTCCCTGCACACGTGCTGTGCCCCGATCCTGTGGCAGCTGCGGGCGGGAGCCGCGGCTCCTGAGGGAGCCCCCGGTGGGCGCTGCAGCTCCAGCCCCGCGCTGAGGTGGGGACGCTGCTCCCCTGCTGCCCACACCGGCTGCATCTGAAGAATTCCAAAAAGCTGGAGAACAGATTGGTCTCTCTTTTTTTAATCTCTATTTTTCCTTCGGGACCCAAATCCGCCACAGGAAACAGGTGGAGGGAAAGTCCAGCTGTAATTCGATATAAAGGTGCCTCGGCAGCCTCCACATCCTGCCCTCATCCAGCCTGCCAGGAGGGCAGGGCAGGGACAGGGACCTGGAATGGGGACAGGGATCCTGGACCAGGGACAGGGATCCTGGAATGGGACAGGGATCCTGGAGTGGGGGACAGGGATCCTGGGATGGGGACAGGGATCCTGGGAAGGGACAGGGATCCTGGGACAGGGATCCTGGGCAGGGACAGGGATCTTAGGCAGAAAATCCTGCTCCCTCCAGCTCCGGAGGATCTTGTCACTGCTCCCAGCTGTTTTGGTCTTCAGCCCCGCTCCGAGGCTGCTCGGGGGTCCCGGGGCCAGCACAGCCCCGGCCCAGCCCCACAGGACACAGGGCCCGGGGGCGCAGCCGCAGCTGCAGCCGCAGGCCGGGGCCGCGCTGGGGACGCGGGTCTGCCCCGGGTTCCGCGGGGACACTGGGGACGGGCGGGGTGACAGGCACCCCCCGCAGCGGGGTGGCATCAGCTGCTCCGCTTTTTCCCTTTCTGCTTTCACAGCTTTGGCGTGTTCCACGTCCTCCGTGCGCCGAGGAGAGAGATGTTCGTGTGAGGAGAGACCCGGCTCCCCACCCACCGGCGGCGGGAGATCCTTCACAGCCGCCGGGCCAGGAAAAACCCAAAATGTTGGCGCCTGAGCTCATAGAAACCTCCGGAGTGGCCGGAGCGAGGGGACAGCCCCAGGGACACGGGGACAGGCCAGGGACACGGGGACAGGTCAGGGACATGGGGACAGCCCAGGGATATGGGGAACAGCCCCAGGGACACGGGGACAGCCCAGGGACATGGGGACAGCCGCAGGGGATATGGGGACAGCCCAGGGACACGGGGACAGCCGCAGGGACACGGGGACAGCCGCAGGGATATGGGGACAGCCCAGGGACACGGGGACAGCCCCAGGGACACGGGGACAGCCCAGGGTCACGGCCACAGCGCCGCCCGGCTGGAGCAGCCCCCGCTCCCGCCCTGGATGTGAAAATCCAGCATTTCCTTCTGCCTCCTCCCGCCTGCTCCAGCAGCCGCGGCCGGCAGTGCGGATGTGGAACGTGTGGCTGCGCTGGGATGCGGGGATGTGACAGACAGGACACGGGGACACAGGGCAGGACACCGGGACACAGGGACACAGGGACACAGGGACACAGGACAGGGCTCAGGGACACAGGACAGGGCTTAGGGACACAGGACGGACACGGGGACACAGGATGGACACAGGGACACAGGACAGACTCAGGGACACAGGGCAGGACTCGGGCAGGGCTGTCCCTGAGGACATCAGCACACTGCTGGCGGTGACAGGGGGGCACAGGGGGCTCCGGCTGGGCCGTGGCCCCCAGCCCAGCTCTGCCCACCCGGAGGAGGCTCACACACGGCGGGCGGGCCCAGCTGACCGGGAACTGCTGCCCCTCACGGTGCCCTGAGCACGGGGGTGCAGCAGCCGGCAGGAGCCGGCACTCTGATCCTCGCCGGGGCAGGAGCAGGCGAGGGGCTGCAGGAAGGAGTTCAACAAAGCTCCATCCCCCAGCCCGACCCTCAGCTCGCCCGGGGCTGCCAGGGTGCAGTGCCCAGCCTGAGAGGGGCAGCAGGGCCGTGCCAGAGGAGTGAAACCATTCCCAGCTCGGAGCTGCAGCGCTCGGCTGTGGAAATTCATCCTCATTTCCCCATCCCTCCTCAGGGCGGGGCGCGCTGCAGCTGGATCAGCGGGATGAGCAGCCCGAGCTGGTCCCTGCCCGCGGTTGTCACCCTCCCTGCCCGGGGCTGTCACCTCCCTGCCCGGGGCTGTCACCCTCCCTGCCCGGGGCTGTCACCCCTGCAGGGGGACAGGGCCACCACAGCTGCCCAAAGCCGCTCTGGCCCCCTGAGCACGGACAGGGGGGCTCAGGCACCTCGGCTGCTCGCATGGCTCGGCACATGCCAAACACGCTTAGGCTATTTAAATATTTCATATTCCTGGCTGCTGGCTCTCAGGGAGAACAAATTAATTCTGTTTTATGTACCCAGAAACGGCCCACATCAAACCGCCTGCCTGCACAGTTGGTTGAGCAAAGTTTGTGGTGAAATCCTTGGGGTTTTGTTGCTTGGTTCCCAAACCAGCTGATCGATAATTGGCTTCCGTGTCCTATAACTCCACAGAAAGTTGTCATTATTCCTTGCTGTCGATCCAACTTTTCGGTGTCCCTCTGTGCTGCACGCTGGGTGGTGGCAGGGGCAGGGTGGCACTGTCACCTCCACGTGTCTCACCAGTGGGCAGAGGGGAGTTTCAGCCCTGGGACAGGCAGGCAACAACAGAGAGTCAAGGGCAGCATTGAATTTGTGTGCTGGAGGAAAAAGCAGAACTCAAACTCAACAGAGCCGAACTGTGAGTGACGGGCTCGAGATGAAGGGAAAGCTGCAGGGAGATCTCAAAGTGCCCATGGGACTTCCAGGGGAGCTGCAGAGGGGCTGGGGACAGGGGATGGAGGGACAGGACACAGGGAATGGCTCCCACTGCCAGAGGGCAGGGATGGATGGGAGATTGGGAATCAGGAATTGTTCCCTGGCACAGGTGCCAGGGCAGCTGGGGCTGCCCCTGGATCCCTGGCAGTGTCCCAGGCCAGGTTGGACAGGGCCTGGTGACACAGCCCAGCTCTGGGGCAGAGCCGAGGGGACGCAGCGGAGCCACTGAGCCCCTGGCCGGGCTGCAGCACCCGCCCCCTCCGGGCCGCACAATAATTCTGCTTGTGCCGTTCCAAACTCCAGCTGCTCCCCCCCAGGAGCTGAATTCCTGCGCAGCTTCCTTCTCCCGAGGGACGGCTGCTTTTATACCCATCGTTCATCACATTGCTCGGAAAAAAATCATCTCATCATGAATTCCTCACCCGGCCCTTCCAGGAGCCTCATTTAAATAACAACGAGGCTCATTAGCGGCGCGGGGCTGATCCCTGCACAATGATTTCTTCATTAAGCTTTGCCTGGGAGGGTTTTCCTCCCGGCTGAGCCGCTGATCCCTTCCCTCCCCGCCGCTCTCTGCTGCTCCGCACCCGCGGATCCCACCGGGCCGGGCTGTGGGGCAGGGCTGTGCCCGGCAGTGGGGCAGGGATGTGCCGGGCTGTGGGGCAGGGATGGGCCCGGCAGTGGGGCAGGGATGTGCCCGGCTGTGGGGCAGGGATGTGCGGGGCTGTGGGGCAGGGATGGCCGGGCTGTGGGGCAGGGATGTGCCGGCTGTGGGCGGGTGGCCGGCTGTGGGGCAGGGATGTGCCGGGCTGTGGGGCAGGGATGTGCCGGGCTGTGGGGCAGGGATGTGCCGGGCTGTGGGGCAGGGATGTGCCCGGCTGTGGGGCAGGGATGTGCCGGGCTGTGGGGCAGGGATGTGCCGGGCTGTGGGCGGGGCGGGTGGGGGGTGGGGCAGGGATGTGCCGGGCTGTGGGGCAGGGCTGTGCCGGGCTGTGGGGCAGGGCTGTGCCGGGCTGTGGGGCAGGGATGTGCCGGGCTGTGGGGCAGGGCTGTGCCGGGCTGTGGGGCAGGGATGTGCCGGGCGTGGGGCGGGTGTGCCGGGCTGTGGGGCAGGGATGTGCCGGGCTGTGGGGCAGGGATGTGCCGGGCTGTGGGGCAGAGATGTGCCGGGCTGCTCGGTTTGCCAGGAACCTGGGTGTCCCAAATCCCGGGATACGGAAATCCCAGCGGGATGCTCTTTTATCAACAAACCTTTGGGGCCATCCCACCTTTCCCCCTCACCAGCCCTGTCCGTTCCAGGCGGAATTTCCTCCCCCGAAAGGACTGGCAGCAGATTCTCCACTGTCAGGTTCTGCCAGGCCTTTGGCCTTTGGCCACCCCGGCTCATCCCGGCCTGGCCGGGCGCCCGCTCCGGGTGCACAAATCCCTGCAGAGGCTGCACAGAAAATCGGGCTGCGAGTGAGCGCGGGGCTGGCCGAGTTCGGCTCTGCTCCCTCCCAGCAGCTCCAGCCCCGCTGCTCCCGACATTTCCCAGCACAAAAATCCTAGGATAGAGCACAGATCCCTGAGCCCGGGTGGGGCTCGCTGCTCTCACCGCCCTTATCTCATTCATTTCCCACTGGAGATTATTCCGGCTGGAGGCCGAGCAGCCGGGAGTGCCAGAGTCCTGCCCCGCTGTCCCCTGGTGTCCCCCTGGTCACCGTCCCCAGTGCCACAGCCCATCGTGTCCCTTCAGCTCCTCGTGGGAGCAAAAACTATGGAGAAATAGTGCAGGCAGGGGACATCCTGCCTGCCATGAATTTCCAGAGATATTTTGAAAAAGTTCCATTAAAATAATAAAAATAAAAATAATAAAAATAAAAATTTAATAAAAATAAAAATTTAATAAAAATAAAATAAAATAAAATAAAATAAAATAAAATAAAATAAAATAAAATAAAATAAATAAAATAATAATGTCCCCCAGAAAGACTTGGGGCTTCACCAATTTACAAACCAAAGAATTTTGGAACGGAAAACATTTGCACGAGGCTTTCCCTCCTCGGTGAAGCTGTCCGGGCTGTTTTTGCAGCGGTGCCCCGGCTGCTCCCGGGTTCTTGGCCCTCAGGGCACCCCTGGGCCGCAGGTGGGAGGACACCGTGTCCCCCGGTCCCCTGGCTGTGTCCCCGCGGTGTCACCGTCCTGCCCGGGCCGGGGATGGGATCCCGAGCAGGGATTTCCTACAGCAAAGCCCTGCAGGTTGTTTCACTCCGCGGGCCGCCGGGTTTATTTATCCCCCCTCACGCTCGCTCATCTGCGTTTGTCAGGCAGACCGCGCCGGTTGCCATCTGCAGGAAGCTGTAAATCCTCCTCTGGCTTTTCCCTGCGGCTCCTTCCTGCCCCTCCGCTGGAGCTGCGGACCGGCGGCACCGGGGTCCGGGGGGGCACAAAGGGCCCGAGCCGCTCCCGTGCCCGCGGGGGTTTCCTGCACGCCCAGCCCGGGCCGCGCTCAGGTCACCGCTGTCACTCGGGGTGGTGCTGGCGGTGACACCCGGAGCATTCCCGGCTCTCCCTCGCTGTTCCTTCTCCCAGGCTCCCCCGGAACCCAGCGGCCTCTGCCCCCCAGGACAGCCCCTGAAGTGTCACCTGGGCTCCCCGGGGGTCCTCCCTGATCCAGGAGGGACAGGGCGAACTCTCCGTAATCCCAAATTATCCGGGATCACATCCGCCAGGTCCTGCGGGCTGTTTTATCAGGGGCCATCCTCCCTCTGCCCCCTCACCAGCCCTGCCCGTTCCAGACGGAATTTCCTGCCCTGGAAGGGCTCGAATGGAATCAAACCCCGCCGCTCCTTCCGCTGGAACAGGAGCGCTCCAGGGGAATTCCCTCCCGGATCCGGGGGATCCCGCACCCCTGGGACCCCCGCCCGTGTCCGGGCTGGCCCCGGGCTGGCCCGGCTCCGCTCCGCCCGGCTCGGGATGTCACCGTCCCCATGGCAACGGGAGGGCTGCACAGAAAAGAAAAAAAAAAAAAAAAAAACCCACCAAAACAAAATCAAACCCCCACCAAACACCAAAAAAACCCAAACAAACAAAAAAACCCCCACGGCGGGACCTAAGGCGGAGCCTGAGGTCACCTCGGGCCAGGCGGGAGGGACCCGGGGAGCTGTCACACCGGCAGGGGACAGCGCCAGCCGCGCCACCCGCTCCGGAACCCGCCCCGGGGCCGGGCGGCCCTGGCAGCTCAGCAGCCCCCGCACGGCCCTCCCGGGGCTGCTTTCGCTGGGCCTGGGCACGGCCGGGCATTGCCGGACACTGCCGGGCACTGCCGGACACTGCTGGACACTGCTGGACACTGCCGGACACTGTGGGCACTGCCGGACACTGCCGGGCACTGTGGGCACTGTAGGCACTGTGGGCACTGTGGGCACTGCCGGACACTGCCGGACACTGTGGGCACTGCCGAACCCTGCCGGACACTGCGGGCACTGCTGGACACTGCTGGACATTGCTGGACACTGCGGGCACTGTGGGCACTGCCGGACACTGCCGGGCACTGCTGGACACTGCTGGACATTGCTGGACACTGCGGGCACTGTGGGCACTGCTGGACACTGCTGGGCACGGCCGGGCATTGCCGGACACTGCTGGACACTGCCGGACACTGCCGGACGCTGTGGTCACTGCCGGACACCGCGGGCACTGCAGGCACCGTGGGCACAGGGCAGCCCCGGCAGCCCAAAGGTGCCCATTCCTCCTCCCCTGGCAGCCCCAGGGCTCCTTCCTCAGCCCCGCGCCTCTCCGAGCAATGTTGATCATTTTGATGGAGCATTTGTTTTAATTTCCCAAATGAGGAAGCGATCTTGTAAATATTGTGCGGTAATTAAAATGGCTATTTATTGTGCAGCGTTCTGGCTGCTGCCAGCGCAGAAGGCGATTGGAACTCCCCTCCCGGGCCCTGCCTGCGGCCGGCCCGCGGCCCCAGACACCCGCATGGCCCTGGGGGTGACACGGCTGACACGGCGGTGGCACGGCGGTGACACAGCGGGGACACGGAGGTGACACGGAGGTGACACGGAGGTGACACAGGGATGACACGGAGCTCCGGTGCTGCTGCTGGGCTGGCAGGGCCCGGCAACCTGGCAGGGCTGAGGAGCTCAGCGAGCAGCCGGAGCAGCCCGGGCTGGATGAGGATCGCCCGTGTGACCCCGCAGGTCTCACAGGATTTGCAGGAGCACAAACGGGTTCTGTGAGGCTTTCCCTGCTGTGGTTTCTGGCTGTTATTCCTTCTCCGCAAACATCCACAAAAATGACACTTGCAAATAAATGTCTGTGCAAATCCATCCTAAAACCCCTTTAAAATGTAAATCCTTCGGCTGCAGCAGCGCTGGGCACAGGAAGAATTCGGTGCTGGGGGAAGCAGGCTGGGTGAGCAGGGAGGGGAGGATGGGGCTCCGGGGTTTCAGGGGTGCCCGGGGGACACCTCTGGGCCAGGCAGCCCCAGTGGGTGGCCGATGCCAACGAGCAGAAATGGAACACCAATGGAGCGAGGAGGGAAAATCTCCTCTTCCCACATTTCCTTCCCTCCAGCCTTGCTCCAGGGCCGTTCCTGCTCTGCCACAATGGGCCTGGCCCCCAACGCCGGGCTGGCAATGTCCCCTCCTGTCCCCAGGAACAGCCCCAGCTCTGTGCCAGGAGTGCCAGGAGCTTGGCACGGCCTGGGGGCGGCTCTCGGGGCGCTCTGCACACCCTGGTGGGGCCCTGGGAACACAGCAGGCACGGCGGGCAGGGAGGGGGCACTGCTGGGGACACGGGACACTGCTGGGGACACGGGACACTGCTGGGGACACGGGACAGTGCTGGGGACACGGGACAGAGATGAGGGACAGTGATGAGGGACATGGGGCAGTGCTGGGGACATGGGCAGAGATGAGGGGCAGTGATGAGGGACATGGGGCAGTGCTGGGGACATGGGGCAGTGATGAGGGGTTTGGCATGGCAGCAATGGCCATGGCACAGCAGCGAGGGACACACCAGGGTGATAAGGTCATGGCACATCACCAGGGGACGTGGCACGGTGGCGAGGGGTGCTGCCCAGCCTGGGGGCACCGTGCCCAGCCCTGCGGCACGGCCAGGGCCGACAGGGCAGGAGCCATTCCCCATCCCCTTTCTCTATCCCCATCCCCTTTCCCTTCCCCATTCCCCATTCCCATTCCCCATTCCCCATTCCCATTCCCCATTCCCCATCCCCATTCCCATTCCCATTCCCATCCCCTTTCCCATTTCCCAATCCCCATTCCCAACTCCCCATCCCATTCCCATTCCCCATTCCCCATCCCCTTTCCCATTCCCCATCCCCATTCCCCACTCCCCATCCCATTCCCCATTCCCCATCCCCGCTGCCGCCCGGGGCGCGGCTGCCGCAGCTTCCCCGGAATTCCATCCCCGCCCGCGCTCCCCCGTCCCCGCTGCCGGCTCCTACATGCAGCTGCCAGCTCACGCGCAGAGCTGGCTCCGCGCGTCATCGCCCACCTCCGCTGGCCCCCGAGCCTGCCCACGCAGCCACCCAGCCCCGCCCGGGCCCGGGAGCACCCATGGGAGCCCCCTCGCACCGGCACCGCCACCGGGCCCGGCCCGGCGGCTCCGGGGCTGGCGCTCACACCAGAGCTGAGCTCGGGGTTCGCCCCCTGCAGCCGCCGCGGGTCTGCCTGACTGCCAAAATGAGCTAAAAGGATGAATGCGCCTTTTTTATTTTCAAGCTGTGATTCCTCCAGCTGCAGGAAACCTTTGGAGCCGAGCAACAGGAGAATTCCCAGATGCTGTCGTGGGGCCCATTCTGAAAGTGTTGATCCATCCTATTCCCCCAGCCACACTCCTGGCACCCCTCAGTGCCCTCGGGGGGCTCGGGCAGGCTTTGGGGGAGCACACTGCCCCTCCAATCCTGCCGAGGGGAGGATCAGGAAGGGAAAACCCTGGGAGCCATCCTTTCCCTGGCTGCAGGTGAGCAGCAGGCACAGGGAGGAGCTGGGGTTCCCTGCAGCACCCTGATTGTTCTCCCTGTGTCCCCAAAGTGCCGGGACCGGGCCAGCATTGCCTGGTGTCTGTGCAGCCTCTGGCTTCTCCTCCAGGTGCCCTGAGCTCATCCCAGCCTTCCATCACTCAGGGGATGTGTTGGTGCCTCACCATCCCCTCACCCCAGCAATGACCACCCTGTGACTGCCGTGGCACCAGGATCCCACACTCACCCTAATCCCGAGCACCCCAACCCCACAGGAGCCCTCTCCATCCCAACAGGCCCCAAGAACCCGGAAAACCCCGGGCAGCATCCCAGCAGATCCATGTGCCGATAAAAACACGGTGCAGACCCATGTCCAGGCCTGATGCGAGTTTAATTGAACGGGAATGAGATGTATTTTATGTCCTTAAAGCACATTAAGTGCTTGGTAGTTAATTGGTATTTAATTAGCATAAATCAAGCACTTTAATAACACTCAGGGAAAAACAACGTGGTGGTACAGATGCTTTATCAAAAGTCACCCTGACAAATCAAAGAGGAGTGTGCCCAACACATCAGCACACGAGGCCGTGCACGGGCTGTCCCCCCTGCTGTCCCCCTGCTGTCCCCCTGTTTTCCTTCCTGCTGTCCCCTCTGCTGTCCCCCTGCTGTCACCCCTGCTGTCACCCCTGCTGTCCCCTCTGCTGTCGCCCTGCTGTCCCCCCTGCTGTCCCCTGCACCCAGGGACCACAGGCGGTGTCACCACTGCCCTGGAGGGACCTGCTGAGCCCCCCCTGCCCTGCACCTCTGGGGAGAGGTGCCCTGAAACCAGGGAGATGGGCAGGGGGTAGATCTGGGATGCAGGAGGAAATTGGGATGCAGGATGGAGCTGGGATGCACGAGGCACTCAGGGGTGCAGGATGGGTTTGGGGTGCAGGATGGATTTGGGGCTCAGGATGGATTTGGGATGCAGGACAGATTTGGGGTGCAGGATGGGTTTGGGGTGCAGGATGGGTTTGGGTGCAGGATGGGTTTGGGGCTCAGGATGGATTTGGGGCTCAGGATGGATTTGGGGTGCAGGATGGGTTTGGGGCTCAGGATGGATTTGGGGCTCAGGACGGATTTGGGGCTCAGGATGGATTTGGGGTGCAGGATGGGTTTGGGGCTCAGGATGGATTTGGGGTCAGGACGGATTTGGGGCTCAGGACGGATTTGGGGTGCATCCCGCGCTGCAGGAGCTGCCCGGTGCAGAGGCAGCCGCAGCCAAGCGCGTTTCCTGCGGGGCCGAGCATCCTCCCGAAAGGGGAAGGAGGGAGCCCGTCCCACCGGGGCCCCGGCCCCGCTCCCACCGAGCCCCGACAGAGGCGGGGGACACGCGGGTCCCCACAGCAGCAGCACCCCCGGGCTCCCTTTGGGGAGGACACAGCCGTTCTGCTCCGTGTTTGGTTCGGCATTTTTTGTGCCGTTGCCATGACAACCGTCCCGGTGACATCTTCCCGCTATTTGTCTCCTTCTGGGGCCTGCATCGCTCTCCTCCCTGAGTGAACAGCCGCCGGGTTCCCGGCTCACCTGGAGCCCCCCGGGCTCTGCCCAGCCCTGCGAGCTGCCCGGGGAGGGGAGCAGCAACCCCGCCTCACCCCGAGCTCCATTCCCGGCCTTCCCGCAGCCCAGAATCCCATCAGCGCTGCCCTTCTCTAAAAACATCAAAACATCCCTGTGCCCCGCGTGGGTCACCCGCGGCACGGGGAAACAGAAAACAAGCTGAAAATAGCGAGGTGACATTGGCAGGCCCTGCCAGCCCCACGGGGACAACTGCGAGCTGCCCTGTCACAGCAGCGGCGACAGCCACCAGCGGAGAGAGCCAGGAGGCGTCTGCCTTACCCGGGGGTGCTCCGGACCCGCCGCTGCCGGAGAGGGGAACGGCCGGAGAAAACCCCAAAGCTGCCCGGGGAAGGTGCCCTGACCCCGCTGAGGGCAGCCGGGGCCTGTCCCTGTCCTGCCTCCTCTGGTGCCCCGGGCTGGGCAGGGCGGGCAGCGCAGCGTGGGGACACCGCTGTCCCAGCACAGCTGTCCCAGCAAGGCCCCTGCCCCGGGGCACCTCTGGGCCACGCTGGGGCTGAGCCGGGAAGGCAACAGGCATTTCCCAAGTTAAAATGTCACAAAATTCACAGTGACTCAGCCCAGGGAACACCAGGGGCTCCCGTCTGGGACCGGGAGTGCTCCAGTGACACCAGGGCAGCCCCGCGGCCCCCAGGAGCCCCCCCAGGGGAGGCTGGAGGCCGCGGGATGAGTCAGGGCGGCGCTGCCGGAGGGGACGGATGCCCGGCTGACGCAAAGCTGCTGCGCTGGCTCCTCTCCCCCTGCCCACACAGCTCCAGCCTCCCTTTCCGCTGACTCTGCTGCCGCTGGCAGCGCCCCCTCCACCCCCGGCCCGCGGGCCCCTCCTCGGGCCCACCCTGGCTGAGTGCCGCACCCCTGTGCTCCTGGTGCCCCAGGGACAGGACTGTCCCCAAACCCTCCCCTGTCACCTCTGGGGCAGCACCCGTGGGGCAGGAGCTGCTGGGGTCACCCCGGCCGGTTTGAGAGGGGCAGCGGTGCCCGCCCAGAGGGCGCAGGGCTCCCTGGCTCTGTGGGTGCCCGGGCACAGCTCCGGGGGCTCAGACGGGGGGGCCAGAGGAGCCTGGGGCACCACGGACAGCGGCGCTGCCAGAGGCTGCTCCCGGTGAGCCGGGGCCGGGCTGGGGCTGGCAGAGCCCCGGGGACCTCGGCTTGGCTGGGAATTTCCATCCTCCCTGCAGCAGGGAACCATGGCTGGGAGCTTTTCATCCTCCAGCAGGAGAGGAACCATGGCTGGGAGCTTCCATCCTCCAGCAGGGAACCATGGCTGGGAGCTTTCCATCCTCCTGCAGCAGGGAACCATGGCTGGGAGCTTCCATCCTCCAGCAGGAAACCATGGCTGGGAGCTTTCCATGCTCCCTCCAGCAGGGAACCATGGCTGGGAATTTCCATCCTCCCTGCAGCAGGGAACCATGGCTGGGAGCTTTCCATGCTCCCTCCAGCAGGGAACCATGGCTGGGAGCTTCCAACCTCCAGCAGTGGGGAACCATGACTGGGAGCTTTCCATCCTCTCTGCAGCAGGGAACCATGGCTGGGAGCTTCCATCTTCCAGCAGGAACCATGGCTGGGAGCTTTCCGTCCTCCCTGCAGCAGCAGGGAAGCACAGCTGATGCCAGGGAGGTGCCAGGGGGGCAGTTTGAAGGGAAGGGAGCAGGGGCAGGAGGTTCCACACCGGCTGGGCTGGGCTGTCCCCGCTGCCCACGGATGGGGCCCTGTGCCCGCTGTCACTTCAGGAGCAGGCGGGTGGCCTGGTCACCCATCAGGAGCCTTTGGGGAGGTAAAAGAGACAGAAATTCGGGGTCAGCGTTCCTGCCATGGCGAGGATACACCGCGGACACGGGGACAGCACCAGCCCGAGCTGATTCCCACACAGGACAAGGGTGGAGCAAAGGCAGGGGTGGACACAGGCTGGGCCTTTGCTGTCATCCCGTCCTCACGGGAAGGGAAAGGGAAAGCAATCCCCAGCCCTTGGACACCTCCACTGGAGCCCTGCCCGATGAGGAGGCGGCAGCACGGGGAGGCTCAGCCCGCAGGGTCCCAGATGTCACCGCAGATGTCCCCGCAGGTGTCCCCGCAGGTGTCACCTACCTCACCAGCCCCCCGACGAGCAGGGCGGCCACCATGGGCCCTGCCCAGTACACCCAGTGGTAGTCCCAGTAGTTGGCCACCAGAGCTGGCCCGAAGGCTCGGGCTGGGTTCATGCAGGCTCCGGACACGCCGCCCCTGCAGGGGAACAGGGTGGCTGCGTCATCCCCGCGGGACACGGGGACAGCGCCGTCCCCTCCGCTGGCACGGGGCAGTGAGCGGGTGGGGTGGCGGCATCCCCGTCCCGGGGCTCCTTCCCAGGGCAGTGGGACCGCCCTGGCCGCCACCCCGGCACGGCCGCTCGGTGATGAGGATGGTTTCCATCTGGGAGGGGTTCCAGGGCAGCCCGGCCCCGAGAGCGGCGGCTCAGCGGCACGGCCCTCGCCCACAGGCCGGGGAGAGCCCGGGACAAGCCCGGCCCGGGGTGGAAGCAGCAGCGCTGATTCCTGTGCGGCACCCCGGGCCCGCCTTTGCACCGGGAGGGCTCTCAGCTCACACCCGGGAGCAGGGAGGGAGGGATTACCGGTGAGAGGGGTAAATATTTGTCCAGGGGTTTGTGGAGTGTAAACACGGCCCGGGGTCCTGCCAGAGACGGTGGGCGCTGCCTGAACCCAGCGCTCCATTAAATTAACTCTCCGTTAATTGCTGTGCTCATTATCCTGTGCGGTGGCACCGGAGCCGGGCTGAGGCTGGCAGTGCTGCAGCAACCGCGGGGACACGAGGGACACAAACGCCTCCTGTTTGCTCAGGGCTTCCCAGGGCAAACACAGCCCGGGCAGGCCCGGGGGTTATCACCCACGGCGGGGGCTGGGGGGCTGCGCCGGCCCCGGTGCCACGTGCGGGGATGAGCTGGGGCTGCTCCCGCTGCAGGCTGAGCTGGGGCTGCTGCTCCTGCCCCAGGCTGAGCCCGGGCTGCTCCTGCCCCAGGCTGAGCTGGGGCTGCTGCTCCTGCCCCAGGCTGAGCCCGGGCTGCTCCTGCCCCAGGCTGAGCCCAGGTTGCTCCTGCCCCAGGCTGAGCCCAGGCTGCTCCTGCTGCCCCAGGCTGAGCTGGGGCTGCTCCTGCACGCAGCCCCTCAGATCTCCCAAAACTGCCAGAGCACCCACCAGGCTCGTTTTCTCAGGGCTTCCCCTGTGCTCGGCCTGCCTCAGTTTCCCTGGGCAGCAGGGCCTGTGCTGTGCTGCAGGAGGGCAGGTCCCATCCCATCCCATCCCATCCCATCCCATCCCATCCCATCCCATCCCATCCCATCCAGTCCAAATCCCATGGATCCCATCCCACCCCATGGATCCCATCCCATCCCACCCCATCCCATTGATCCCATTGATTCCCATCCCATCCCATCCCATCCCATCCCATCCCATCCCATCCCATCCCATCCCATCCCATCCCATCCCATCCCATCCCATCCCATCCCATCCCATCCCATCCCATCCATACCATCCCATCCCACCCTACCCAGGAGCCGGGCTCTCTCTCCTCCCCGGTGCAGCTGTTTGGGGTGGGATTTGGGTTTCCAGTTTTTCTGACCCTTTCCATCCTTTCTAACCCTATGGAGTTGTGGGGGCTCAGAGCTGCTCCCCGCTCAGCCCAGGTCCCCTCCTGAGCCTGGTGACAGCAGCCCTGGCAGCGATGGCCCTGTGTGGCTGTGCCCATCCCATGGGGACACTGAGGGGACACTGAGCCCACCCCACCAGGACACTGCAGGGACACTGAGGGGACACCACGGGGACACGGAGCTCACTCTGCCAGGACACTGAGGGGGACACTGCGGGGACACTGAGCTCACCCTGCCAGGACACTGTGGGGACACTGCGGGGACACTGCGGGGACACTGAGGGGACATTGTGGGGACACTATGGGGACACTGAGCTCACCCTGCCAGGACACTGAGGGGGACACTGCGGGGACACCAAGCTCACCCCGCCAGGACACTGCGGGGACACTGAGGGAACACTGCAGGGACACCGAGGGACACTAAGGGGGACACTGAGGGGGACATTGAAGGGACACGGAGCTCACCCCGCCAGGATGTCGGCGGTGACGGTGAGGCCGATGCAGAGCGGGGCCAGCGGGGTCCTGGTGCTGCCGTTGACGGCTCCCATGCACACCGCCAGCAGCAGGAAGGAGCTCAGCACGATCTCGGCCACCAGGGCCGCGGGGACCTGCTCGTCAGCCGTGATGCCGCCGAAGGCCGCCCCGCTGGCGTTCCCGAAGCGCTCGCTCGGTGTCACAGCCTGCGGGGACAGCCGTCGGTGCAGCCCGTGCCGTGCCAGCAGATGGGCTCGCTGTCGGGGCAGCGTGGGCGGCGGGCGGGTTAAAGAGGAGCTAAACTCGGCACTCCGGGAGGAAAACCGGCCCCGAGAGCCTGGCAGGCACAGCCTGGTCAGGG